>JALIZF010001667.1:330000-559795 GCA_029948255.1 Telmatactis stephensoni
ACATGTGCCAACAGTGTCTTTTGAATTACTGGATTAAAACAACTTCATCAATTTGTAAATCAGTGGCACCGTCAACATTCTCCGAGTCACGTTGTCGACCGGACTGACTAGAAACTATGAATCAAGATTTTTCATCAGTAGTTGCTAGTTGTGGGAGAAAAATCCTATTGCAGGGGCGTATCCAGAATATTTCAAAGGGGGGTCACACTTTCCATTTTCCACCAAAGGGGGGTCACACTTCCAATTTCTCAATCTTTCTCCAGTCAGATTCTTTTATTTCTATCATCTTTTTGTTTTCAAAGGGGGGTCACGGGCACCCTGGGACCCCCCCCCTTGGATACGCCCCTGTATTGATACTAGATTTTTACATACATACATTTTATTTCTTCAGCCTGCAACCATCGGGCCGAAATATTTTTACATCAAGAAAGCGGGGATGAATGGAAACTGCGACACCGTAAAAATGAGAAAACTTACTGACGTTTCGAGCCTTAGCCCTTTATACGGGACTAAGAGGCCCGAAACGTCAGTAACTCCATCGAAACTCCATTACTCTCCTGTTATACGGTGTTACCATGAAGGTTCCACTGTTCATCCTTGTTGTATTTTACTACACAGTGTATTTTTCATATATATAACATTATTTGCATAATATTATAAATTACTATTTATAATTTGTTTTTTTGGCCACCGTGTCTTTATGTTTGTTGTTGTTCGGTTGTTGTTATGGTTCTTGCTTGTTTGGCGGTCCATCAGTGATCACTGAGTGTTTGTTTTGGTTTTTAGTTTTCGGAAATAATAATATACATGCAAAAATTTCTCGATGCTGATTGGCTAAGAGCAGTGCTGTTTCGAGGAAATTTAGTGCAGAAAAAAGGAAATTTAGTGCAAATTTCTTTCAGCAAAAACATTCAAAATGCACTAAAACTTCAAATTCTTCTTTTTATTCACCAAAGAAACAATTTATAAAACACTTTTAGCAGGATTTGTTTCCAAAATTGTTGAAAATATGCAAGAAAAATGTCAAAAAGTGCCCAAGTTTCGGGTGAAAAGTTTTGAATTTTTTCCTTGAGCGCGCGCTTGGTGACGACATCGTCAGTTCACTTTCGAACACTGAGCGCGCGCTAACCTGATTTTTCAACTGAAAAGCTACAGAAAACTTAAAAATTTTGCTTGAATTTTTGCATGTATATTATTAAAAGGAAATAATATGGTTTACTCGTGCAATTTAGAATAAATTTCGCCCTACGGGCTCGTGCAATTTTGAACTCTTTGAAAACTCACTCGTGCAAATTTATTCTAAATTGCACTCGTAACCATATTATTTCCTATACAAAATAATCTAAATAGAAAATTCAGTAACACATTGACAAAGAAGAAATTTATTTAAACATTTAGACTTATATGGACTATTTGTCATTTTAATGGTATTTTTATTGAGAAATACTATCAAACATATAGTGTCGTTCGAGCCGTCCTCGGAGACCCAGGGCGTCAGGGAGGGGGGAGGGGAGCGGAGGGGAAAGGAAAGAGGGGAAAAGGACGCCCTGGGCTTTTGACTACCCCTAACTTGTCTTGAGGCCAAACGTCAACAAAGGTTCTGATTGGCCTCATTATAATTTAATTATAATGAGGCCAATCAGAAGCGTTTGTACCATTAGATTAAAATCATCTAAAATTACCAGTAAGCAAGTTGACCCCACGCATCGCCAACACTTTAAACAATACAAGCTGTCACGTTTAGTTTGAAAAGAACCATGTTTCCAGCTGACCGCGACTTTTAAACAATAAATACGTAATCTCTTTCATGTATTTTGCAATAGCAATGAGTTTAGAGTGAAAAATATAGATAAATTTCAAAGACCTTGGTGAAACAAGATGTATTTGAGGAACTTCTCACAGGATATGGCTGAGCAACTGTCCGACTATATCAAAGCGATAATTGAAATGAGCCAGATATTTTTGTCATTTGAACTTTGTTTACGTTAGACCATCTAATTGGATTAATTTTGGCCTCAAGACAAGTTAGGGGTAGTCAAAAGCCCAGGGCGTCCTTTTCCCCTCTTTCCTTTCCCCTCCGCTCCCCTCCCCCTCCCAGACGCCCTGGGTCTCCGAGGACGCGTTCGAGCGGGCTTCATGTGTTTCTACTATTGGGTTTCCTGTTTACCAAAAAGCTAGGTTTCTAAGCTAATTCAATATGGTAGACAAATTAATGTGATTGTTTCATCTCTACAATATCTGCAAGTTTTGATGGAATTTTGACAGTTTGAGGCTCCAAATTACAGGAAAATCAACAAAATCAATTCTACGTGACTTCCAAAGAAGGTAATGCCTGCCCAAAAATGGAATAGACTTCATGGCCGTGCGAACAACAAATTTTTATAGAGATATGTTTGATATGAAATCAAGTTCTACCCGACCCGTTCTATCCGCGCGACAAATATTCAGATATCAGCTTGGGCTGCCTGTGTCTGAGCCTGCGATTTTTGCACTGACCACCTTGACGCTCGCGCGCGCGCATTTTGGCGGGATTTTTGGCCTCAGGTACATACATGTGCAAAGTCAACTTGTTTTACTTTTACCAATATATAAAACACTAGATTCTCGGCAAGGAAAAGAAAAGGTATACAAAGGTATACAAAGGTTTTTCAAATTGTTAACAACTGGCTTTTTTCTAAGAGAAAAGGTACAAGTACTGACATTGTGCCCTTCCGAACTCATTGACTGTCTTTGTAGATTTGCAAACTTCTAAAGATTATTTACTTAACTTAATAAATTTCTATTTTAGATGTTTTGAATATATTGCTAGAACCTGGAAATATTTTGATAAAAAGACGTGACGGAGTGGCGTTGGTCGGTAAGTAGAGTTCAGTTAAGTTTTCACCTGGTTCAGCCTACAACTTTTTACGTACATGTCGATTGTTCACAACATAGCTTATCGTATTCTTTCTTGCTGTTTTCTCATTCCCTTTTTATTATTTAATTTTCTTAAGATGATTTTTTATCCTATCTTTATAATTTGAGTTGCTTTCTTCAACTTTCGGCCAAACGGTATATCATTCACGCTAATTTTGTTTCGTTTTCGTTAAAAGTTTTGTTTAAGTTTAAACTTATATTTGGATTCATTTTGGATTCTCCATTATAGTTCGTTTTATTAATTTTAGAAACTTTGAGTGAAAATATTAAAACGCGGATATTTTTGTTCATTTTCGATTGATTAGTGAAGTCATGCAGTGGAAGTCAGTTTGTTCAATTCAAGCCGTCCACTACACATGTAGAGATATAGATAGTCCACTCCGTAGCGAAAATGATTTTACGCAAGTGCACGCATTACGTTTTAACTGTACGAAAGTTCAAGAACCTTCATACACAGCTCTTTGCAGCTTTACACATGCATATTAAAAGAAAATACTCAATGCCGCAAATTTCACCATACGCATGTCCAAAAGTGTCCACCGAAGATAACGTATGCCCACGTTCAAACGTTCAAACGCAACTCCGTGTGGTTCTTACGCAAGCTCGCGTATACATAATTCTTTGACAGAGAAACCGAATATTAAGGGGGATTCAGGCCCCCATTTCGCAAAGTGTACGTGACTTGCGACTGAGTACTAGTAAATCCAAAAAGTGACAGCGGATTTACAACTGTTTTAGCCTTTTGTTTTTTAAACATGAAGCTTTTATTTTGCAATTTCTTTCTCTTTTTTCAAGTTTATTTGAGCAACTTTTCTTTAGTTTGCTATAAAAATGTTTGTTACATACGACCTTTCCGACTACTCGTTAGTTAAAAACGCTTTGAGAAAGGGAGGCAAGAGCTGCATATTTCTTGTGCATGTCCGCCTGACTTGTCGTGATTAAAGCTTTTAATTCTTTGAGCCACAGCACAGCTCGGCAACCAACCCAAGTCCTGTACCGAAAAGTAGGGTCATATTTACCCTAATCTTTGCGCTTGTCTACCTGCAAACAAATATTGAATTTTTACACAGTTTTTTCGCGGAGTCCGTGAATGGCTACACATCGAGGATCGCGGCAACCAATCATATTCCCTGTACCACAAAGAAGGGATATATTTGCTCTGATCTTTGCTTGTCTACCTGCTAACAAATATCAAAGTTGATAAACATTCACGGTGTTTTGATTGTGGGGTATTTCTACCCACGTGCACCAGTGTTCTTTTTAATCTCTTGTATTAGCGACAATAGCTTCTCTAGGGGTAGATCATTGTATACTAATCCACTCTAGCTTTAATTGAAGTCTTATAGATTCCATATCTTGGTCAAAAACTACATCAATACATTCACTTAGCTAATTACTTTGATGAAATGTACTTTTATTGCGATAAAGAACAATAGATTGAAGCTTCCATTGTAGTCTTATTGTAACTGGCTAATTAGGCAAAGGACGATAAAGTTCATCTAAATACAAACATTCATATTTTCTTTTGCATGTCAGGGAATTGCTGTTCTCTTCTGCAACTGAAATCCTCGAACCTGTTTGATTCCCGATATAACTTTTTTGTAATAAGCCCAAATAGCAATAAACTACTATATTTGTATTGGCTGTTTATTAATGAAAGACTAAAGCCAAAATAACGAGCAAAAACAACTTGCAGCTGTACTTTGTACTGTAAAGTACTTGTTTTTGTGGCCGTTATGATCTTTTTGACCAATTCTACAGTTTAATTGATCAACTAAAGGCTTAAAAGTTTTGAAAAATAGACACACAAGAAAACAACCAAGCAAAATTGCTGGTTTAATTTCATTACAAACTGAAAAATATGAGTCACATTAATGTTACAATTTTAATACGTTTGATGGTTCACAAAAGGTTAATTTTTTGGATACTTTTTTGAATATCCCAATATATAAAAACCTGTCATTACATTTGTATAATGAACTTCAAACGACAAGGAAAGTTGGAAATTGCGCACGCCAAATTGAAGGGTTTTCCAACAGTCTCTTATAGTGTGGCTTTCAGCATCGACTTTCTTCTTGAAGCTGAAACCTGGAACAGGTAATTAAACATACCCGAGATAATTACTACATTATTAAAATATCCTTTATATATAACTAACTTCACTATGTCAAAACCGACCTGTGTCGACACATTTTAACTGGTATATTTCTAAAGGGTCTTCAAACATATCGTTTCGCTAATTTATATGTGAAATACTCAGTGATTGTTTTGGGAGTTGATGAGTGTCGCCTCATTGTTACTGTAGCAGGTGGGTAAAGATGTACGCGTGCTCGTGACATTTAACAAGTATTAACTAAAACCTAATTGAAAGAATAAATCGAGCAAGTCGCGTGGATATTTACTAGTTAATAACATCATTGAGCACAAATTAAAAAAACACGGAGTTTGTTCAATGGACGATATTAAATTTGAGTTAGCTCTGATAGGCTAGATTTGCTTGCATGAAGATTTCCAATCGTTTTGTACAAAGAAACTCTCTTTGTAAGAGAGATAAACATGCTAGAGCTTGTTTACATCCTTTTATTTTGTTGAAGCCTTTCAAGTTGTTTTCTTTGAGGATTCATAGCATTGTAGGTCAATTCGAGGCTTAAATCAACTTGACCTCGATTGATCTGAACGTCTGAAACCAACTAATCGTAATTTCGAGGTTTTCCACACGATCAAGTGACATGTGTTTTTCGAATGAGTGTGGTCTTTTCAGACCAGTCTTGTACGAATTCACAGATCTTTTTGGTTGAACTCGTTTTGTACTATCTTTAGGAAATAATACATCTCCCTTTCTCTTCATTCAATATTTAAATACCAGATTTGTATTTTAAAGGCACAAGTCATTGGCTATTTAAATAGTTGATCACTGGCCGGTGTTATGGGGGAGGGGGTATCACTGATCGCCTCATAACTCATCGGGAATTAATAACATGGCCATGAAATGTTAAAC
Source organism: Telmatactis stephensoni (assembly GCA_029948255.1). Classification (NCBI taxonomy): domain Eukaryota; kingdom Metazoa; phylum Cnidaria; class Anthozoa; order Actiniaria; family Isophelliidae; genus Telmatactis; species Telmatactis stephensoni. The sequence goes on from JALIZF010001667.1 coordinate 335,915, forward strand.
CAACGTTATTCATGGTCATTAGAACCAGAAAACTCAATCTAAGAAGTAGGAGATTCAGACATTCGAGGAGTACAGAGGAGAAAGATCCCCGGCTGCATAAACCACGTGTCTTGACTACACCTGGCAAACAATAGCGGCTCATTGTACCACGCGCAGAGACCATCACTCTAATAACGAATAATTGACTTAAAATTATTCACATTCAGCTGATCGGAGCCGTGAGCATTTCAACATAAATAACTAACTCCAAGTCACCTGCTTTGGTAGGACGCAGAGGAAAGCCAGGATTGGGTAGACGCCGTCACGTGATCTACCTAAACACTCTTTGAGCGTCAGGAACTCGAATTTTGCGCTTTAAATCTTCGCTCCATGACATAGTGCAATTTGGGCCGTGACTATGCGGTCGATACGGCTATTATTAGTTGCAGATCTCAGCATTGATTCAATCATACCCTCTGTACAGAGGCGCTTATTATGTGGAGGACACTAAACTCGCTGTGGTTTTTAGTTATCTTCCTTAACCAAAAAGCAGGTTGGTATCTTAGCTCAACCGTAACGGTGAATTTCCTTGATCGGCCTGTTGACTATGACATCTCCGGGTATTCTATGTTTAGATATTTACAATTTACATGGCCATTCATCAGACGGTTTAACAATTTTCTTGTTGTAGCTGGGTATTACTATCAACGTTTGAAATCGCGAGAAGGCAGTGATTGTAAGGCAAGGCTCAACGAAAAAGTCTTCCACAGATATTGTAAAAATAAACCATGCAGGACGATAAAAGACTGTACTGATCCAAAACATAGTTGCATATGCGACGAAGATTGTGGACGATTCTGTGTCGATCCAAGTAAGTGCTTTAGCAATTTATTTGAAAACCCTACAACTTGTATTAAAGTAGTAGAAGCTACACGTGTTGAACTGCTCTATCGTTTATATCTTGTACTGCCAACTAGAGTGCACTCAACACGTCAACACGATCTTACAAACTGCTTGTTTTTGATGGCGGGTTCGGGAAATGATTGCTTGAAGGTTGAAGCTGAACTTCAACTTCACTTACTTAACATTATTGAAATTCGCCACAGTACGGCGAGCGGTTTTGAATGAAAACAATGTTCTGTGGTTGAAATCTTGAGGTAGTTAATTGAAAAACATCGAGATCAGTTTAACTGGATGCAGTTAATAGTGTTTATGTAATTTCCAATGGACTTCAATATCACAGATTGTATGTCTTAAATTAATTTTCCTCGTCACTAGATGAAATTTTAAACCATTTTGTTCATATTTCTTCCTGTTATCATAAACTCGCGAGTTTGTTTTTCCACCCAAAAAGAACGAAATTTTCGATCATGCGACATTGCATCCAAATAACTTAAATAACTTTATTTTAATTTCTCTAGATTTTTACTCATTATTTTTTCTCGGAAATAAATTAAAAGTACAGCCCTGCGGATACTAAACTTCATTATAAAATCAGAACTTCAGTTTGCATTGATTTAAACTCTAAACAAAGCTAGCGACGTCGACGTAGTGACATCCGTTTTGGAGCTGTTAACCAGATACTTGTAAAAACAAACGTATATCCAATCTTGTCAGTCTTCCAGAATCTTAATCACCTCAAAATGAAAACAAGGGGTGCGAGAGCTTAGAAGGGTGATTTCTGGCCAGGAATTAAAATATGTTTATTGTAGAAGAGATGATGTTATTCACGAGTATTTCACTGATCCTTCACTGGGTGAACACAGGTGCTCAGAAACTAATCCAAAAACACTAGTGATTCCAATCAAAAGCTTAAGAGCTATAGTGATCAGTGGTTGTCTGTTTATAAGTTGAGTCCTAATTGAAGTAGAAGATCGTGCCCAACTCTTTTTCTCATTTTGAGAATGGCTTTCTTTTGTTGTGACTTGACAGACGAACAGTGGATTCTCGAGGCTGGCACGTGGATCATGCACGCTTCTTTAGATCAACAACTATACAAAGGCCATGGGCCGTCGCTCTATTCAAACTCTTTCAGGTGAAAAAGTCCCCATTTCTCGTCTACATAGCCTTGACTCATTTTTGCGCTCAATCTGTCAAGAAAAAAAAATTCCATATGGTCAACAGCTGAGGCGTTGGTGTCGGGAAAGGTTAAAAAGTTAGTCCCATTTCTAGTGACATTTGTAAGTATCTCGAGCTTTTAAGTCCTGCGGGGTTTTTTATTGTTTTGTTCAATTAAAACATCGTTAAGACCCTTTTGATGCAGACCTATATTACAATAAAACAACGAGACTACAACAGTTTTTTAGCTGAGCAAATGCTAGACCGAAAACAAGCACTCTCTAGATCAGCTCTATATTTTATTCATCAGATCCAAGTTCTTTTTTCAAAACACTGTAACACGATTTTTGTTATTTTGGATGAATATTTGAGGTCAGTCTTCACAAAAATTGAATAGACATTAATGGCTTCTCATTTCTGGAACGTTTTAGGACGCAATAAAACTTTCTATGCCATAGGTGAATTTATATGCTCTGTATCTCATTTTCTGAAACATTGTTTTTCACGATTACAACTTAACAATCTTAGTATTTTCATCAAAGTTTTATAGGGACACTTTGAATCATTAATTCGATGTTCAAGTCTAAGAGTTATTTGCCGTAGGCAACTCGTAGCCGACTGCTAAACCCAAATTCCAATTGATGGCTTAGTAAAGTGCATATTTGAAACCATATGTCACTGTTTCATATGTTACGACAAAAAAGTCTCATTGAAAGGTTTGAAATTCGTGTGTGAATGAAACAGTACAACTAGCAACGTGTCAAAAATTAGCGCCCTCGTCTTGTTTGCTTCCAAAAACGAATATGTTTGCAGAAGTGACAAAATTCTGAACTTAGGTGAGTTGAAAGCACAATTCTCTTACAATCTATCTGATATATTACCATGGTAATATGAAAGGACCCCACAAAAGCGAGATCAAAATAAATACACACATTGAAGACTCAGCTACCGGCTGATGTTCTGTCGCGGATTGGTGGATAACACCATGCAGGTGTACATAGGATGATAATAGATTGCTTTGATGTTGTCCTCTAAACAATACCATTTGCTTTGGTTTCTTTTGAGACAATTAAGATTTTATTAGAATGGACTTTATAAAGGGTTTGTACAATGCGGAAGGCCTGATCAGTAGCGCTCCTCGTAAAGATGTCACGAACGAAGAGAGTAAGTCATCGGCACGATACTGTGATTTTCTATCTTAAGATTAATCAAAATCGTATCAGACTTATAATTATAAGTAGTCAATATGGGAATGATACTCCGGATATTTAAATCAAACATTTTAGTTCAAATAATTCGTACTGATCCCATTCAAACCTCCCTCTTTTTATCTCAGTTGATTTCTATTCACTTTGGTCAAGAAGTGGTTTCGAGAAACTAAGCTTTTTGAACACAAACGTTTGAAATGCGCAATTCAAATCCAGATATAAGAACAGAAAATTTACTAAAGCTAGTGAAAGACGTCGACACTATTAATATTTGATTGAGGTTTATAAAAAGTTAAGATCCATTTAGATATATCTTTGATTGCAACTTGAGCTTAAAGATTAACTCGAAAGATTTAACGTATTGATGAGTTCTGCTACAATGGAGCATCCCGGCAAAGAAGCTATAAAATATCTTGAATAAAGAAATGAAAGAAAAAAGATGAATGGATGGATAGATAACTCCTGAGAGAGAACAAAATAAATTGCATTCAATACTGAAATCTTTCAATAAAAATGTAAGTAGAAAACAAAATTAAATGAGTGAGTGCATTTATGAATGAATGAATGAACGGACGGACGGACGAATAAATAAATGAATGAATAAATGAATGAATGAACAATTGAATGAATGAATGAGTGAGTGAGTGAATGAATGGAAGATAAACAGATTCTAGATCTTTCCCTCTTCTTTAATGCCACAGGAAGCCCAATCAGTAACGACAAATTCAGAATCACCAATCTTTCTCTTTATAACGCCGCTACTGTATATTCATGCAAATACTAAACGCAGCAATTCTAATTCTAATTTATCACTGAAAAGTTAGTCTGTAGTCATCTGATAAGCCGCGTGTTATAATGGGGAAATATGAATATAGCAAAACATCATTGTAGCTTATCTCATAGTATGTCATAATAACATTGGATATGAGCAAAGTTCTGCACGCAAAGGTTTTCGACTGATTTACTAATTAAGAGCGCATTACCGATACTGCAATTGTATTCTAAAAAATAATACTGATTCCACTTAATTATAGTTCAGAAAATATTTTTGCCATATCTATCAAATCGTTTCTTTCGTTCGCAATATAGCAGATTTCGAGTGTGAAACGAACCGCGCCGTGCCGTGACCGTGTCAGTGCCGTGTTGTCTATAGAGCAGATTTTGTATGAGTGTGAAAAGGACTGCGCCGTGCCGTGACCGTGTCAGTGCCGTGATGTCTATATCATTCGAAATTCATGCCGTGATCGTGCCGTGACCGTGCAGTGCCGTTTTCACAGTCATACGAAATCTACTCTAAACGCCAAGAGTTGCTCGACTGTGCGTAAGGTTTTGAAAATTGTGTCCATCTCACGATCACGTACGACGTTCAAATCATTTCAAAAATTAGTTATTTAAATATATATTAATATATATTTAAATATATTTGAAAAGGTACCTTTTTGTTAACGCCGGTTATAAGCCTTCTATACATGTACATTCTATGGCTTTTTTTCTTCGTCTTAGAAAAATGCAATTTTGGTGTGAATATAATGCGTTTTCAAATTTTTCCGGCGAAGTGTGAACGTAGCCATAGAAGGAGCTTTAAGACGAGAAATTGTGTGCTACAAATCGCAAGCGCGCATGTGTCCGTATTTTAAAGTCACACATTTTGATAATGAAAAATTAAACATTTACTTTGTTCAGTTTTAGGCATTGTTGTAAATTTTTCGAGCACAGTAAAAGATATTGCATGTCGGCTCGTGTACAATATTTCACAACAAATATATCAGTCTTATACTGGATAATCGCTCATTATCTGATTGTTAGCTGGGCTTTAGTCAGTATCGACCCTCTCTAGCTGAGGCCCATTCTATCTACTTTCGTTTTACAAATACCGCTTATACTTTTCACGTAAGCACTTCAATTTACTTGGTTGCCATATGAACTTCTCAAGATGTAATACTTATTGTTCGTCACTAAACACGTATGCGGTTTCATTTCTTGCGTTTTTGCCCTGTTTGCGCGCCGGTATATCTGCGATATCGTTTTGGGCGAAACTAAAGATGACGCTCTATGGGAAATTTGTTGAAATCCCATAACTGATTGGCGGCCTATGTATACCGTAGAGTTGAACCATTCGTCAAGTTAATATTTGCCTTAGACGCATAACCCGTCTTAAAATATATTCCGACCAAAAACAGACGAGTTATCTGTCTAAAACACGTGTTTTCAAATGAATTAACTGTCTACTCGACTGAATTCGTCTACACAATCATCATCTTATAAATAATGCGTTCAGTTTTTAAAGTATAAGTTGGTCCAGTACGAGGAACCTCCATGAGCTAGAACCCATATTCAAAATATATTTAGTAAACGACCATTTTGAATTTATAGTGAAACTTCATGAATGACTATCTCTAGTAGACAGCCATGTGGACCCCACCCCTTATTTATGGCACAACTACATTGTAATTTACTATTATAAATTTAATGTCAAGTTGAAATCTGTAAATAATCACCGTGTGAAGTCATCACGTCATTAACCGATCTTTTCTTTGCACACAAATGGCTAACCTAACCAAAGTAAAAGGGGTTTGTCCCGAAAAATTGGCTAACCGTAAACGATTGCCAATATTGAGCGAAATCCCTATTAGGCGGCCTAATAGGGATTTCGCTCAATATTGGTCAGACCAGAAGAGAAGTGTTTTTGCGAAATGTGGGTGGCTATAAACGAATAGATTCTTCTCTATATTGATCTGACCAAGAGGGAAGGTTCATTTATTCCTCGAAACGTTCAGCTGACTATAAACGATTGCTCAATAGAGGTTTCGCTCATATATTGGTCTGGTCAGAAGAAAAGTGCTTTTGCGAAACATTTGGCTGGCTTAAAACAATTATTGAATAGATATTCTGCTTTAATGGTCTGGGCAGAAGGGAAAGGTTTTCTCCCGGAACGTTTGCCTGACTATAAACGATTACCCAATACAGGTTTCGCTCTATATTGGCGGTCAGGCCAGAAGAGAAGTGTTCAGTTTCAAAACAATTGGCTTTCTATTGTATTGGCCAGCCCAGGAGAAATGGTTTTTTTTCGAAACGTTTGGCTTGCTATACGATTGCCAAATAGAGGTTCCACAGTAGGTTATATGTTCTGGCCAGAAGAAAAGTGCGTATGTGCGAAACCTTTGGCTGGTTACAAACTCACCTACTACGCATCCACAATAGGGAGTTTAAGATTGTGCGACGGCAACGTTGACGAGGACGGTAGAAAACAATAAGGTTAATCAAGAAGAATAAAGCCCACACGTGGAATGTTTAGTAAATAAGTAGATTTCAACCGTCCTTGGCCAATTCACAACGGCAAGCTCGAAAGTTTCACGCTCTACGGACAACGCGAACGTCCAACCATTTTCTTTCATAATTTACTTTGCTATGTACCATTCATCGTATGTTGTAATTTTATGGGATAACGAACGCAAATTCAACTGCTAAAGAATACAAGAAAGCTAGATCTTGCGAAAACAGAATAGTGCACTTTTTCAGACACGTCGTCGTCGACGTTACCGTCGTACAATCTTAAACTCCCTAATATCGCAACCGCATCAACCGCAAATTGAAGTCGGCTAATTCAGTCATTCACAAGACGTCGGTAAAGCACGCGTCTTTCAGCATGGTTGAATTTCAAAGAAATAAACCCATCTCTACTAATCATAAGCTCATTTTCAAGTACTCATTGAAATCCCTTTGTGTTAGTATGCGTTTTATGGCATTTGAATGACTAAAGTCTGTTTATTGTAGCCCAGATTTCCGGACGGAAGTCTGGCTTCAGTTTTCCGATTGGTATTTTCTTAAAAAGAGAACAAAAATGTGATATAATCTTTATGATGTTTCTCCAGCAAAAACTAAAAAAATATGAAAATCAAGCTTTCGTATTGCGCGTCCATCGTCAGGATAAAACGACAATCTTAGAAATAAACCCATTTCTACTAATCATAAGCTCAGTTTCAAGTACATATTGAAACCCTTTGTGTTGGTATGCATTTTATGGCCTTGAAGTAAAGTCTGTTCATTGTAGCCCAGATTTCCGGGCGGAAGTCTGGCTTCTTTTTTCCGATTCGCATTTTCTTAAAAAGAGAACAAAAATATGTTCGGCCAACGGAAGTAGCGCACAAGTTGTGAATTCAGTATCCCAAAAATTGTTTTTCGTGATGTGTGAAGATACTTTAGTTTATATATGCTGCGCAGCTCAGGATTGGGCGGGGAAGCTTAGTCTGTAAGTTATGATACTTGATAAATTCAAATATTAGAATAATTTTGTTTAAAACTCTACTAGACCAAATCGACTAATGCGTTGTTATGTACGTTTCTACCCAAATTCAAAACCTCTGGAAATAAGATTCTTTCTCCTTTGCGTTTCGAGACGATGTGGAAACAAAAGTTCTTAGAGGTTTTGAATTGGGTGAAAATGTGCATAGCACCTCGTTAGCCGATCTGGTCTATTAACAGGGACCAGTCCCATAAAACGTAACGTTGGACTAGCTGGGCTGAACGTCCCACGTTAACGGTTACGTCCAACGTTAGCCTCCTCCGCAGGCAACACCGTTTTGTTTTCGGGAAAAAAAGCCGATGTTTAAAAAAGCCGCTACAGGAAGCCCCAACATCGGCTTTTTTTCCGAAAACAAAACGGTGTTGCCTGCGGAGGAGGCTAACGTTGGACGTAACTGTTAACGTGGGACGTTCAGCCCAGTTAAACCACTGTTAGTTACGTTTTACGTTAGCAGTTACGTCCGACGCAACTGGCCATAGATCTGTAAGTAAAGTTATAAAGTTTCAAACCGGGGTCGGAGATAACTTAAAAAGTCCTTTATCGTTAACTTCTTCCACAAGGAAAGCAGAGTAAAGTGTGATTTCGACTGAGGTTTTTCCTTTACTTCGAGAAAATGACTGATAAGAAAAAAGAACAAGAGAAAATTAGAAACGGACAGTTCAAATTAGGCACAGAAGAATTTTTTTCATATGTTTCAAATATTTTGCTATCTTTTGATATCTTAATCCACTGCCTGAAATGGCACGCGGAAACACGGCTGGAGTCGGTGGAAGCACATCTGTTCCTAAAAGTCTTACGATCCGGAAATGTATTTAGACAGACGGGGACACTAATTATGCAGTCAAACCGTCACATGACATTTTTCAATCACCTTGAAGTACGTAATACAAGTTAACATTCTTTAGCAGACATCGATTGAGTGTTGTCAGTTCTTTCATTAGTATCAGAATAATCATCACCTACGTTGTATATCTAGTCCTGGGCCCAAGAGGTCTAAAATTCTCGGAGAAATACTCAGAGAAGTGGTCATGGATTTTACATTCAGTACTCATTAAGCTGTTATTTTATTAGCATTGGCATAGTCATGTGTTCCGTTGTATGAAAGAAGGAGGACCTATCTTTCAGTCTCAGAGTTTCCTTGTGATACTAGAATGTCGTAAACAAGGCCAAACTCCCTGAGGAGTATATATCTCCGCTTATCTTTGCCACACCCGATGTTTGTTTTTGTTGTCAAAGGGTGACCTAACCCCTCGGACTCATGGTTTCCTTGTGATAATAGTCTGTTGTAAACAAGGCTATACTCCCCGCCAGGATCGAGCATATGTCTACACCTAACTTTGCCACTCCCGATGTTTGTTGTTTGCGTCGCGGACTTTCGATCTCCTTTTTATACCGACAATAAAACGAGTGGTTTTGGATTTGAAGGATTTCAGAGGTTCCTTGTAATACTAGAGTGTCGTAAACAAGGCCGTACTCGCCGCCAGGAGCATATTTCTGCGCCTAACTCTTCTACACCCAATGCTTGTTTGCGTCCCGAAGTTTTGATCTCCTCTTGCGTGATTCCGAATATTACTTTTGTTAGTAATCAGATATTAATGTTCAATTTGACGATGAAAATGATTTTTAAACGGAAGTATAAGTCGTTATGAGTCACACACCAAAACAAGATTTATTAAACAAACTCAGTCTTAAGGCTATAAACTTCCATATAGTTCTTAGACTTCATACTTCTTCTTCCAAGGACATTTTATTGAGGCAGATAGGAATAAATTTGTTCAAAAACACGTGAAAACCATCGTTAAAGCGATCAGTTCCAGTCAGTCAAACTAAACTGAATCGTATTAGCGCACCTTCTTGAGACAGCCACCAAAACTCTGTAAAGCTACCAACTTTGCTATTTGAAAAATGGTGCGCAAGCTCTGCATTTGGGCAATCGTGAGTCACTCAAAATATCTTTCCAATTTTCAAACTCCTATCATAAGCAGTAAAATTTGAGAATCCTCTATTCGACCTACAGAAGGTTCTCAATTTTTTTTATTAAACCGGTCGACCGTGGAACTCGAGTTGTTTTTTACTACGTAGCAGAGTCAACACGATATGCACCAGATCTCCCACTTAAAATATCATTTTCCTCTGTTCTAGAAAACAATCATGAATAGACATCACACAACCGTAGTGGAGGTCCGTTATGACTACAGTGTCCATAACTTCAGCATGATGAACTGCTGTAGTCCATTGTTTAATGCAGAGTGCACATGCGGTTTTCAGCAATTAATCTTATCCCACCTCCTATAGTATCACTACAGGATGCTTATGCCTAATGACGTAATTGTATAACCACTTCCTGACAATGTCGTCAGCAGTTAATACGCATTATGCTCGATGTAGATATGGAGACACAGCCATAAATCTTACACATCCCACTTAAAATGATATATTATTAGTACTGAACAAATCGTTTCTAAATTCTGCTCAGAATTCTGTATGAAATACTTTGTGTTCCAGCGTTCCGTTCCATTCCGTATTTTATAAACATATATTTCAGCCGTGAGTACATTACTCACTCATTCGAGACACAAATGCAGCACGAATCTATGCTATTATTAGTTCAGTTCTTTTGGTAGATTATGATCTATGCTGAGCTTTGTATCACAGTTAGTGACGCTTGTTCCTTACTAGCATTGTTGCATCACAAATAGCCGTTACACCCTGCCGGTAATACCCCTTTTGATCAAGGGACCAGTATCAAGAGAGCTATAGTACAAAAATCATTGTCAGTGTTCTAGTACATCCAATTATTTTCTGTGAGATCTTCGGATAGTTTCGATACTATTGTTCACGTTTTAAGTTCAAAATCTTGGATCAAAAGTCACGAATGATTTTCCGGATACGGTTCGGCCCCTCTTTTCATGATGTCTCCACAATGTCAAAAAATTAGCATATCGTTATGTTATTTATAATCATCATATCGCACATCATATCACCTTAACTCATGCTATACCATGCTAGTCAGTGCGGTACGGAATGTCTTGAGCTTCTTGATGCTGTTACTAAACTACATGTTGGGTCAAGACTGTCCTTCCCTTTTCTTTTCACGATTTCCCCACAATGTTCTTACATTCAAAATCAGTGGTTATGTCACAATCATCATGCATAAATCAACTCTGATGCTAGCCGGGCAAATAATCGGTATGGTATATCGGCTTGTACTTCTTGATGCTCTTGGATAAATCGCTAGATGTTGGGTCAAAACTGGTCATTTTTTCGCGATGTCCCCACAATGTCAATGTCACGTTACATTGAAAATCATCTTGAAAATATATCAAATGAACTCTCATACAAGTCAAAGCGGTACTTTATCTTGATGCCCTCAGATAAACTCCCACTTATGTAAGTGCAACACAAGTAAACCCTCCTACTTCTTGTTTTGTTGATCGATTCTGATAATATGAAAGGAAATAGGATCGTGCATGTTTATTTTGACTTCACTCTCTTACCACACCTAGCGTGGCCTTTGTGAAAATATACTTTACTGCTTAATTGTGTCGTTTGTTTTTGATAACAGCGAGGTAATTTTAATTAAACAAAGTCAAACCAGTTTTTCTGGTTTTGCGGTCGCGCATGCGTGGTTATGACAAAGTCTTTACGTTATTCTCCGTACCAGTCCTTAATTTCGTTTACTTTCGAATTCACTTTTCCGTTATTCAATGTAAATGTGTAATGGATTAAACCCTAGCTAGAGCTGTGCTAAAATTTCCTTAGAACTACATAACGAGCCACTGCGTGCAAGGTTTTTTGCTCCGGAAACAAAACCTAAAAATGTTGAGACTCCATACATGGCAAGTGTTTCTAGCGGGTTGCTATTGTTGTTGTGTTTGTTTGTTTGTTTTTTGTGTGTGTTTTTGTTGGTGGTGGTTTGTTGTTGTTGTTGTTTGTTTTTGTTTTAGTCCGAAAATAAAATTGTATCATTGGACAAAATGTCCGAGAACGTTTTTGAAATAGAATTTATTTTTGTATAAAGGAAATCAAATCCTCATGAAAGCTACTTAGTGCTAAAATGTCCGAAAGTGAACAGCCTAATGAAACTGAACGTCCCAAAGTAAAAATTATTGAGAAATACTACATGATTGTAAAATCACCTCCCCTCCCCCGTAACCTTCTCTTTTTAAACCCTTGATTGAACTTTTTGTCCCGCGACAAGTACTGCAAATGAGCGGATAGACACGGGTAGCAAAATCCCCTCCCCTCCCCCGACCCGTCTCTCCTATAGCCTACAATAATATAGCCCTTGTTTGAAATTTTTGTTCCTTCGTACGACAAGCTTAGCTCAAAGTGAACGGGTAGACACGGGTTGTAGGGTAGTAACGTAATTTCTATAAAGATTCTTAATAAAGGTGGTCTTTCTTTCTTATTTCAATGTGCACGTGTTACTAGCTATACAAATCAGCCTTTTGTACAATAGTAAGGAAGGCCTCCTTTGAAAACAAGTCCAAATCATACAATGGAACATCGTGAGCCGTTCTTTTGGTATTGAATTTTGTAGTTCTTAGAAAATTATCTACAAAAGAAGAGTACATTTTGGAGTTTAATTTTATCTGCGATTTCTAATTATTTGCAAAAACTTATAATCTAAAAAACAAAACTTTTAATTTCTCATCAAAAATAGTATTTCAAATTTAATTTGATGAAATCGAGCGATTTAAAAAAAAAGTGTTTATAAAATACTTGCTCTAAATTTGTGTTAAAGTTAAAGGTTACTGTTTTATAATTTGTAGCTAGTTTGTACCAGTTTGTTGCAAAATATCGTACGCTAACTCGTGTCCAAAGTGAAAACATGCAGGTTATAGCATAGTAGGGGGGTCTCAGTAATAATCAACTCAATGTAATCAATGCATCTAAATTATTCGAAGCCGCTGTTATAATGTCGCCCAAAAATCGTTTTTTTACAGAAAAAGGAAAGATCAAAAACTTTCTACACCATTTATGACTAATTAAAAAGTGTAAGTGTCTCTTACAAATGGCACGATGTGTGTAGATGCAATTTCTGCCAATGTAGTTTTGTAGCGACATTGCTCTTTTTAGTTGTAAAATGTGATATTTTTTATAATAAACTAAGTTTTTTTCCTCACCTGAACATCTGTCAAAATTAAATTACATCTCCAAAAATGTGATCCAAACTGAAAACGTTTTCAGCGAGAAATCGATTCCTCTCACTCGGGCAACCGATTAGGAAACTCAATCCCTGGCTTTCCTAAAAGTGACTAGATTATGCTCTATGGCCAAATGCTACCCGTTGATGTGCCAATTGGAACCTTTCATAAAGGACAGCCATTTGCAAGTTTATTGTTCGTGCGGTTTATTAGCCATTTGCAGATTAGAGCTACCAGTAGCTCACACAATACATAGTCAGCCTGATGGGGCCAATAGAATCATTGGTTGTCACGTGTCGGCTTTGTTTCATTTAACCCGATCAATAAGGCCTCCCCTTTATCTCTAGTTTCACTGGTAGATTTATTATCGAAGAAAAGCTTGTAAATCAGATGTCAACCGCGTCATACCTGTTACAAAAAGAAACAATTTGGAAAACGCTTAAGTTTTTATTGACACTTTATATTAGCGGGGAATATAGTTTTCCTGAATGTTTTAACGTTGAGTTTTTATGGCTTCGCTCTAGAACATCATCGAGATTACTTTAAAAATACGCTTATTTAAAGTCAGAACTCAAATGATCGTATTTGATTTCCATTCAAAGTTTGTTACGCCTGAGAAACTTTTTAAGTGTTTTAGTTGCGAGCACTTTATTCTAGATTGCAAGGAGTTGATCAAAGCCAGCGCAAATTCACTCTTGCATTTGATATTGATCTCTAATCATTTATGCTTGTATAAAAAAATACAATTAAATACGATAAATTTATATTCGTGTCCGTCTTCTTGCCTCGCCAGCGAATTATAACTTTGATAAGATCACTTCAGAGTCACTCAGACGAAAACCACGAACACTCGGCATTGCAATTATGCGGTCGAATTTCTCACTTTTTGGTCTTTTTATGATCGTACTTAACTGTAACCGAGCTTGTGATGGTAATTTCGAGCGCTGTTATAAAAATCTTTCAATGGTCACACATGTTTATTTTGGTGGATTGAGATAGGGGGCTGTGTGCATAATATAGTCACCATGCATTCAGAGCCTTCCTACACGTGCTGGCGATCTTTACTTCATTGGTCACATGACGTGAGAGGGATTGCTGAAAAACAACTCCAAACAAAGGGGATTCAAACAGCAGGGGTTGTAAAGAAACATTAGGATCCTTAACACATCGCACAGACATTAACAATGGGTAGTTTCGGAGACTAGAAGATAAAATCTTTTGGGGTATTGCGATGTTATCAGGGTTGCTGATCAGTTCTGCATTCAAGGACGGCATGCAAGAGTGCCTGATGACTGAACACATTGTACGCAAGCTTTGATCGGCTCACAAAGAACACCTTTACGTGTTTATGGCGGCTCCTGTTATAGCCGTTATGAGGGCGTCATAGTATAATAGAATGATATCTAAACAGTCCATTCTTTTCTATCTAAATATATGTACATATCTCGAACAAAATAAAATGATTAAAGGAAAAACGAACGATTGATCGAGCGATCATTTCTTCCATAGCCCCATTCTAGAACAACTAATCTGTTTGCGCAAGAGGCTTGAAGTTTTTCTTGATTTGGGTCAGCTTCTTCAATAGTTACATTACAATGCTGGGAACAATATTTTTAGCGTTGTAATCGATCATCAATCACGCCTAAATTCACCATGACATTTCGGGCCGATGACCTTAATGTTAGTTTCTAATTGAGGTAGACCTAGAAATGAAAGAGGAAGAATACGCCGCACCCCTTTTCAAAACAAATTATACTCCATACACACCAAATATACAACACAATTACAACATGCTGTTACATTACATCACATGAATAACAGTTCGTTAACTTGCTTTGTAAATGAACAAAGAAAACTCATCATAACTAGGACCAAGATGAGATGGCTTCGTCGCTTTTAGAACTGATGTTTTCTCAAACAGGAATGTGAAAAATATCTTTGGAATTCAACCTCACGGCGAAGTTTGATTGATTGTTGCTGCTTCAAACGCCCAAATTGTGTAAATTTTACGTTCGTTTAACAAAATAAATGTCAATCTTTTTGACAATTTAAAATCAAGCAACTCTAGGAATTTCAAAAAATATTCACATTTTTCGTTCAAAATGCTTTATTTAATACTTTTAAAATATCTTGTCTCAGATTCTTCAGATAGCGCTCTTTTTCAGCAAGGTTTGAAATTGAAAAGATGAATTACTACGGCATAGTTTCTATGGCAATGAGAAAAAGAAAAACCGAATTAGAACATGTTCCGGTGAACTGCCTTCTATACCTGTACAATTACCACTTCATAAAGCAAGTTTCTTTAGCTTCGACGTGTTGTATTGTATTTGTAAGCTGTTGTTTCGAATCCAGCATTGTAATAAATCGCTTTAGATTCAGTCTTTTTTGTGTACTTTGGATACTTGTTCTCTTTGTTTGTGTACCAAAGACGCCTGGCTCGCGGACACGTGTAGATTCTGAGCAGTTCCATCGAAAGAATAGCGCACGGTTCCATCTTTGAATGCGCACTTTTGGGCAGTCTGTGCTTTTGTCAGCCTCGCAGGTTGCTCAAATTAGAGAAGAAAGAAAAAGCTTTGTTTAAAATTTAAGGCCGTTATAAATTTGTACTTGGAGAAATTTATGCGTGTTTAAGTCGTTAAGCTTATAGTATCTTTTACTTTCTTGTGTATTTTCTGCGTATTTTTAAACAGCTAAGATAAGGTCGTTATTTCCGGACCAAACTTTTTAAACATGTACTCAATTTTCTTATAAACTTAAGTTATCAATTAACTTTTTGAGATGATAAACTAAAAAACATTTTCCAGACATCAGATAAAAATTGTTTCAAGGTAAAGTTCAACGATTTTAGGTACTGTAACAGGTTTGAAAGCAAATTGTTTGCATACTGAGTAGAACATGATGCGTGTTCGACTGGCTGTCATCTTCTAAATGCATTCAGAGTGGGTAGGGTGGAAGTGTCTGAATGATTTGCTAGTTTATGTTTGGATTTTTGCTAAAGTCTACTCGCAGGTCGTGGGAAAG
Organism: Telmatactis stephensoni; assembly: GCA_029948255.1. Lineage (NCBI taxonomy): Eukaryota > Metazoa > Cnidaria > Anthozoa > Actiniaria > Isophelliidae > Telmatactis > Telmatactis stephensoni. The sequence continues at coordinate 351,634 of JALIZF010001667.1, forward strand.
GTAGGGGTTTCTAATAAAGTTGTAGGAAAATCGGTTGTTATAGAGACCATCTCATGAAAGACATTTCAACAACTGACTCAATCAGAAATACATTGGAGTAGGTTCCAAAATGAAGAGACTTGAGTTAATTTTCGATGCGTTCAGCTTCAGTTATATTTAATACTATATTTTCCCGCGAAAAGCCTGATTGGTCAGAAATGAAGAATTTAGTCGGTATCAATTTCAGGTGCTGTAACTTTGTCAAATTTTCTTGATTAATTCTGCGATCAAATCTTCTAGAAAGTGTTCCGGTTTACTGAAATCCTGAAAGTCTGATAATATGATCTCTACGCACGGGATCTTTTGTAGAGGAAATCAAATGCGAGGTTGCTACCACTCCACCCAAGCCAATTTCTCAAGAGTGTAAGGCAATACCACCACCCTCGATAATCCTGGTGTGAATATGACTTGTTTTGTCTTAAGCTCAACCTCACAGAGCTCTTACTTCGAGTAGTTTTGATACCTCCCAAACTCAAGTGACTGCGATATTTGGGAACTCAACCAAAATTGCTGCAAAGTTAGGACTCAGGGCCGATACGGAAAGTTGTCTCCTACCCGTCATAGTGTAATGATTCCGTGTCATCGGGCCGTCATAACTCGGGCTCTGATTGGTGGATTTCCAAGAATGACCGACGCGGTTGGCCAAGTAATGATGAACTTGGGGCCCCACAATAGTGTACTACCCTTGATATCCCTAACAAATGCAAATTAGCAAATCACAGTGGAATTCTATCGCTTGGTCGTTTGACATTGAGAGTACCGTACTAACCTTGTCCGCATTCATGAATCGACCGATGAGATTTAAACGGAGTTGGTAATTCTAGTTAAGAAAGATGAAGGACTCTGTGTCGGGATTTGTGATAGTCCTTGTAATTCCGATAGTCGTGGCTTTGAACGGCTCTTTAGGTAAGTTTTTGATTGTGCGTGTCCCATGCTAACCGCCAAAAGACAACCACACGTCTAGGTAAGGTTAGCCCGAGAATCGCTCCAACTCTCAAGACATTTTAAACTCACTATTTAACTCCTCCAGGAGTCTAAAAGACTCTTGATCGTGTCTTTAAGGTGGCAGCGAAAAGGCTATATATAGTTAGCGCGGTGTCGTTGATTCCGTTGTAGTGTATATACAGAGCTTCTTCAAGCAGGCATAGCTTCGATTGCTACGGAATTCCAAGACTGTTTCGGATTAGGTATACTTCACAAAGGATACTAGTGACGGGGCTTGATGTCTAGTGCTAAAGCTCTACGATTTCAGGCGAATTTATTAACTTTGAAAGAAGTTGTTTGGCAACTCGGTATACGGTTGATAGATTTCTCATGCTGCGAGTATGAAGCACTCTCAGGTATTATGTGAACTCAAGAACTTAACCTCAGTAAATAACTCCTGCAAATATGTGATCTGAAGCGATTTTTATCCTAAATGATCACATAACGGCAATTAAGACAATTGCTAAACAGTTTGTTGGTGGTGTGCTAGGCAGCTTTGCTAAAATTCAAATTTGAGCTGTTACCGCATTTATGTGTAAATAAAATAGAAATGGCATGGACTAAATTGTATTTTCGTCCACAGCTTCCAGTTGTACGCCCGGATGGTGCCATAACGGTGGTTCGTGTTCTATAGTCAACGGATCTACTCATTGCAGGTTAGAATACTGAAATTTGCTGCAAATGAGATTGTTTTGTGCGTAATTATAACTACTTACACACGTGAAATCTGCATCGAAGACCTACTTCATTGACAGCGCGAATAAGACTAAACCAACCCGTGTCAGAATTTCTTTTAAAATTCTTAACTAAACTTCAGATTTAGACGATATTTGTAGAGATTGAAGCAAATGGCTAGGATTTAGCCATTTGTTATTTTCTCTTCATATATTGACCAATAAATGAGGAATTTATTCTATTTCGTTTTACTCATTAATTATAGACCGGTTAATAGTATGTAGTAAAATCAACGTATGTGATACTATTGACTTTAACTTTTAATGAGCTCGGCCTAACCGCACTTAACGCTTGAAATCTAACTTTATAGAAGTCTGGAGTTTCCTTCACTCTTTTGTTACCATTTATAAGGATAAAAAACTCGAATTGACAAAAAACTGACATATGAGGTCTCATAACAATTGTCTCGGAAAGATAAATAAAACGACAAGATTGCCTTACTTCTCTTGAAACGCTATGGCAACCTCAATTTGTACGTGTTTTGTTAAGATTTTCCAAAAGTCCATGGTATCCAATATTGTTCAAAAACACATCAATTATTCAGTCGGTGTCCTTGATTGTTTTTGAGTAATTTACAGACTTCATAATGTAGAGCACTTTCAAGATTACTTTCTAAATACAGTATGGGGAGAATGTGTTGAAAAGTGCGTCTAAAATTTCTTAGAGCTGTTGTTTATTGAACGCATTGCAGAACGAATTGCATACAATTCGATAACCTAAGGTTAATGTTTACAATTTTATACTCTCCCGGTGTAATTAGGGATTGTTGTGCTTTAGATTTTCCGGCGTTTGACTCGTCTTTTACAGCTGAGAACAGCGAGAATTGTAACACTTTTTCCTCGATGTGTTATCCCCGTTGACAAGTTGTCGTGCAACGCAGCCAGACACGTTCAAGGCAGCATCAATTCTACATAGTTCTACTAAGTGAAGGATTAGAGTTAAGCCTTCTCTTTATGAAGAATTGAAAACCGAATTGCGCTTGAAGGAATCTTATTGCACGCCCTGACAAAGGAATAAAATGACTAGAACAATGGCTTGAGCGAAATAAAAGCTTACACGAGCAAGTTCTTGTGTGTCGAAGCTCAGCTCAAGCTTCGCGGAAAAAAAATCCGCAGCATGTCTCAGATAGCCATTTGTTGTGGATAGGTCTATGTCGAAGTTTTTGCTTTACAAGTAGCTTGATTATCAGTAATTCGATTTATAGTTTATCTAAAGCCTTTCGGCAGGGGATATTTGGCTTTTTTGTTGACATTGAACAATGAAAAAGTTCGCGCAAGTTAGGAAAGCGCGCGCTCGGAAAAACTGTAAATTCGAACAGTTATTTATCAGGATAACCAAGGTTTCTCCTTTCCTTTATTATACGTAAACTACTATGATCTTGATTTTCACTTTTCTGAAGGTTAATCTTTTCGGAGTTGTTTACCAAAGTCGAATTTTTATGATTCCATAATCAAATCTTTTTATACATTTGATTGTTCCGACTTTTTCTAGAACTCCTTCAGTCATCATCAATAATGAATTCCTAAGCGTTTTACCTTAAGTTTTTGTCGATAAGAATTGGTTTCGAAGTCAAAGAATTACGTTTAGGCTGCCAAACTAAGTACTAATTGCAAACAACAACCATCAGAGACATGAGGCACGAGGCAAAAGCATTTTGAGTGTCCGTTTTGTGTAGACAAACTCTATGTCAAGAGTCGCAGAAAGTTGGCAGTCATTCTAACACGAGGCCATTTTAGGCGCTTTCTTGATGCTCAGTACTTTCCTGAGGCATTTGAAAGGGTTTTCTACAAAGGAGTTCGCAATGTTAAGGCCAAATGTACGACTAGCTTAATCGGCAAGCAACGTGTGCATGGTTTAGCTAATTCTCGTATTGTTTGCTAATTGTTCCGACTGACCGAAAGTGTGACATTCAAACCAAACATGCATAAATTTTCCTCGCGTTAATCTCGCATTATTCTTAACTTTTGAAATTAACTTAAAGAATTGAACTTTTTATGCTGTTAGAACTACTTTTGTTGATCAGCGATGGACGAAATCGAGAGATTTTGTCGACGAATCCGTCCCGAAATCTATTCTCTTTGAAACACACCAGGTCTTGTTATTGTGTTTTGACAATTGTTTTTTTGACTAGTGCCATGTGCAAGGCAAAAGCAACAGCTGCTATTTGATTATATTGCCCTCGTCATAAGACAGGCATAGATTCCTTGCTCTTAACAACCTTACATTTTCAAAACAACCGTGACAATTTAAATAGACACCAAAAATTACACAACATTTGCTCAAACTTCATCAACTTTGAGTTTATCTTTCAACCATAAAATTAAAAGTCGACTGCCGAGTTAATGTCTTTCATAAAAGCATATATTCAATAGAATTGTAAAAACAAATGTTGTTTTCTTTGAAAATTTACTTATAGTAATACTTGTTCCTTGAAAATTAGCCCTTATAGTTGTCAATAAGCATATTTTTGTTGTTATCGCGGTATCACTGAAGCGTTCGGAGCCGTCTATCTTCAGGCTTATTAATTTATGACAAAAATCTAAATCTGTGTTGATCATTATGTAAGTCTGTAATTGATGATAATAAGCATGCAGGGATAGTTATTAATTACCCAGTATATAGCTGTCAAAAAAGTAAATCATTTATCAGTGGTTGGTAGAAAAATTCTTTTGAAGACATTATGTTAGCAAAATAGAATGTATGGTCTTGTAACTTCTATTGAAATTGTTATTGTCATAATTAGATTTTGAATTATTCAGTATGTTATGAGGTGTTCTTGTGATAATGATAGTTTGATTCTTCTCAAAAGTACTGAAATTGAAAATCTTGAATACTTAGTGCTCTCTTTCTTGAAGAAGGTTCTTTGTTTTTGATATAACTGGTACTAAAACGTAAGTCATCACTTTTTATAGCCCTCATTTATCATCTCTACTTGAACTAGAATGTCAATGGCTTATATGGCATTGAACACTTGAATGATTTTATTGCAAGCTTTCCAACATCCTGCATACTCTCCTTGTTTGATGGCTGTAGGGGCATCATTACTGGGGTGTCTGTTTTGAATATCACAGAAAGAAATTAAGTTTATAACAATTATGCTAATAAATTTATGATAATGAATTTTATAAAGTTTAGAAAAAAAGCATATATACCCATATATAATGCAGCGCATCTCTTTTAAATCCTATTAAAAGAGTGCCAACAGTTGTTTTGTGTAACTTTAGATTGTTGGTCTGATGTGTAAAGAATATGGTTAACCAAACAATTTTAAAATGCCAAAATATAATTAGCTCATCTTCTAACAACAGCTGAAATTGTAGTTTCTGTGGTCACACCATATGAATAGGTCAATGCCTATACAAGACAACAATCTAAAAAGCTCTGGTAATAAAGATCATTTCATTGAAGTGTTTTCTTAGCTGGAATATGATAATGTTGATAAGATCTCAATGCACTGTTTAGAGTTTAGAGTTTTTACATTGCCAGACACATTTTAGTCTTGACTTCAATCACTATAGGTTGAATCTTATCTTCTATCTGATAAACTCTTTAATGTCAGTACACCAGTATTAAGTAGTGTGAATTAAAAAGATTCGTCCAACTTGCTCAAATAGAAATATATAACATCAAATTAGTTTAAAGTTTAAGCTAATTGAGTTCCATTTATTTATCATTTTTTGGACCCTATTTTTGGTAGTTTTTGGGAAAAAGGGGAAAAAATTAAGTGAAAGGGTTAGGTACATCATCTAATTGTTCACCATTTTGCGTTATACTTATCACAGTGCATAGGTCATTTCTAATCTCAAAAATTAACTTCTTGCTCACCAGTTGATCTTGTTCTGTTTTATTTCTCCAGCTGTCCTTCAAATTTTACTGGGAAACAGTGTAATGTAGATGTAGATGAGTGTTCAACACTCTCCCAGCCTTGCCAAAATGGGGGAACATGTACAAATTCTGTTGGTGGATACTACTGTCGATGTATAACAGGGTGGGAAGGTGCTGATTGTTCTATTAATATTGACGACTGCAAGACTCAGGATGGCTATCCTGTTTGTCAACATGGTGCAACGTGTGTGGATAGGGTTGGAGGCTACAAATGCATTTGCACACCTGGAAAAACTGGTAATTATTGAATATCAATATAAGTATGAATACTTAGGGTTCTCAAAGAAACTGTAAGAAATCTGCTGGCAGACAATAAGACAAGAAATGCCCAGCACTTCTTTCTGAAGAAGTTTGACTTTCCATGTAACTTGACATGCACTTACACCTCTGATCACACTGGTGTCCCTTGATCAAAATTCTACTGAAAACCCTGCAGATACAGATTTGGTAACTATTTTGCTTGGATGGAGTTCTAGCTATAAATGAATGTTTTATTTGTCCATGGTGCATTGGTTAAATAACCCATGTGATTTTAATCTCATATATTTTACTTCTTTCAGGTCTTGTGTGCCAGCTTGATGATAAGTGTGCATCCAACCCATGCAATGGAAATGCAACATGTGTGCCCTCTCCATTTGGTGAAGCCACTTGCATTTGTTCACATGGATGGACAGGGCCAAATTGTGACATAGATATCGTGGATTGTAATGTAGGAAATTCTCCATGTTATCATGGTGGAACATGTCGAGATGTGCCAGGGTCATTTGTTTGTGACTGTGTTCCAGGCTTTACAGGTTAGTCCGTCATTTCGCTTAAGAAATGAAACTAAGCTCCAGAATAAACACACTGCAGATGATCTCTGATCAAGTGATGTCTTTGATACTCTCTGTATTTATAGAAGCAGGTTTGTTATCAGATATAACCCCATATGTTGCCAGATACATGCAGTCTCTCTCTACATATATAAATAAAGGGTTAAATGAATAACTATTCTTTCAGAATGATAGTGCTTTTTATGGAAATATGTTACTGAGTAACTTGTTTTGTTGCTAGGATCCCGATGTGAAATCAACATTAATGAATGTGCATCGAGTCCCTGCAAGAATGGAATCTGTTTAGATTACTATAATAAATTTGAATGTGCATGCAATGAAGGTTGGACTGGGAAATTATGTGACTATGAACTAAATGAGTGTGAAAGCAAACCGTGTTACAATGGAGGACAGTGTCATGATAAAATGGCAAATTATAGCTGCACTTGTCCATTTGGTTATTCTGGAAGAAACTGTGAAATTGACATCAATGAATGTTCATCATCGCCTTGTAAAAATGGTGGAACCTGCCAAGATCTTGTTGGCAAATACACTTGTTCTTGTCCTGTTGGGTTTTCTGGAGCAAACTGTGAAAGAAACATTAATGAATGTGCTCCCTCGCCATGTCAAAATTTGGGAGTTTGTGTTGATGGTATTAATGAATATTCATGTAAATGTCGTGATGGATACACTGGGAAAAACTGTCAAATTGATATTGATGAATGTGCAAGCCAGCCTTGTCAGAATGGAGGAACTTGTCATGATCGTATCAATGGGTATCTCTGCACTTGCCCTGCCGGAGCAACAGGTGAGAATGTGTTTCTTTGGTTACTGAAGCTGAGTGTAGTACGTATTGCTAACATTAAGATTTAAATGATGGATGTCTGTATATCATGCAATGTTTTAAAGAAGGAACATCGTTTATGTGTAAAATGAAACTGTCCAAACCACACCAAATTTCTCACCAATTTTTTTGTACATAGTTCTATTATTTAATCTATTATATTTAAAATCACCAGGTGATCACTGTGAAAATGATGCAAATGATTGTCCATCAAATGCCTGCAAAAATGGTGGTGTATGCATTGATAGTATGAATAGCTATTCCTGTAAATGCCATCCTGGATTTACTGGGTCAGACTGTGGTTACCAGATCCAGTACTGTTCATCATCACCATGTAAGAATGGCGGAGTGTGCACAGATGGTGTTGCCCAGTATCACTGCCAGTGCCGAAATGGTTACACTGGTAAGTATTTCTGTGTTTGGCATTAAATGATGATGATGATTGTTTGAATTAGTACAATTTCCCAAGGACAACTTTTGAAACATCAAAAGATATCTCCAGGGATATGATGGCACCTTGATCTCAGTGACTTGAAAAGAGGCCTTAATAACTTGAAAAACCCTTCAATTGTGAAATCATTAATTGTGAAATTATTAAATCTTGTAGGGAGAGACTGTGGAACTGTAATTGATAGCTGCGTGGGTCATTCTTGTCGTAATGGCGCCTCCTGTATCAGTACATCGTCTTATACCTACAAGTGTTCCTGTCCACCTGGCTTTACTGGACAATACTGTGAAGAGGACATAGACGAGTGTGCAGCAAGACCTTGTGTGTCTGGAAAATGCGTGGATGGTATAAATAGTTACATCTGCCACTGCAATCCTGGATTTACTGGAGATCGTTGTCACATCAACATTGATGACTGTAGATCCAGGTTGGTTGATTTTCCTTGTCTACACTGAAAGCAATCTAAACGGTGCAGCTGGCTTAACAGTGCAGCTGGCTTGTATGTTGAAAATTTATATTGTCTTTTTATTTCCACAGCCCTTGTGTACAAGGTGGTACATGTGTAGATGGTGTAGACCGATACTCTTGTGTTTGCCCAAGTGGTTTTTCTGGATCAAGATGTGAAATACACCTGGATGAGTGCAAGTCAAACCCTTGCCAACACGAGGGCACTTGCGTCGACAAAATCGGTTCCTACAGTTGTTACTGTAAACCGGGGTATACTGGAAGTAATTGCCAGTATCCTCTGAACAGATGTCAGAATAACCCTTGTCGTAATGGCGGAATTTGCAGAAGAACTGGAAAGCACTTGACAGACTTCAATTGTCAATGTCCACTTGGGTACAAGGGCACGATTTGCGATGTGGAGGAAGTTTCATGCTCCAAATCTGTAATTTCTTGCAGGAATGGAGGAAAGTGTTTCAACGATAAAAACGGGTTTCAGACATGTAACTGTACAAAAGGTTTTTCTGGAAGCTACTGTGAAATCAACAACGATGACTGTGAAAGGGGGCCTTGTAAATATGGAGCAACGTGCCACGATCTCGTAAACAACTACACATGTAGTTGTAAAAGTGGATTTACTGGCACAAACTGTGATATCAATATCAACGAATGTGCGAGTAATCCATGTGAGAGAGGTTCTTGTCTTGATCTTGTGAATGGCTTTTTGTGTAACTGTCCAAAGGGTTACGTCGGTACAAAGTGCGAAATCAATCCCTCTGATTGTTTTCCAAACGCCTGTTTCAACGGAGGAACTTGCCAAGATGGTATTGCCAGTTACCGATGCTCCTGCAAGCCTGGATTTACTGGCTCGCGATGTGAGATTGATGTTGATGAATGCGCCTCGAACCCTTGCTCTGGTATCGGCACCGAAAAATGTTACAATCTAGTCGACAGCTACCATTGCCAGTGTAAACCCGGGTTTCTTGGCAAACATTGCGAGCTGAACATCAATGAGTGTTTGTCCTACCCATGTCGTAATGGAGGTCATTGTAAAGACGGTGCTGGGAAATACACTTGTCTTTGTCCTCAAGGGTTTTCAGGCAAAATTTGTGAGCGACGAGTCTACTCTTGTACTGACAGCCCATGTAAAAATGGCGGCACGTGTCGAAGTGTCAAAGGAAGCTACAACTGCACTTGTAAACCTGGAGTGTTTGGGAACCAGTGTGAGTGGAATAGAGACGACTGCTTATCTGATCCATGTAAAAATGGCGGCACCTGTATCGATGGCTTCAATACTTATACTTGTAAATGCCCTAATGGATATACGGGATCCCGATGTGAGCAAAGCATCAACGAATGCTATAGTAACCCTTGTCGAAATGGTGGAAAGTGTAGGGATTTGGTTGGTGGTTACAAATGCGATTGTCCTGAGAAACTGATCGGGAAAAACTGTGAGGTGTTGGTAAAGGATGCTTGTCCTTATAAAGATTGCGCCAAGACGTTTGATGGTGGAAGATGCGTGGTAAGTATTCAGACAACATATACTCAACTTTATACATAGCGTGGATGGAATTAGTGGGGTTATTAAAGCCCTGACACAGGTCGAATTGACCAGCTGTGATCATGACTTTCCTGGGTTTTGCCAGGCTGTAACCAACTTCTTATTGGTCTTGCCCCTGCGTCATAGGCAGATGCCTTCCAGTTTAAAATCTTATTTAACCCCTTGGATGTAAGGCCCTGTTAACTATGAAGACAAGGTTCTCTGATTGCAAATTAAAAAAATTATCTCCAAGGAAAAAGAAACAAAAGAGGTATGCTAGCTACCAGTGACAACTTGTCTAGTTATAAACAGGGTCGTACATAACAGTACAGTTATACTCTAATTTTTATGGCTGTTAGAACTGTGTATTGTTTTTCTTGTAGCCGAAGTGTAACAACTATGAATGTAACTGGGATGGTACCACGTGTTCACTGGGAATCAAGCCCTGGTCAAACTGTTCAACGGTTACAAGCTCAGGCCGTGCATGCTACGAAGTGTTTGGAAATGGTCAGTGCAACGAGGAATGCAATACTGGGGCGTGCTTAATGGATGGCTTTGACTGCAAGAAACCGACTCCATTTTGTTCAGACAATAAGTACTGCGCTGCACGATTCGCTGATACGAGATGTGACGAGAAGTGTAACAACGCAGGATGCTTAGAGGACGGTCTTGATTGCAATATCAATGTACCAAAGCGAGTAGAAGGCACCCTTGTCATTGTTCTGCTTGTTACTCCAAAAGCATTTTTGAACCGCTCTCGAGAGTTTATGAGGGAGCTTTCCCGAATCTTGAACACCATAGCCTTTATCAAGAAAGACGAGAATGACAGGCCCATTGTCAAGCCCTTCCCTTTGCCACCCTCTGCCCCAATGCCACGGCAGAGGAAAAGAAGAGCAACCGACAATGTCTGGTATATCAACTTAGATCATCACAGAAGTGGACGATACAAACGAGCTACTGAAAAGGATGGGTAGGTATTATTATATACTACAATATATACTTTTGTTATTGTTATATACCACAATAAATTGTATGTACAACAATGAATGTATACAATAATTGTACAAATGTATTCATGAAGAATTTCATTGTGGTTTTCAGATCTGAAGTTCACACTGTATTGGACAACAGAGGATGCCAGGAAAATGAATGTTTTGCAAATACTCAAAATGTAAGTGTTTTTTCTTCTTCTTTTTTTCTTTTTTCTCTAAGTTTTTCTTTTTCACAGGGAAAGTGGATAAGTGTTCCCATTCAATTCCATTAGTTTACACAAGTACATTTTAACTGATTCATGAAATAGGGCCCCGATTATATGAGATTACAAGTTTAAGCAAGTTTTGACTTGAGTCCCGTTCGGTGGCTAACTTGCATCGACTTGTGGGGCTTCTTGCCTTCGCGTGCACGGAGAAGTGTTCAAGCAATTTCATGTAGCAATGAGTTTATCTATGGTTTTCATCTTACAGGCTGCACAATACCTCGGCGCTAAGGCATCCACGAACGGTCTAAAAAATTTACCCTTCCCGGTGTATTCAGTAGAAAGTAAGTAAAAATCACAGCAGTTTCTTGCATTATAATATGCAGCATACTTATGCATTTATTTTTCTTACTAGGCCAAGATAAGCCGACAAGCAAACCCGGAACCGAATTTACCCCAAGCCCTTTATGGATTGCAATAGTTTGCGTTGGTATTCCTCTTTTTATCGTGGGGGTACTCGCTGGGGGCAAGAGAATGTACACCAAGTTATGGCTCCCCGAAGGCTTTCCCAGGAGGCTGATTCACCAAAGAAGATCCATGAGACGAGATCCAGTGGGCCAGGAGGTCTCCATGAGGTTGGTAGTTACTTTAATACAAATATTCAGTCTTATACCGTGGTATAAGTATAAAAGTTGAGTCTGAGACCATGGTAAAGCCCATGTAAAATGTAACATGGGGACTAATGGAGACTGTTTCTTGTCCAAAGGTCTATGAACAAAAGTAGTTCAAATCTGGAAGAAGAAGGAGCAGTTGGGGGAGGCACACTCTCCCGCTCAGACCTAACTCCACCCAGCGAAGCGCGGGACGCAAAGCGGGTAAAACTTGAAGACGAAGACGGCAAAAAACTTGGCAGTGTCGAAAAGGACACCCGCAAGTGGACAACGCTTCACCGAGAAGCTGCCGATGTAAATGTCAGAAATTGCACTGTTCTAACGCCACCACAGGAAGGCGAGAGAGGCGTCGATAACAGCATCGACACACGTGGCCCTGGTGGCCTTACGGCTCTCCACCTCGCGTCATGTCGAGGAACGCTGTTGGATGGTTGTATTGATGACGATAAGGATAGTGACGACAGTGGTGGAGTCATGGTATCGGATCTTCTCGCTCTTGGCGCCAGTTACGGAGCTAAAACTGATTACTCGCAAGAAACGCCACTTCATTTGGCAGCAAGGTACTCCCGTGCTGATGCCGCTAAACGGCTACTTGATGCTGGTGCTGACCCTAACGCGAAGGATCGTTTGGGTAGAACCCCACTACACTTAGCAGTCGGTTCCGATGCACAGGGTGTTTTCCAGGTAAGATAGGCATTTTTTATTCACATAAATGCGTACATTTTTAAAACTGGATTAAGGCTTATAATCATAAATTAAAATAATCCTTACAAACACAAAGCAATGCCAGCTAGTGTTCCTCGAACCTATGGTCAATTCTACGTTGTCGCAATTTCCTATTCTTGAATTACCCGAGATTTGACCAAACACTGCTCTCAGTTAGGGCTGATAGCTCAGTTGGTAGAGCATCGAGCTAGAACTAGTACTCCGAACATCGTGGGTTCAAATGCCACTCAGCCCAGAATTTTTCTACTCGACTAGCTAGTAAAAATTCAGGGTTCGAATGACACTAGTTGGCATTACTTATCCTTGACTCCTCATATTACATAAGAGAGCATTCCTTAATATTTTTATCTCTTTTTTTATTCAGATTCTTTTGAGAAATAGAGCCACCGATCTTGAAGCTCGAATGGATGACGGAACCTCCCCTCTCATCTTAGCGGCGCGATTTGATCTCGTTGATATTGTTAAAGATCTCATAAAGGCTGGGGCCAAAGTAAACAATACAGACAATAAAGGTAAGGGCCGGAAACCCAAAGCCAACGCCTCGAGGGTTTTTTACACTATTACAGGTTTTGGAATTTCGTGACAGACAGCTGTTGAATTATGCGCACCAAAGAGGATTGCAATTAATCTTCTTGTCGTGTAAGGCAAAGGTCATCGTTTGATGAAAAGAGCATGTCTGCTGAAATTTGAAACTTCTGTGACTTTATTTTCTAACCCAGAGCGGTAATATTTCTACTTGTAATTTCAATCATGTAAGCTCCAAGGGCTTAGTTGTTAAACTAATGGTCCATCATATCCGTCATATAGGCAAATCAGCGTTGCATTGGGCCGCGTCTGTGAACAGCCACGAGGTCACAGCGGAGTTAACCAAAAATGGAGCTAAGAAAGATCTCCAGGACGAAAAGGTTGGTAAAAAGGATTTCGTATTTGGAAGTTAGATTATAATCAGAGTCTTTCATCTTTGAGTGAATGTATGTGAATCCTTGAGTGGCCGAAAAAACTGACTGCAGTAAAGAGGTGGACGATGTAATGAGGTGTCCGTTGTATAGAAATGGAAGATTTAAAGGGGAGAACAGTTTGAAGAGGTAGCTGCTCGTTGTACAGAAATTCGAGGTTTCGAGGGGGAGGTAGTTTAGAGAAGTAGTCGATGTAGAGAGGTGGACGGTGTAGTGAGGTGTTGTGGAGAGGCAATTGACATTGTATTGAAATGGACAGTGCAACTGAAGCTCAGGAAACTGATAGAGATTACACTTGATAAAATTACCCCAAACACTTGATTCACGTGTCAATATGGTGCCTTCGAGTCCAGGCTGGATAGGATGTCAGTAGTTCATTACAATGTTACCTTACCCTTGTTAGACAATCAATTTAATATTATACACTTCCACAATAATATGTGGGCGTGGTTGAACGTTTGCTTTACGTTCTTTAAGTGCTTGGGTTCATACAATTTCAGTTAACCGCAATGTTTAATCTTATCCTCAGGGTCAGACCCCATTATTCCTCGGAGCACGTGAGGGAAGTCTTGAAGCAGTTCGAATACTGCTGGTTAACTATGCCAACCGCAACGTCGCCGATAACATGGACAAAACACCAGAGATGATTGCAAAGCAGAAAATGCATCATGATATCGTACAGCTTTTAACAGACTGGTCCCTAGGGTGTGGCAACTCACCCAAGGCAGCACCAGCTCCGACATCTCCACCAGATCATCAAAAGTCACCTCCAAATGGTACGACTTCTCCCCCATGTATTGAGCACCTGCCAAATGGAAATTCTGTAGTCACGCATTTCCCTTTGACTACAACCTCAACGAGACCTAAAATTTCTTCTACAAGTTCTCATAATGCTCGAGGTGCAAGAGCAAAAACAAACATCAATGGAGGCGCAAAGAGAAAGCGCAAAAGGCAACCTCGGAAAGAGGAGGAAGCCAACACTGATAGCAGCAGTAGTGGAAGCATCCGGAAACCAAGTGACGGTGCTGCTGTTTACTCGCCGCAGGATCTTGGTAAACAGCCCTCACCTTGCAGTAGTGGGGCAACGTTTTCGCCAAACTGTGTGTCTTCCATGACGAACGGGTTCTCCCCTCAGGGAAGCTCTGGGACGGGAATCTCACCGTCCAACTCGACAACCTTGTCTCCACCTCAGGACACGAGTTCTCCATCAGTTTTCTCCGACTCGCCATTTGACGATGTTCTCGGAGACGATTACGGGTTGGAGGAATTCAACGGGATCAATTTCGATGATATCACATTAAATGATCCAGACCTGTCTGCGACAGACTTTGGTGCTGCTGATTGTGGAGTCGTACCCGATACATCACTGCCGTGTATGTTACAGAGTGCAGTAACCACAATAGGTGGTGAAGTCAATACAAATGATTGTATGTTTTATCCGAGAGAACAACGACGCGAATACCCAACGGGTCAGAGACTTTATTCGGCTCAAAGCAGCCCCAACTTGCCTTGTGCAGTTGAGACTGAGCCAAGGCGAATTACAGTCGTACAAGAAAGAACTGATATCACAACAGTAGCACAATGCGTGCAAAATGGATACCCATCAAACCGCAGTACGATTCAAGCATGCGCAATGTCAAATGGAATTCACTCGAGGAGAAAAGACTCTTATAACAACCATCACCATCTTTACCATCCATTGCAACATCCGAACAATTTGATTTACAGCGAAAATTATCCGACGCCGCCGTCGGTACAATCGTTAACGACGTACGATTCGTCGCCACAAAAACTACCCAATTCGTACTTAACTCCCTCGCCGGACTCACCTGAAGAGGGCTGGTCATCGTCCCCACACTCGCTTAACTCTGATTGGTCGTGCTAGATCACGTGAGACATTATCGCCGCACAGACGTAGTGTGGGTGAGAGTCGTATAATATTCTTATTAAGTATAAATATATATGTACAAAGGAAAAGATATAGAAGACATATTAGATTATAGCAAAGTTTCTGATTCTAAACCAGGTAACCCGAGTAATAGCTACTTGGGCCGCACGCTCGACACTTACTCAGAAACATTTTATACTTTAAGGGAAACATAAGGACTAGAGGGATAGATAGAAATTTTATTGTAGATTGTCATATAATGGAATCATTTTATATCAGCATATTTTATTTTCTGGGCTCGACATATCTTTTTACTGTAAATTGAAGAATTTGAGTTACAAAGTAATGATTTTGTGGCTTTTTCGTTTTAGAAGTTGGGTACAAGGATAAAAAATATTTATATATTATGTATTACGCTATAATAGTGCTCACAGCTCTTACTCGGGCTACGTGGTACGTAGCCCGAGTGAACGTCTATGGAGCGCATAGAGTTATCTTGTAGATCATTTAGTTTTATGGGTATTTATTGCACTGATGCTAAAATGATGGCACTTTTGCACAAAGGCATAAATGATTTCCACACCCTGTGTTAATACAGGAGTTATAAATGGAGATCTAAAGGGATTAATAGAATTTATAATTTTAAAGAGATAATAGATTGTTTATTCATGCATAAGTAGATACTTCATGGAAAAGCACATTTATTGTTCTAATTATGTTTGTCCTTTATAAACATAGCTAGGACAGTTATTGGTTCTTGCATGAAGTTTTAGTTGATAGAATTGTAGTTGATCTGTTCCCCCTGAAATGTAGCTAGAAAAAAGAGGGTTCAACGACAGCCATTTTAAGGTCAAAGCATTGGATTTCCCCCTTGTTTCTTCTCACAGAAGAAATGTTCAAGTATATACTTGAAAAATATATGTATTTGTCCCTGTCCTTAAACATTTCTGTCGTAAAGAACTCATTTTTTACACTGGGCTTGCATGTAGACTAGCATTTCTTTAAAGTTGACCAAACCATTGGCTTAACAGGGTTTAAGGATGTGAAAAGAAAATTCCTGGGTTTTGTACCATGCAATAACTTCAGTATTTCACTATCTAGGATGCTGATATACTTATTCGGTGCGGTACCATTGTAGTAACTACAGTATACGGCCAAGGGGTTGACAGAAATTGCCATGCAGTAACTTAGATATATCACCACGTAGGGGTCGATAAGGGTGCGATAAAAGAATAACATTGTTTCACCTTGTACATTGTTAAGCTGATGAGGGTCTTAATTTGCGTTTCACAGAAATTGTGTTGTATACGTTGAATGTCAAACGTTCACTAAGTAATGCCAATAAACTTGGCTTTTAAGATATTTGTAGCAGAAGGAAACGAGATAGAAAAGGGGAAAATGTTCTGAACCTTTCTTTTCCCTTCTCACTCTTTTTGAAATCCGCTCACCAATCACCTTAATTCTTCTTGACGATATATACGCAGATTCAGGAATACGCTCATTACCAATCCTTGTTATAACACAGAATCTGCGTTCCATATCCTACCTGTTGCTAATTGAATCCAGTAGTACACGTTTATGGCATATATAGACATGTTAGGAACTTTGTTGGGTTTTCTTAATTTTCCTTCAATAAGGGGGATTTACAGTTCATATTTCGTCCCAATTAAAAGAATAGAGAATCAATAATGATAATATATTTTTACGATTTTAATGTATCTGATTCGAGCGTTGTAATAACCTTTTGTACATTGTATTGAATTCAAGCGAGCCAACTTTGAAATAAAATATCAAACATGAACAGAAGTATGTGCGTGATGTTTTTACTTGCGACGCAGCGTGCAGTTTCTCCCTTTTTGAGGCTTAACAGGTTCAAGAGAGGATTTTGATGCTGTGTGGGTGTTGTTAGAACTGGTGTTAGGCGAATCACTTCGTGTGGTCCCGCGGGTTTCCTTGCGTTTTTGCTAGTCGGAACATTTGTTTCAAAATGACAGCATTAACTTTATTTCTTCAATTTAATTGCTCTTCTGGTCTGTATCATTTAATTCCCAACTATATCATGCTTTAAATGTTCATTATTTTGAATTTGTTTATATTGCGAACGACGATTAATATTGTATGTTGCGCTCACAAACCTACTGCGGAGTAGAAGCACTCGAGGCAATCGGTGCACATTTTTTCCAAAAAGAAACGCATCCAAAAATGATAATATTCTGATATCTTTATACCAAAACCTCTACACACAAGGCTAATAGAGTCAGAATGATTAACTTAAAGAGAAAAAATAATATAAAACAAATTCGGTAACTGTTTCACAATCATATTCTCACAGATCGTCACAGTGACTGCACACTCCAATATCGACCGTGGGAAACTTCAGTCTTAGCAGATTTAAAATGTCAAATCTTTACTCTTGTCCTTTATTTCTTTACGATTTCCTATATGAACTAGATAAATAAAGTACATAGATTTATTTACACGAATAAATGCCGGGATAATAATGTACTTTTAATAAATTGGATCAAAATTGCCTCAGGTCAGGGTTAAATATAAGAGGCTGATAGTGATATCAACATTAAAACTATCAGGATAATTAAACATATATGGCAATGTATACAAATTAAGCTGATAAAAATAAAACCCGAAGTCAAAACAAAATTCAGTGGGGCATAATTTTGACTGGAACGTTGTTGTTTTGAAGACTTCGTGTGAAAGTGTTTACCTCGGAAGTGTTTTGTGCTTACTTAAGGAATTGAATATAGTTTTTTGATAGCCGTTATTATAGAATTACTATCAGTGGACAGCTTATGCCAATTTTTTTTTTTTTGTTAAAAATCATTTTTCCGTTTTGAAACCTTTTGAGTTTAATTGGTACCGGAAATATAAATATCTATTTTTGTTCATTATCAGGTTCATAATTACCAGTTTAAGCTATTTATTAATTCTACCGCTCTTCTATTAACGCGCTGTTCGTTCTAAGCTTGAGCGACCACTGGCAATTTCTACATTTTATCAATATTAACGTCTTTTGTGCTTTATACAAAAACATCCTTAATTGCAGTGTTTTGATAGTCACGATTCTACAACCAATGGATATATAGAATGAACATTTTACTGAAATATTTTTAAAAGTTTTTATTTGATCTTCGTATCAAGCCTGCACTAAGCCAAAAAGAAATTTCCATTCTCCGTTCTCCTTCTTACTTAGGGCCCATTCACATAAAGGCGAGTTGTCCCTGGTAGCAGGGATAACTCTTTTGTTTTGAGTCCCCCAGGGAAAAGGAAACAAAAGAGTTATCCCTGCTACCAGGGACAACTCACATTCATGTGAACAGGCCCTTACTGGTACTTAAAACTACTCTAAGCTAATTATATGAATTACAATCAAACAAGACTACTTCGAAGTCACGCCGAGGACTTTCGTTCTCCTAAACTGTCTGGCAGCGCAACAATTAACTACACCCTTGCACCTTTGCTCCCAAAGGTTGACTCTCCTAAATATTAAGTAGAAATCTTCTTTTGTTTATGTACGTATTAAAGGTCGCTAACGTTCTACCAGTTATATATACTGGTGGTACTATTAAATAACGGTCCATACTCAGATGTTATGCCCAGTGACAGGTTGGTTTCGTATCGCGATACCTGTATACGACGCTACAGGTTGTGTTATTATAGAATAGTAATAATAGACAATACAAACAAGACCGCAGATTACTTGAAGGGGATTTGTTCTATACCACGCCTACGGAACTTGTTTTAACAAAAAGATGACGACCGCTAGCTACCTGCACAAACCCCCTACCCTAGCACACCCGATCCTGTGGTCTATAAATGTAATTCTAAACTGTACCTGCTATATTTTTATCATTCGTATAAATGTACGTACATTCTACTTTAATAAATGGAATTGCCTAAAATAAAACATTACCTTCAGTCTTTCCTCACAAAGGTCGATGTGAGGAACGCTCACTCACTTCGCTAGCTACAAGTACTGAGTTCACAACTAAAATCATATGAGTTGAATTTGATGTTCCCCTTCAATTTGTTTACAGCTGTGATTCTCTGCACCTTACCCTTTGTAATGTTTGACGAAAGGTTACCTTTAGTTTTCCAGCTTCCTCGGTAACACTGAATTGAATGATTGAATGTGTACCCGTTATTTTGTTCTGCGGTATGAAGAACTGATCAGATTTCGTGTGTCTTTAAAAAACACGGCGGAGTTTGGTTAAAGCACATAAAATTTCGTTAACAAATTTTCTCCTAGTTGCCGGCTAACAACACTGGACAGCGCGGTCCCTGTCATACGTTTCAAGAAATCTTTTGAGCTCAACTCGCAGAACGATAAACCCTTACTAACTTTCTCGAGGCTGGTACTTTATATATTGATACTTTATATTGATACTTTATATATCTATAGCTCCAAGCTCACTGCCGCTATATAATTGATATACTGTCTAAACATATCACTCAATTCACATAATGATTTTGAATTAGAAAACGTGCCGGTAGAGATTAATTATTAAAGACAACAATAACAGTCGTCGTTCGTATCTAAAGCGACTAATTTAGCTCAGACGTTTTAACTGTTATTGTTTCTAAGTAAACCCTTTTCAACCAGTTAAAACACACACACACCCTTACATGTGGTGTATTGTGTTCTTTGTTTAGTATTGTATGATGAAAACGTGTTTGGGTGTCCTGTGTACAACCGACCCAGTCTTTCTTGTCACTCCTTACACTCTTGTCACCCTAACACAGGAAGCCCAGGAAAAAATCGTGATTCTTCTTGATTGATCAAACCAACCATCAACCAAAATATGTCATTCATAAAATTTGATTATCAAGTCCCCCAATAATGTAAATTTTTGTGGTACAAAGTACGACAGCTTGAAGGAGAAAACTGTCAGCTTCAATCTAATAGGTTTTTATATTGGTACCTAGCCAGCGTAACCGGCGAGTCAAATGCAATTATTGGCTGTCCGTAACAATTGAAAATACAGACAGGTCACTATACAGCGCATGCTCAGCTAAGGAGGGTCGAAGGCCGCCGAGTGAACGTTCAAATGAGTGTCTTGTTTTGTCATCCAGTCACAAAATACAGACAGGTCTCTACAGCGCATGCTCAACTAGCCCGCCGAGTGAACGCTAAAATGATCGAACGTCTTGTTTATTGTGGCCCTAGTAATTATTGTTAAAAAAACAAGCAAACAAATAAATAAAGCAAAGCAAACTGAAAACAAAAAGAAAAAGCCGAAAACCGCAACCTTCGAACCTAATTGTTTCAAATCAGTGTTATATTCAAAATATGCTATACCACGTAAGATGTAATGTGCTTAGGGCTTGCTATTCATTATTTATGACTCCTTTTGCATTCAATCAATAAAAAGTGTTTAAATAATCAACATAACCCTACGGCCAAGATAACAGATCAGTAAAGGGAACGATAACGGAATGATTATTAAAGTTGCAAATATTGGATCATCAATCGGTAACAAATTCCTCGGCAAAAGAAAACTAACTTCTCATAATTTAGGAGTATTTCCAGAAATTCGTACTATCATGCAGAGTAAACTTTGTTTCAATTTATCATTTCTTCCGGCTCAGGATAGATAATATCAATTCCCCATTAATATAGTCCAGTTGCGAGATATCTTCACCTGCCATATACAAAGGACTCAGAACGAGACTACGTGCCAAACCTTTTGTCTTGTTACGAATTAATGACTGAGCTTTATGCACTGCACGTTGCCTCATCTTGATACTTTTGTATGTGGCAAGTGAAGTGTAACTTAGGACTGTAGTCCAGTCCGTCGCAGCCGTTTTTTAGGATCTGCAAAGGAGGTTACCAAGGACCTGGTTTACACTCGGAAAAACGTTTCCTCGCACCTCCATGTAATTCACACATTTCCCCACACTTTTCAAATTCAGTTTCTTTACACTTGGCTCCCCTCCAATCGGCATGTACAGCTCAATTACATACCACAATTACACACCACAGTCCAAACGGCCCCATACAGACCAAACGTACTCCATTTAAGACAACGCGGCATCATTACAAGACGGAACGTCCAAATTTGCCTCATGCCAGACCAAACGGCCCCATTAGCACTCATGATATTCCATTAAAGACCAAACCACATAATTTGCTTAAGACTCAATTACCTAAGGGCGAGAAATATACCAAGGATATAAATAGATTTGTTAGAAATAACACTTTTGTGCATTTTTTGTAATAGTTGCAATGCTTTTGTTACAAAAAGTTACAAATGTCTGTTTTTTACTGAGCGCACGTGCTCTCCAGATCTAGTCATGTGGCTAGAAACGCCGTGTTCCTACAAACGCTGTTTTATTAGTGTTATCAGATAGCAAACCAGCGATTGAATTATTGATTTTGTTTTGATCGGCATGATCAAGTACGAAGACAAGAGGAGATTTATAAATGCCTTTCACACTTCGTGTTTTCTAGTTAGTACCTTGTTGAAGCGGAGGTCAAGGCCAGTAGATCACAGTAAACATGGTCAATGTTCAAGTTCAAGCCGGTACCGACCTGCTAAACAGTGAAGACCAAGGATTGGGTGGAATATTCCAGTATAACCAATTAGCCTATGTGTTTTGGCCTTCAATAGAATGACGCATAACATTATCACTGTTGAATTTGAAGTTTATGACCAAAACAAAAACAAAAAGTAACAGAATAATTTTGAAGCTGTTTTTCTAATACTCAAAGAAAACAACACTCTTATCATGGAAAACAAAACCCAAACCTCTGTCTCATTGTAGAAACTTTGACGCAGGTAAAAATAGAATATAGATAACCATGTTACGGTATGGAAGAAGATAGTTATCATCCTACTGGATTGGACTACACTATACAGAATAAAACCACTGGTACAACGATTGTAGAATCAGAAGAACCTGCCACGAAGACTCAGCAGGAACAAACAGAAAAAATGCGGAACAACCATCCAAGACGTTTTGAAATTAACATGGCTCTTTCTTTGTCTTCAAGAGACAAAGTTCAATGTCTTCCTCCTTTGATAGTTCACAAAAGATCGTGGCCACAGTCGTCGCCATCATCACAGAAGTGTCAAACAGTTCAAAGACTACGGAAAAAAAGTTTTGAAGTTCCAACAATCGTGGTTACGTCTGAGGAAGACTTTGACGATGAAGATGTAGTGACAAAACCCAGCTCAAGAGAAAACGGAGAACTCACCCAGAGTGCGCATTTTCATGTGCGCTTTCCACAAATTGATGACTGTCATAGACTTGTGCCTCCTGTCATGGCCAGCAATCCTCGAGCATCGAGGCCGGGAAGTGGAGTTAAATTACCTAAATTGTCTTTCGATAGTGACAAAATACAAAATTTCAGTCGTAAAAAGTGACGGTTGCGCGATATGCTGCGTAAATGCAGAATGGAATTGGAAACGTAAAACCCGTATCGAGGTGCTTGTTGATGCCCAGAGCCAAGGGTCCATAGACCGTCAATAAAAATACGTAAGACCCGCATCAAGTTAGCTTGTGGATACGCGGAGATCAAAGTATTATAGACTGTCAATAAAAAGACGTACTAAGACGCGCATCGCAAGTTAGCTTGTGGATTCGCAGTTATCAAAGTAACATAGACAGTCAAGAAAAAGACGCAAGACCTGCATCAAGGTGCCTGTGGATACGCAGAGATCAAGGTACCATACGGGCTGCCAAAAATAAAAAGCCTTAAAAACGTAACTGAATCGCATGAGGGTGCCATGCTGGCCGGCTGTCTAGACACAATATTTTATGCAAACTTGCTGGTTTGGATTTTACGCCTACCAGTTACACCACTTATTGGGATCAACACGCTTCCATTTAAGAATGAGTAGGCTTGCATACGTCTATAATAACTGCTTATGTTGTGTGTCTGTGCTTTGAGTAGGCATAAAACAAAACTGCGTGAGATGTCTTTTCTAAAATTAATGGCAAGGCGCGTCAGTGACGTCCAAACTCAGACAAATTAAACAAACTACATTTTCATCTCTTTGAGTCCGATTTTTCATGATAAAATGTATGTTTCTCCGTCTTCTTTTCGGTACGATTACAGTTTCGTGATCTTTGTCTGAATCGTTTATCCATTGCGCTAGCTATTTCTAGAACCGACGCGCGCGCATCGCTATTGTTCGGTTGAAAACGTGTTTATCCGCGAACATCGCTTACAGTACCATTTGCCCTGGAAGGTTTACAGGCAAGAGAAAATTATAGTATTTCTGTAAAACATCACTTGCGCATGTTCGTTGTATAGATATATAAAGATTATACTAGATTATAACTCTAGGCGATATTTATTATAAAACAAATTGCGAAAGGCAAGGGAGAAAATAATAGTATTTCTATAGAATTTCACTTTTATAACTCTAGGCGATATTTATTATAAAACAAATTGCGAAAGGCAAGGGAGAAAATAATAGTATTTCTATAGAATTTCACTTGCGCAAGTTCCCTATACATGCATGTATATATAAGTTAAGATGATACAAGGTTATAACAGCTCTAGGCGATATTCAAAATAAATTGTGTCAGGTTTTATACAGTTAATTGCATAAAGGTTGTAGTCTCCAATATAAGAATTTATATACATATTTTTACGTAATTGATCGAGGAGGATCTTACGGCTTGTAAACACACTTAATGCATTTCTGACACTAGAATTTCAAAGCTCTGTAAATAATAGAGTGCAAGCACTTTACTACGAAACATTAGAAAAACACCATGTTAACGTCATTGAAATATTTTATTCATTAATTATATGTTTATAGAGACTACAACCTTTATGCAATTTACTGTATATAATTTTTATGGCATATATTTGTGTGTCCACCAACGCTAATATACTCAATTCTGCCCATTCACGAAATATTAAAATGTACACAAATATACAAATTTGTGTCCCTTTTTCCTCCAGATCAATGTTTTGTCTTCATCTTTTCTTTCTTTTTCCTTTCCCTCTCTCTTTCTCTTTCTCTTTTCTTTTCTTTTCTTTTCTTTTCTTTCCTTTCTTTTTCTTTCCTTTCCTTTTCTTTTCTTTTCTTTTCTTTTCTTTTCTTTCCTTTCCCTTCCTTTTCTTTTCTTTTCTTTTCTTTTCTTTTCTTTTCTTTTCTTTTCTTTTCTTTTCTTTTCTTTTCTTTTCTTTTCTTTTCTTTTCTTTTCTTTTCTTTTCTTTTCTTTTCTTTTCTTTTCTTTTCTTTTCTTTTCTTTTCTTTTCTTTTCTTTTCTTTTCTTTTCTTTTCTTTTCTTTTCTTTTCTTTTCTTTTCTTTTCTTTTCTTTTCTTTTCTTTTCTTTTCTTTTCTTTTCTTTTCTTTTCTTTTCTTTTCTTTTCTTTTCTTTCCTTTTCTTTCCTTTTCTTCTTCTTTTTATGAAAGGCTGTAAGGGTCTTAAAGTTGCCGAAAAGACTGACGTAGAAATGTATAGCCACAGACCATTCAAATCCGTGCTAGTGCCAAATCTGTCAAGTGAGCGAAGTCTTAATTCCCATGCTACCTTTTGGCCTTCCAACAAACATCCTTTTTCAAACAGGTGTAAATATATCAGGGTCTATCAGTTACGATATCAACAAACTTTTGCTTTGTTCTATAGGATTCTAGATATGTTTTGATTGCATTTAGAACCTTGGGGGTTTCAAATATGAATTTAAAGGATTCAAAAGATTAGATAAACATATGAATATTTCTCTTAGTTCAAATGTACTTTTATAAGTTTCTTGTGAGGTATATTTTTGTAGGTTTTCTTTTGTTTGATGTATCATACATTGTGTAGTTATTTTGATTAGCAAAATAACTTTTGCGTGTCACCCTCTGTAAACTAAAATCTCATTCATTCATTCATTCATTTATTCGTTCGTTCGTTCGTTCGTTCATTCATTCATTCATCCATTTATTCATCCATTTCATTCATATGAGAAATATACATTCATACAAAATCGTAGTAACTATTTTGCCATGTTGAAAACATCAATTTTCTACTCAGATATTATATTATATTCTTATAAATGTCGGTGCATTCAAAACTGTACAACCTTCTCGAGTGCTTAAAAAACCAACCATGTAATACAGTGATTGTGTAATTGCTTTAGACATCGGAGATATAAATATCCGATCCACATAAAATCGCTTTACGTTCCACGTTGCTTTTGACGTCAACTATTATCGTAAATCCCCAAGCAACATCCCGGACAAATATAAATCGAGTAACCATCGACGTATTTCAACAATAACTGTTCTTGGAGGACTTCTTTGATCAATTTGCTTCCTATGACGCTATAACTCCTCATTTTGGAAACCTTTTTTAGGAATAGACAGTCTGAAACATTTTGAGTTAAATTAGCATATATATAGATAGTAATTATTTTTTATTTAGGCTTTGCGTATACATTTGGGGCATCGTGGAGGCCGGCTATTTTGGCTATTTTGCATAACAATGTCCACAATGTTTCAATACAGCTGAATCCGACTCAATAGTTTGATGATCAGTGCGATGTCGTGGTTGTCACCCTTGAAGCCACATACAACAATCTAAGGACTGTATTTATCTTTAACAAAAATACGGCCAAAGTACTGGCCAATAGAAAAGTGCTATCGAAGTGTTCTCAAAGAAAAAAATCATTTGTGGGATTTGCTAAGGATTTGAAGGAGAGATTGAATTTCTGGCAAGAGCTAGAAGAGCTGTGAGTGGAATATGAGGAACACTCCAAGTTTTTTTGGAGAGTTTAATCAACAGAAAACAAAATCGTCTTCATCGCGGCCTCCCGCTGAACTTAAGATTGAAAAAGAAGCGAACTTGAGAGAAAAACGTAAGCAAATATTACAACGTTTGAAGCAGAAAAACGTTAACGATCAAGAAATTGTCACGGGTCTGCCTCGCCAAAAACCCGTTCAAATCGATGGAATCTCGGAGAAAGTAATATTCTCTCCTCGCACGGCGAAGCGTTTTCAACAAGCAAGTCATCGCCGCGAAATCACGTCTCGTAGTGACGAAATCACGAGATCCAACGATGGAGATATGCCTACAATTGTGCTGCAAGAGGCCCTGGAAAATCGCTGTGCAACTGATGAAAAAGAATTGAAAAAATCTGAGGAACTTAAAGTTACAGCAAAAGCGGAATTTGAAAGCTTACGACAAAGCTATGTACCCTCGTTTACGGAAAAACCACCTCTACGGAAACTGCAAGAGAGTCCAAGTTTGTCGAAAAGATCTTCATCCCCAAGGATTGTGGGCAAATTGAACCTCGAGACAACACAACGCGGCAAACCTGAAAAGGATGAAAGAAATTCAAATCCCCAAAACCCTAGAACTGAGAGTAAATATCTCGACAAGTTTAACAACCAAGAAGTGAGCGACAACGATGTGGAATTGTCCCCACTGCGAAGAAGTGCGAGTTTTCATAGTCTGAAAGATAGACACAAAGCAAAGATGAGTGGAGGAGCCGAATTACTTAACGTTTACGACCCGAAGTTTAGTAAAACTTCTAGCCTTCCCTCAGTTCGTTTGCACAGCAGTTCGCTAGCATCTTTTTCACAAGGCAGCAACGAGACTTCAACAAATAGTAGCAGCTTAAAACTACAACAAGATAAACTGGAAGAAGATATTCACAAACTTCAAGAAGACCTTGATCGCGCTTTCAGCGAATTGCGAAAATATCTAAAGACGGGCTAAAAATGTCATCATTTTTCAACATGAAGATGAAGATAAAATGTTATTCCTAATTAACTGCCACTGTCGACTTTTTTGAAAAAAAATGAAACGTGCGGTTTCCATGGAAATACTTGAACAAACTGTATGAATTATCTTTCGCTATAGCGTTGTATATTACCATTGGAAATTTCACGCTGTGGCGTTTTCAATTTCAAAATTAATCCTGTATAGTTTTACCAAACATAATTTAAGTAATAAAAAGTTGTTGTGAAAAGAAATTACACTGCCTTGTCTTATTGTCTTATTCAACACCAAATATACTTAAAAATACTGGCCCTAAGTAAATATTGAAAAATAATCATTTCGTGAAATGTAGCTTTTTGATAGCACTTAGAGATACATAATTGTTGTTCTATAGGATCCGGTATAAATGTGTTTTTGCGGTGTGAAGGTCGTCACTGATTGCCTCAAGCTGTTGTCGCGATTGCAGTACACTAGAGGACGCCTTGCAGATTTATGTGATATAAAGGGAGGGCAGTAAATCTACAAAAATTAAATAAAATGAAGGAAAAATAAATTGTTGTACTGAGACGAAATGAACAAAAGATAAAAATTGATAAGTAAACTGAAAAAGAAAGAAAAAAACGAAAGAATGAAGAAAAAAAGAAAGAAAGAAAGAATGAATGAATGAATGAATGAAGAAAGAATGAATGAATGAATGATGAATGAATGAATGAATGAATGAATGAAGAAAGAAAGAAAGAAAGAAAGAAAGAAAGAATGAATGAAAGAATGAATGAATGAATAAATGATGAATGGATAGTTGGATTCATAGATGAATACCAATGAATGGATGGATCATGAAGAAAAAGAAGGAAAGCATCAATAAATACATATCAAGAACTAATAATATTGAAATAAAAAAATTAAAGACAGCAAAGATATATTTCAGAATTTTATCGGATACAAGTTCATCAGCTGTATTTGTCAAATATCATTTGGATTGACTGATTGCTTGACAACTGAGTACTCCCTTTTAAACACAAAGAAACTACAATAGCTAAACCCTTCAGTCTAAAATATGACATTGTCTATTGGGGAAACAAGTCTACGTATACCTAATAAAATACTTCTTTACCCGGTATATAGACACGTAACGTGTCACGAACGTCGTGGCGTGTCGTGACCTGATAAAGTTCATTTCGTATAACTGTGAAAACGGTACCGCTAGGTCACGGCACGGTTACGGCAACAATTGCGAATGTTTATAGACATCACGGCACTGACACGGTCACGGTACGGCGCGGTCCGTTCCACACTTATACGAAATCTGCTCTAGTGCCATGAAATCCTTGCCATGGGCGTGCCGCGCGGTGAACAAGACAGTCCGTAATCGTACCGTGAACATGACGTATCGTAACCGTTCCGCAGTACGTGAACAAGGCATTCCGTCATCGTGCCGCGCACACGATGTATCGTGATAGGCCGGCCGTGAACATGTCGTAACCGTGCCCAGGTGAACAAGACGTGTCATGATCCTGCAGTGAACATGACATTATGTGAGTGTGCGGACGTGAAAAACACGTGCTATGACCGCGCCATGAACATAATGTGTCGTGACCGTGTCGAGGTGAAAAGACATTCCGTTTAATGTACCGGGAACATAATATCGTGACCATGCTGAGGCGAACAAGACGTGTACTGAGCGTGCCGTGAACATGATGTTTCGTCCGTACTGTGAAGACGATGTGTCGTGACCGTGTCGAGGTGAACAAGACGTGCACTGATCGTGCAGTGAACATGACGTTTCGTGACCTTGCCGACGTGAAAAACGTTCCGTGACCGTGCTGTGAATATGAAGTACCGTGACCGCAATTTTGAGACTGAGTTTGAACACTGCGCGATCAAAGCTTCTAGAACGCGTCTGGTTAAATGAAATTCTCCATGTGAGAGAGTAATCACTGTCGCAGTAACCCAGCATGCGTAGCGGCCCTGGTGAGGGGCCGGGCTTGGGGAGAGCGAAAGCGAAACGAGAAAAAGGAAAAAAGTAGAGAATAGGCCATATGCACTAACAGGTCACGTGACCCTATCTCCCCTAAATCAAGCAGCACCGTCAAAAAGAACGCCAGAAATAGAAAGAGCACCTCGATATTAGTAAAAGTGCAAATTTTCAGCTCCTAAGATGTAATACAGGAGAAATGACAGAAAATTTTAAATTGGATTTTTTCTTAAGATTCGTTCGGAAAAGTGCGTTGGATGGCACGAGCTTGCCATCCAACGCGCTTTTCCGAACGAATCTTAAGAAAATATCCAATCTTAAATTTACTGTCATTTTTTCTCTTATTCACCTTATAAACTGAAGCTTTGCACTTTTACTAATATCGAGGTGCTCTTTCACTTTTTGGAGTTCATTTTGATGTGCTGCTTGATTTAGGGGAGATAGGGTCACGTGACCTGTTAGTGCATATGGCCTATTAGGCCGCTATACGAAGGCTAGAAAATTTCCGACGAGTATGCCCAACCAAAACATATAGGAGCCCTCCTGTCCCCAGGGTTCGATACAGAGACACAATAGGTTATTTCAACTCCATGACAACTAGTCTGACAGGGGGTGGGTCCCTGCAAGCTCACATTTCTTCTCTCGAACATCGTGCCAAAACAAAAAAACACTGTAAGACTCTCGGGAACAGCAAACAAGGGTTGTCTTCATCATTTAATTCAAGAGACTCATCCTTTTGAATTGTGGAAATTGCTGTCAAAGCTTAAGTAGTTTTGACATGGCCTACCTAGTATGGATTGGGATCGTGAATCTTGTTTTTACTGTCAGCCAGACGCAAGGCAAGTAAATTGTTTCGCATTCTTCTGATTCTGAACAAACCAACTACTCTTTAGGAGCGTGCTTAGACTTGTAGATATGTTGAAACTGATAAATACTAAATCAGTATTTATTGACATTGACAAACATAACTAAATCTAAACCCGGGGTAACGAGGAGTAAATACCACTGACTTTCTTTGGTCCTTCTTGACTTGCTCTGTTCTCTCTTTGAATTAAATTAAGGATAGTCCCCAGTTCAATTGGGAATTTCGGTACGCCTTCGTCTATGTTGTATGATTCTATGCAGTGTATAGATTTTAGCAGTGTTTTAGAGCAAACTAGTTGTTGGTTATTGGAAACCTAGCTGGCGCTGTTGTTTGTATGAACACCGTTATTTAGTGGGTATATTTACCTGGAAAACAGCCATCTTCCTTTAACGGGACCCTGAAATCTAAGTCGACCAAAGCAGAAAATAAGAGAACATAAAACTTCCGTTTTGTCTCAGGTTGCCCCTTCTCGAGGATTCAGGGCTAATGGGGAAGGTTAAAATTAAAGTTTATAAGTGAAGTGTTATATTTACTTGAATTGTAGCCTGTCCCCTCCCTCCCTTCCCCTCTCCTCCCCTCCCCTCCCCTCCCTTCCCCTTCCCCTTTAGAGGAGATGGCTACGCAGGCTATTTTAACTTATAAGGCCATGAATTTACCGCTTTTAACGTCAAAGACAACCGGCTGCGTCCCCGAGGATGTGTTTCCCACTCGCAGTTTGTTATTGTTCTGTGGCGTTGTTTTCGTTGTT
This sequence comes from Telmatactis stephensoni, assembly GCA_029948255.1. Lineage (NCBI taxonomy): Eukaryota > Metazoa > Cnidaria > Anthozoa > Actiniaria > Isophelliidae > Telmatactis > Telmatactis stephensoni. The sequence goes on from JALIZF010001667.1 coordinate 382,075, forward strand.
TTTTGCGTTTGGCATTTCATGTAAATTTTTCAAACATCGAATAAAAATAATCTTTAACCATGCTATTTGATCTCAGAAATGTGTATCATTTTGTCGTACATTTTAATTAACGGGTAATTTGAGCAATGACTACATGGAAATATCCCTTTAAAATCGTATCGATAAGCCTTTGGTTTTCCATGCAGGTGCTACGAGGGAACTGCATAAAGGTTGTTGCATCAAAGGCCAAAACAAAGCCAAAGACTTCAATGGTAACTTTGAAGTTTGTCAAAAACACGATCTTGATCAAAGACATTTCTTCAATCTCATGGACAAGCTGGTTTGTCGTATTGTTGAAAGAAGATGTTGCTTAAAAAAGCTACAAGAATTGTCTTGCCAACGAGGCAAAAGTGAAGCCTAGTGAGTAAAGGTCGTCATAATACAATCAGAATAGGCTCCTGCTACATTGTATCAGATTCTTATGCCTTATGTTAATTTTCTTTTAATTCCTTAATTTTTCCTTTCTTAGCCTGAATTCCATGCTTTCTTCCGATCACTTCCTTTCCTTCCCTCCTAATTCTTTCTTTCTCTCTTCCTCCCTCCCTTTCTTTCTTTCTTGCTTTTTTCCTTCCACCCTCCTTTCTCTCCTTCCTTCCTTCGATCCTTCCTTCCTTCCCTCCTTCCTTCCTTTCTTTCTTTCTTTCTTCCTCCCTTCCATCTTTCTTTCTCTTTTTCCTTCCTTCCTTCCTTCCTTCCTTCCTTCCTTCCTTCCTTCCTTCCTTCCATCTATCCATCCATCCATCCATCCTTCCATCTATCCATCCATCCATCCATCCTTCCTTCCTTCCTTCCTTCCTTCCTACCTTCCTTCCTTCCTTCCTTCCTTCCTTCCTTCCTTCCTTCCTTCCTTCCTTCCTTCCTTCCTTTCTTTCTTTCTTTCTTTCTTTCTTCCTTCCTTTCTTCCCTCTTTCCTTCCTCCCTTCCTCCCTTTCTCCCTTCCCTCCTTCCTTTCTTCCCTCCTTCCTTTCTTCCTTCTGTATTGAATTATTTTCATTTTTAGCCATGGAAAATCGTGTCGTCTTGCCCATAACTACAGAAGCGGTGATCGCTTTGAGAAATGCTGTGATTGCTGTACACTTGGTCTCACGGCAGCCAAGCAGAATCTGGCCTGTGATGATATTAAAATTGGAGAGGACAAAATTTGTCGTGATGTTTACCAAGATTGTTGCATTAGTGGTGAGAGCGTCATTAGCCAAATTCAGGGAAATTCGTCTTCAGACGGGAGCTCGTTTGACAAAATTTTATCCGAGAGGGGTTTACTGTCTTCTAATACAAACTTAACAATTCGTCGGCTGGTGTAAATTGGCCCATTCATTACTCGTGCCCAGGTCGTAGGCCGGCACGAGTCTAGGTTTAGGTCGAATCGGCTTAGATTGCCGGCAATCCGAAGGTCGTGAGTTCAATCCCCGCAGGTGTTTCGATGAAGCATACATTTATAGTTTTTTACTGTTTTTATGCTGAATCTTTTTCCTCCATACTTGGAGAGAGAGAGAGAGAAGAAACTCTTCTTCCCTTCCACAGTTGTGGACGGCGACTATAGATCAGAGAATTCATCGGGCGACGACAGAGCTAGGCTGCTACTTAATTTTTTCTCTCTCTCAAACAAGGAAGAAAAGGATACTCAGGTTCCAGTAGAGAAATCGTTCAGTTAAAACCTTCAACATATCTTGCATGCATTGTAAAAACATTGCATTAAAAATCATGAGCCCCACGCAATGTTGCTCCAGGAACGGCTGGATTAGCAGCACTCAAGCACTTGATTGTATTTTCGTCCACAGCATCCAGTTGTACGCCCGGATGGTGCCATAACGGTGGTTCGTGTTCTATAGTCAACGGATCTACTCATTGCAGGTTGGGGGTGTTTACATGGCACTAGGATCATCCTAGCAGGCGAATCATCCTACCTGCTATACATTTACTGCATTCTGTTTACATGGAAATCTGTCTTCACTTCGGGTACTAGGATCATCCTGTCTAACCGGTAGTCCTAGCACTAGGAGTATGTTTCGGTCATGCAAACAGAAAAAGTAGCTTATGTTGAGGTCACTGTGGTAGTTCGGGTGACCTGGAACGAGCAATCACTCATTTCTTTGAACTCTGCTTCGGGTTGCTTCGCGCATGTAAACTAAACGTAAAAGTTGGTTCGTCTGCTAGGATGATCCTAGATCCTTGGAATGCTAAATCATTGAGATAACCGAAGCAATATCCCAGATCACATACAGACGCATGGGATCGAGATCAGGGTGCTACTCAAGAATCAGCTAAAGATCAGAGATTTCAACGAAAACATACTGCAAATTTTCGATGAAAATGTATCGTAAATATATCGCAAATAACCCCGGGGATCCCTATTTATTCAGAAATCGAATATGAAATAAATAAGAATGCTGTGTATATATTATTTTATCCCTCCTTCACACAACTATACCCTAAAATACATTGAATTTGCAAGTGTCTAGTGTTAGACAATGTGTAGGTTATGGCCTCAACAACAAAGGACAGACGTCAATCGTATTGACCTTCGATGGGAACACGGGTGAAAAAGGCATTGCGCATGCTCGAAAATTCGACGGGATTTGATGGACGCGTTCGTGTGCACAATTAAAAGTACCGTTGATTCAACTGTCGTGTTTATACGAATTTTTCGTGTATTATTTGACCAGGGAAAGAGAAAAACTAAAGCGAAGTTTTAGGAAAAAATAACTACTAACTTTTCACGGACAGCCTTAACTTTCAAGATTTACTAAACCTCCAATGTCTATTTACAACTCCAAAGCATGGGCAATGCGTTCTTCACCCGTGTCGTAGACGGGTGCTTTGTCGTAGCGGAAGGCTTATTTGGTCATTTACAGTATATGGGGTCAATCGCATGTGAAAAATTGCACCATGTAAAATACACTTACACCTGGTAACATTATAATGTTTTTTTCAGCTGTCCTTCAAGTTTCACTGGGAAACAGTGTGAAGTGGATGTGGATGAGTGTTCAACACTTTCCCAGCCTTGCCAAAATGGGGGAACATGCATCAATACTGTTGGTGGATATTATTGTCGATGTATAACAGGGTGGAAAGGTGCTGATTGTTCTATTAATATTGACGACTGCAAGACTCAGTATGGCTATCCTGTTTGTCAACATGGTGGAACATGTGTGGATAGGATTGGAGGTTACATGTGCATTTGCCCACGCGGAAAAACTGGTAATTATTGAATGGTTTTGATGGAGATTCTCAGAGAGTTTCAAGCAATATAAAGCGCGCGCACATGTCTTTGTTCCGTGATAAAAGACAAACGGGCTGGGAGTTTAAGAGCACCAGAACCAGTAAGCCCTTTTAAAATTGGTGTAGCCGAATGTGTCTCTAGCTTTTCGAGTGCTTTACTATTCATCTTACAGTATAGAGACATAAACGACCGCTTTCTAATACTTTTATAAATGATTTTGCATATTACAGCCAGCCAATCAGCGCGCGTTACATTTCAAATATTTTACAAAGTTGACATTTTTTTTCTTTTTCAGGTCTTATGTGCCAGTTTGATGATCAGTGTGCATCCAACCCATGCAATGGAAATGCAACATGTGTGCTCTCTCCATTTGGTGAAGCCATTTGCCTTTGTTCATATGGATGGACAGGGCCAAATTGTGACATAGATATCGTGGATTGTAATGTAGGAAATTTTCCATGTTATCATGGTGGAACATGTCGAGATGTGCCAGGGTCATTTGTTTGTGACTGTGTTCCAGGCTTCGCAGGTGAGTGTATTGTCTTAACATATAAAATGTACTGCGCATGCATGCTTCTCTAGTCCTCTCCCAATCTCGTCCCCAGAACCCTATTCCCTCTTACGCATGCGCGACGAAAAAATACGCGCATGCGTAAGAGGAAATAGGGTTCTGGGGACGAGATTGGTCCTCTCTTTTGTTGCGTGACGATAATGAAACTGAATAAGGAGCAAGGATGGCACAGTTGGTTAGTGCGCGACCTCCGGTGTGAACGGTTCCTAGTTCGATCCCCAGTTCTGACCTCGCATCCTTTAAATATCCTTAAAACGGAGCACTGATGGAGAAAGGGGGTAACATGAGCGTACCGTAGGCTACCTGGAAGATTAGCTCAGCTAAAGGAACTACCGACGTTAAACAAGATCCTTTAATTAATTCTTTTTTTTACTGGATATGAAAAAAAAAACTGCAGATGATCTCTGATTGTATGATGTGTTTGCTGTTTTTAATACTTTTTTGCGGTATCTATAAGTTGCGAGATACTGCAGTCTATTTTATATATTTTTATATATATTTTATTACTGAGTAACTTGTTTTGTTGCTAGGATCCAAATGTGAAACCAATATAAATTACTACAATAAATTTGAATGTGCATGCAGTGAAGGTTGCATGGACTGGAAGACTGTGCGAAATTGAACTCATTGAGTGTAAAAGCAAACCGTGTTATCATGGTGGGACTTGTCGAGGTGTGCCAGGGTCATTTGTTTGTGACTGTGTATCAGTATCTCTGTTAAATAAGAGGTTTTAAAAATAAATAACTATTCTTTGAGAATGATAGTGCTTTGATGGAAATATGTTACTGATGAACTTGTTTTGTTGCTAGGATCCCGATGTGAAACCAACATTAATGAATGAACATCGAGTCCCTGCAAGAATGGAATATCCATACCACAGTCCCATTAGGGAGTTTATCAGCAGTATTATTTAGATAGTTGGAGCGCAACGGAAAATGAGTTCCGTCATTTATGCTATATGTCCAATATGATACGCCCTTAGTGCGTAGTGTTAAGATGAATAGAAACTCTTTGTAGTCATAAAAATAAGTCAATTTGTAAAGTAGGTTTGATTTTCCCAAATAAATAGAGCAATTTCTTGAACTGTTAATAATTTTTAATGAATGAATGAACCATAAACAACAAACTAATGACAAAACAAAAAGCCCTGATATATGTATTTCGTCATTTTATCTTTACATATAAATCAAACGAAATGTCACATTCAATTTCCCTTAATTTGCCTCACCATTTTGACATTTACATTTTCGGTAATCATCACCGCGTCTGACGCATCTTGCATACACTGTTTTTGCTACTAAATTGATCTTATCTTCTTATCTTTACTCTTGTCTTGTCGAATTGTTTTGTCTTGTCTCTCATCTCCTCTTTCTCTTTTTCTCCTCTGCTCTTTCTCTTCCCTTTCTTTTCCTTTCCATTCCCTTCCCCCAGTCCCGTTCTCTCTCTCCACTATTCCCATCTGCGTGGAACCTGGTACTAGCGTATAATCATGTGATCATCAGTCAGGAAAAGATCCAAGATGGCGTCTCACTCGCAAGGAATTCAACAGCTTTTGGCAGCAGAAAAGAAGGCTGCAGACTTGGTTTCTGAAGCTAGAAAACGTATGTAATGTTATGTTATTTCCTTTTCTTGCTTTCTGAAATATTTTGAAGTGTTTGTATATCTCGTACTTATGTGAAATATTGAAAAAATCATCACATCGCCGGCTTCGAGATTGCAAATGGTTACTAGTAATACGGCTATGAATTGCCTTCGTTTGTATTTTTGATATCGCTAGCCATTTTGAAAAGCAATTTAAGTTTTGCAAATTGAAGGAGCAGAAATGGAAGATATTAATGGCTACTCTGGCTAGCAATTGTCTTAGAGCGAACAACTTATTAATAAAACATCTGTAAAATTTTGGAACATATTCTCGTTCCTCTGTATTTCTTTCAATTTCTTGTTGTTGCCTTTTCGAAAAAGGTAAAACTAAAAGACTTAAGCAAGCCAAAGAAGAAGCAGTGGAAGAAATCAATGCATACAGAGCAGAGAGAGAAAAGCAATTTCAAGAATATCAGAAAGAGGTAAGCTTACATGAATGCCGGTCGTTTCGCCCGCTAGACGTTTCGCCCGGGACGTTTCGCCCGCAATATAAAGTCGTTTCGCCCGCAATCTAAGTCGTTTCGCCCGCAATCTAAAGTCGATCTATTAAAAATATTATTATGTCAAAACATTTATAAAACACTTGATAAAGTATTTTTATAGAATTTGAGGTCATTCAAAGACTTAATCTGAATTTACGAGAAAATATGTTACGATCTAAAATCTACCTCGCGTAGCAATGGCACCTCAACAGAGAGGCTGAAGAGAATAGCACAGAGCCTAAACTATTTATTTCTTTTCTTTAAGAGAACAGACAAAAGTTTTTATTGAGTCCAACTGTAAACATCGCTTGTAAACATTGCTTCCGTTCGCCAACTTCTGATTCGACTATGGTACGAGCACGAGCACGAGTAACAGTACAAGTTTTAAAATTGGCCCTGTAAGCGTTCTCGATATTGAATCGTTATCGATTTTGATATTTTCACGATGTGCAGTTTCGATCTAAGTACGGCGTACTCGACTGCAATTCAGTATCAAGAACGCACACATGGCCGATTTTATGCCGAAGTTCGCTAATGCTCAATTTCACAATGCACGCCGCAAAAATTTCGAGCACAATAGAAGTATTGTCTTCTGCAACGAGAAGCGAGGTGCGAACTTGGAGAATACGGATTGACAGGTATTGTTTGCCATCAACAACGTGAAAATTAATAAAAACTTTGTTTTTCAGAGATTAATTATAAATGGGTATTTTCAATAAACTAAGACAACCTAAAAGTTTAAAAAAAAATTCCGGTAAAGTCATTCTTTTCTCCCAAGTTTTGAACGAAGAAATGAATAACAATTTACGAAGAAAATTGTTCGGGCGAATCGACTTTGCCGATAACGAATAACTTGACACTTAATACCTTTCCAAACCGTAAACAAACCTAATTCTCTTTCAAACAAACCTAATTCTCTTTGTAGAAAAAGTTACTTCTAGTGAAAAATTCACTTGCTTGTCTGCCTTTCCCGACCAAAAGTATCAATTTATCAGCATATGCTTTCAGACTGTAAACACTGGCCGCTTTAAAAATCATCAACAAAGTTTGTAGCAAATCCATGTACCCGCATTGTGAATGTATTTCAGGGGTTTCATTTCAGGCATACAAAAACGCTTTGCAAGTATAAAATAAAAAATAAAGCGGGTATTTTGAGCAAAGAGTGTTTATAGCACGGTAGTAAAAAGTTCGGGCGATTAAGCGTCATTTACAGTTCGTCATAACCCTTCACATAGCAACGGCACAACTCGACTGTAAACAAACACAAGTCAGATATACTGATGCATTAAAACTACTTGAAGTTAAACTGCTGGTGGTTTTATTTTTATTTCAAAAGTCATTTTGTGTTGAAAACTTTACTAATGTTGGATTTAAAGGGGTGAACGTATCACAAATCTTCATAATCAATACACTTGATTTCAGCATGCCGGCCCGAAACAACAACATGTTCAACAAACACTCCGATAGTCATAATGAACCCTCATAATATAGTCTTCATTACAAGTAGATTTTATTTCAGTCGTTAAGATATCAAAGTAAATGATTATTGATAAAAATGGTTGTAGGACTGAAGTAAATTCATAATAATCTAGAACAAATCCCACCCGGGCACACACCGTAAAATTCACATGTGAGTTTGACTGAAATGCACGTGAGTTAATGTCACCTTTTTATAATTACGCTTTGTTGAACATGTTCTAAAAACAATTACTGTTTTTCATGAAATATATCCTGACACACATTCAATTACCAAAAAACAAGGCCTTTAAGTCTTATAAGTTGTGTTTATGTAATGCTTTCACACTGCACCGGGCGAAGCGACTTAGATTGCGGGCGAAACGACTTTCGATTGCGGGCGAAACATCTCGGGCGAAACGTCTAGCGGGCGAAACGACCGGTTACCAGCTTACATAGGTATAATTACACAAGGGCCCGTTAAGGTAATGGGCTTGCATGATATTTTATCAACATATTTTTCTATAAATTTGCATATAGATTGTTTTTGAGTTGGGCCAGGGAACATCAACACAATTTATTGGGGTTCATAGTGCTGGTTTCAGTGACATTGACATTGGTTTTTATTTTGTACCATTTTTTCATACTTAATTATTACAATCAATAAAAATATTTGATAAAGTATATGCATAATAATTGTTTTGTAATAACTTTTGTTAAAATTAACAGAATGAAATAACGAGTGTATAGGTACAAGCTGTCTAGTATAACTTTTCAGTTAATCGAGATAGATTATTCTATGATAGCTTGAAAAATAGCAAAATCCCACCATTTTGAAAGACTTCCCTATAATTTACCACAGGCTATGCAAACTACCAAATCAAATATTCTGTCCCTTGGGATCATCTTTTTGATCAAATGCCCTACCCACCAGCACATTTGTTATCAATTCCCCATCCACTGTCCAAATGCATTGTATCCCCAGCCATGGGACTCACTTTAATCGATAGATGGCTTTTCTTGCCTCAAATCACTTGGAAGCCATTTGCACTGATTGTACACTAGCTTGAAAAGATCTTTCATTATCGAAGTATAGACTTTTTAGGATATACTGATCACCATTAGATGAGCTTGGGGTTGATTGTAGGAACATTATGTCAACCCTGCCACAGTCCACCACTTTGCACCTGTCCCATTGCTTACTATCAATAGGCATAACCTTTATGTGTCAATCACAAAAAATAATGCTAGGGCTCTATAAATGCCAGAAATTGAAAGAGCATGTCAAACTTAGTATTCACTGAAAGTATTGGATGATGATCTTATAAATTGAAGCATTGGTGAGTTTTAGAAGCATTGACTTTTTTATAAAGAATATATAGTGTTTTTCAGATGAGGGGCAAAACCTGCCCCCCAGTAAAAAATACCTATACATTCTCTGTAAAAAAACCCAGTACTTCTAAGATTTACCAATTTCTCAATTTTAAGATAACTATTTGAAATTTTCAGCGATCACTAAGTTTGACATGCTCTCTCCATTTCTGCCATTTATAGAGCCCTAACATTAATTTTTCATGTGATTAACACATAAAGGGCGATGCCTATTGATAGTAAACAATATTGAGCAAACCCTGGAAGTATAACTACCTGGTAGACCGAGCTCCAGGTCAAGGGTGGGGCTGGGTGGGACATATGATCCCCATTTACTGTTATATTAAAGTTCTGAGCTGATAATTGTTATCTTGTATTTTAGCATATGGGTTCCAAAGATGATTTCCAAGTAAAAATAGATGAGAATACACAACTAAAACTGCAACAGATGAATGATTGTGTTGCTAAAAATAAAGATGCTGCTATCAAGAGAATTCTGGAGTTAGTTTATGAGATTAGTCCAGAATTGCATCAGAATTACCGAAACTAATGTCTGAAATGTTTATTAGACAATTATTATTAGTGATTGTATTTGGAATGTAGGTACTGGGAATAATGTAGCAGCAAAATAGGTCATAAATGATTGCATATAATTATGGTACATAATAACTAACAGTCATTCAGTGTTTTAATTAATACACAACAGATTTTAATCTATTGACCAAATCAAAAAATGGTGTACAAAAAAATTATTTGAATTGCCATTGTTCTTGACTGACTAGCATCATGTTCACGTGGAAACAAAAGCATTTTCACGTGAATGAGGCTAGTAAGTCCAGAACAATAGTTATTCAAAGTGGCCGCCATATTTTGATTTAGTGTATTTGCTTGAACAGTTTAGCTTAAGAAATTTACTGAAGTTATGAGAAAATTTTGTATTTTCTCAAAGTGCTACTTTTTCTATCATCTGTTTATTAGGCTTCCCCAGAGCCTGTTTACAGGCTATCTGCATATTTAAAGTGATGTATACTACCAAGAGATAATAATTATAAACGTGCTAAGACCACACCTATTGTAAACAGGGTCCCTGGACTTGTGATTAGAATTTCTTCATTCCAAAATTCTTTATAGAAATGTAAAAAAAAAAAAAAAAGCTGAAAGTATTGTAAATCTTTATCGTCAATTTGAGGAATAGTCAATTTTAACAAGTGTATTACTGATTGGAATAAATGTTTTCCATGTTGTTGTGATTTATTAGATTATGGATTGAGGATTGAATTAAGGCACAGAAAAGCTCCCAAAAAATGTAGCTATGGCAACAGTGTTATCTTCACATGTGAAGATATCACTTTTTCGAAACAGAAAAACAGATAATTCATCGATGATTATATATTAAAATGGGTTTAGAGTCTGTTACTAATATTGTTAGTTTGCCAAATTTTTAACAGGCTAAATCATTCTACTTTTTGGTAAAATTTTCCTTTCTAGTTGCTGGGTCAGGCCATCTCATTGTGTTATTGACCTAAGACCACTTCTTATTTGAAACACTAGATGGCTATAGTTGTATTATGGAACCCTTAGTGATATTTCTGACAATAATAAATGCCTAGAAGCAGAAAATTAACAAATGGATAACCATTCCTGTTGCATTCCACTCATGCCTCTCCACTTTGTCTTTTGGTATACTTTTTGTTCTCACCACATTCTGACATCATTTGTGCATAGATCTACATGTATTTCAGACTACAGACCAGCTGAAAAATGGAATATATTATTTTGTTTTATAGAATATTCATCGAAACATTTCAACCAATCAGGGCACACGTAAGATTCAGTGATGCCATCTATACATTTGTACTGTAATCACATTTCTCAACCAATCAGAGCACATGTAATATATTAATTACTATTGAATCAAAAAGTCACGTCCAATGTGACCTGCCATCATTCTGGACTGACCGACTAGCGCGCCTCATGTTCACATGGAAACAAAAGCCTTTTTGCATAAAAGTCAGTCAAGAACAATAGTTATTCAAATTGGCTGCCATATCTCAATTCAGCCACCTAAAAACCTGCTTTCTTGAATTTTGAGCTGAAGACTTTATTTGTGCATTCCAATTCATTACTAATATATAGTGTTCCAATATAAACATTCACTTTAATTTATAACCAAATTATACTGTCTAATAATAATGCTAACTACATATTTAAAATCATATATTATCAGGTAGTTAAAATTATACAGTTCTTCCCATCCTGTAAAACCCTTAGCTTGGTCTAATTTCCTAGAAATCCCATTCCAATGATACTATCCCTTATATCTATATCTGTTTTAGCACAAAGCTCAGATATAACTATTTTTAATGGGAGTAGATTTTGTATTGTTGTGAAACAGCTACCATACTTTGGGTGACTGTCAGTCATGATATATAAAAAGATTTGAAATTCTAGTGATTAATGTGCTGTGCTGTTTTCACAGTCATATATATGTCATATAGTCGAACCTCCACTAATGGACACCTCCCATAAGCAGACACCTCCCATAATCAGAAAACAATTCTTGGCCCCTTCTCCTAACAAATGCTACATTTGTGGACACCAATTCTGCTCCCAAGCATTTCTGCTTATGGAAGGTTCAACTATTTACATACTTCTCATCTTGCTCTCCTCAAATAACAGTTAAATCAAAGATAAGACCATTCTGTAATGCCAATTGAATGATGGCCCCCCGGGGGGACTCCCTTATAAAAGGGGGCGGGGGTCCTCATCGTCCCTTTTAGCCTTTGAAATCAGCGTTTTGGTCCCGCTTAGGGTGATAATGACGAGAATTCCCACCAACTGAGTTTTGTGGTCCCTTTTAGGGTATAAGATCAACAACAATGCTTCTTTTCAAAGATTGATTTTATTTTTAATCCCTTTATAAAAGACTCCTTATAAAGGGGTCGGGATCGAGAAACCAAACCAAAATGACAGGTTATTGATTGGTCCCTCTTAGGGGTGAAATTTCATCACTGCCACGCCCATCATCTCACAACACAGGTCCCTTTTAGGGGTCATTTTCAGAATTTCCGATGAGGACCCCTGCCCCTTTTTATAAGGGAGTCTCCCCCGGGGATGGCCCAGACTAGAGTATTGTAGCTGGTCATAGTTTTGGATTTGTGCTTCCATTTTATGAAATATCACTGAACCCAAAGTATAAACATTACAAGCCTGATTTACATAACAACTTCTTTATGGTATAGCATCCCTAATTCTATGCATGGGGGTCCATCATTTTTGGCATGGCACCCATAATTAACATCATGTGAACAGGAAGTTTGTTGGCCTGATAGGCATACCACACCCAAAATAATCAGTCCATGTGCCAAGATTTAGGGGTGCTTTGTCATAAAGGTTGTCCTGTAAATTGGACAACAATCTAGATTAGTTACCATCGCATTGATAATGTGAAAACCTATTTCTTATTATTCTAAACTTTGTAATGTGGACAAAAAGAGTTTTTCACCATCAAGGGTGTCCACCCAAGGGCAGGAGATAATCCTTTTGGAGAAGGTTCAGCAAATGGCAGCAAAAACACAAACTAAAGTGGAACCCCAATATAATGTCCTCAATTTAATGATGTTCCCAGTATAAACATCAACATTTTTCATCCCAGCCAATGTTACAGTACAGTAAATGTATGGAACAGAGTCCCAATTAAACAATCTCTTGATATAATGACAAAATTGTACTAGTCCCTTGGTACATCATTACATCAGGGTTCCACTGTAAATTGGACATTGTGTAGTTCCAGAAAATATCCATACCCCACCACGGAGGGAATTGGAAATTCCGGGGGATAGGGGGGTCAAATACCCTTGGAAAATCCAAAGGACAGGGGGGTAAACAAATCGAACAAAATTTCCAGAGGGTTAGACTTTTAACAGGCTCACAAATGACTGCAAATGGAATAACTTCTTTTATTTTAATAAAAACTTACGTACAATAATTCAGTTTTACACATTTTCATCAATTCTAAACGATTTTTTCCTTTTGGAAACGATAAATTGAAGAAAACAACCTTCGGTGAATCCTTAGATGCGAACTCGAAGACAACATGGCTGCCACATTCGTATCCAGTCCCCAGACACAGGAAACCCAATGTCTAATACGCTTTGGCTGCGAACAAGTTTTCGTATAAAACATGGTGAATCTTTTGAGAAATTTTATACTTATCGATAAGAAATGACCATTTTTCACAAGGAAACCATGATATCCTTTTAACTAAGCGAATCAAAGAAATTTTCGCATGCCGCTGTTGAATGGCGTTCGATTACAGAACGATCGTAAACTTTGCTCAATCGGCATAGAGATACAGTAAAATTTTCTGCTTCATTCAAACTGAAAGAGTTTTAAAATAAGCCAGTTGTTAACTAGTCTCCCAAATAAGTTTGGTATAGCCTCGGAACTCATCAAAAGTCCGATTTTATGGTTTTAAATACGGGATACTTTACACGAACCGGCACAGCGGCTGCACATGGCCGGGCGATCGATTACCCATTTACTTGCTGAACTGTGAACTTTTCTGTTAGCTCTAAACTACTAAATTGTAACAACAAATTTTCCAGGGGGTATTGAAATGCGGGTTTTCAATTTTTGGAAATTCCAGAGGGGTGGGGGGTCAATATCATAATGCGAAAAATGGAAATTCCGAGGGGTAGGGGGGATGTTATACGAAATTCCCTCCGTGGTGGGGTATGGATATTTTCTGGAACTACACATTTTCAAACCAAAAAATATTAACTAATTACATCTTTCATTGGAATTCAATAATCTAAGACTTTCTAATGGGTAGAGGATGTGCCTCTGTATTGAAAACAAATTTATCTAAAGGTATAATATCGACATCACTGAATAACAAATACAAATATTTCAGAGTTTCGCCCAAAAAGAAACTCTCCATTTTGTCTCTATAACCATGTGATAGCTCTTTGACACTGTTAAGAGACGAATAGCCACCATGGGGTATGCGAGTGTGTTGTTCAAATGCTTGGAAAATGTTCCAGCCATATTCTTGGTATTTTTTGTCTCTGGTAATCTGGTACATAATGTACAAAGACTCTAAAGTTTCTGGTCTAAGAAGATTGTGTGCATCTAAAGGCTGAAATTGAACAGAGAAAAGAAAATACATGTTAAAACTACAGTTAGCTAACAACCAATTAACCCCGGGGGGGGGGGGGGGGGGGACTCCTATATATAAGAGGACAGGGATGCTCATCAGAAATTTTAAAAATGACCCCTAAAAGGTACCAAAGTCATATCCGGGGTGGGCGTGGCAATACATGTTTTTACCCCTAAAAGGTACCAACTCAAAAACACTAAATTTAACATTTTGCAAATTTAAGTCAATCAAGCGATCAATTGTGTCTATTTATATGCTACCAATTTGATGGTCGTGCAATCCGATCTTTGTTTCCAGTATTTAATCGTTGATGGAGGAAAAAATCACCCTAAAAGGTACCAGCCAGGTCTCTAGTAGTCCACTAAAGTCTGAGATACCCTAAAAGGTACCAGATCGCTGATTTTGACCCCTAAAAGGTACGACGAGCATCCCCGTCCATTTCCGATCGGAGTCCCCCCCCCCCCCCCCCCCCCGGGCAATTAACCTGACTGGCAAACATTTCCTCAGGTCTTGGCATAGATTGATTCCATGAGTCATAGTTTTTGCTCCTTTGTATTGTTATATTGAGTATTTTTCAGCTTTAATAGTATTTAAAGGACAGAATCTTCAAACACCTTCTACTTGTAAAGATTATGAAGGCACTCCCCCAGGATCAGTTCAAAGTTATTGAAGTGGAACAGCATTACAATTATTGTCAGTAGCAGCCTAGTCCCCAGGCTATCTCATCTCTCGTTTCAAAACGTGACGTCACAGAGTGACTCCAATGCTCTGCGCTCGCAGAGGACGACTGGGAACTAGGCTGTGTCAGTTTACTGACACAGTTGTCTTGATATTAAGACCACATGGTACAAGCCAATCTTTTGAGTCATATAAAAACTGTTGTAAGACAGCGGATTAATCACAATACCTTGACTATGATGTCATTAGATTGTCCTTCATTCTGATTGAAGTAAGCAATCTCAGGGCTCAGACGTAATGGCATCTGTTTATACATCTGATAACAAGTCTCCATCATATCTTTAGCAAACGTCATATATTTTTCACCAAGTCCATTGTGTGCAGCAAGGGCCATGGCACCAGGTAGAAAACATACCAAATGGTCCTGCAAAGAAATTGAATAGAAAAATGTTGTATATATCTCACTCAGAGCTCTTACTTTCTGCTATAACTAGCTAGCCAAGTCAATCACAGATTTATCTGTCACACACATATGTTCGGTTCAGATTTAGTCATCCAGAATTAGAATAAATTAATACAGGTGCACAATAGGCTAAGACAGACTGAGATGTCTTCCTTAAAGAGAGGTGTCTACCTTAGGATCTGTACAGGCCAGTCTTAGACGGGTGTCTGTCTTAGAGAGGTGTCTGTCTTAGAGAGGTGTCTACCTATGAGGTGTCTGTCTTAGAGAGGTGTCTGCCTATGAGGTGTCTATCTTAGAGAGGTGTCTACCTATGAGGTGTCTGTCTTAGAGAGGTGTCTGTCTTAGAGGGGTGTCTGTCTTAGAGAGGCGTCTGCCTTAGAGAGGTGTCTACCTTAGAGAGGTGTCTGCCTTACATGTAGAGGGGTGTCTGTCTTAGAGGGGTGTCTGCCTATGAGGTGTCTGCCTTAGAGAGGTGTCTGCCTTAGAGGGGTGTCTGTCTTAGAGGGGTGTCTGCCTATGAGGTGTCTGCCTTAGAGAGGTGTCTGCCTTAGAGGGGTGTCTGTCTTAGAGGGGTGTCTACCTATGAGGTGTCTGCCTTAGAGAGGTGTCTGCCTTAGAGGGGTGTCTGTCTTAGAGAGGCGTCTGCCTTAGAGAGGTGTCTACCTTAGAGAGGTGTCTGCCTTACATGTAGAGGGGTGTCTGTCTTAGAGGGGTGTCTGCCTATGAGGTGTCTGCCTTAGAGAGGTGTCTGCCTTAGAGGGGTGTCTGTCTTAGAGGGGTGTCTGCCTATGAGGTGTCTGCCTTAGAGAGGTGTCTGCCTTAGAGGGGTGTCTGTCTTAGAGGGGTGTCTGCCTATGAGGTGTCTGCCTTAGAGAGGTGTCTGCCTTAGAGGGGTGTCTGTCTTAGAGGGGTGTCTACCTATGAGGTGTTTGCCTTAGAGAGGTGTCTGCCTTAGAGGGGTGTCTGTCTTAGAGAGGCGTCTGCCTTAGAGAGGTGTCTACCTTAGAGAGGTGTCTGCCTTACATGTAGAGGGGTGTCTGTCTTAGAGGGGTGTCTGCCTATGAGGTGTCTGCCTTAGAGAGGTGTCTGCCTTAGAGGGGTGTCTGTCTTAGAGGGGTGTCTGCCTATGAGGTGTCTACCTTAGAGAGGTGTCTGCCTTAGAGGGGTGTCTGTCTTAGAGGGGTGTCTGCCTATGAGGTGTCTGCCTTAGACAGGTGTCTGTTTCAAGGGGGTGTCCAATTATTTTGAGATGATTTTCTATGACCACACCTACCATTTTAGGGCTAAAGGAATTTCCATGAATCATTTCTCCAACATAAAGAAGCTTGTTTGGTTCAGATCGCCTTGACAACAAAGAGATGACCCCATCCATAGCATCAGTAAAGTCTTTCTTCAACCTAAACAAGACACTCACTCACATCAATGGTTGTGAACTAAATTATTTCATTTTAAATGTGGCCATATACTACTGGTATATGTACATATATCCTACAAGTCAGTTATATTTTGTAAATTATAAGGTCTGCTTCCTTGGGAACTCAGTGAGTTTATAAGTAGCTCCCAGAAAAAAATTACCCTGGCCTGGAGACAAGCTTAGATAAGATATAAGATAAGATAATTCTTAGATGCTGATTGGATAATTGATGTTTTAAAAGAATGTAAAATCTACATTTATAGCTGGTCACACTTTTGGGATTTGTGCTGTGAAATTCATTGTGGCAGCTAATCAGTGGCTATTGTAATTCATTTAATACACAATTGTGTAGTTCAAGAAAATAGCCATACCTCCACCATGGAGGGAATTTGTAAATGGACCCCCCATCCTCTGGAACTTCCATTTTTCTTCCATACAAACTGTAAGTTTGTTCTTTCTCTGACCTCCACTCCCCTCCAGAATTTTCATTACCCTCTATGGAAGGAGTATGGATTTTCTTGAACTACAATTATGGTATATAGTGTATGCTGATTTTATCTCATAAGGTTTACCAATTAAAAACAAAATTAGTGGTATTTTCCTAGGAGCAAGAACGTAGCAACAAAAAAATTCCTATTGGTTACTGATGTATGTTTTGTTATTGAAGTATATTTCAACCCACCAATCTTCAGTCTTTCCAGTTTGTAGCCACTGCTTCAAGAGGTATTCATAATAGCTGTCTCCACGTGCACCAAGGGTAATGGTAGCTCCTGGTCTAAAATTCCCTGTTTCTGCATTTATGAAGATCGGTACTAAACCACTTCTCTTGGGAAGACTATGCAGATGTTCTGACACTTTCTGAACAGCATTCTAGGAAATAAAAATAAAGAGAGTTTGAGGTACTACACTGTAATCATTAGCTATGACCGAATAATATTATGTGAATACTCCATTTTCGAGTTCCTCTTTGCTCCGGCTAAGCCTCGATTATGCGAAATTTATTCCATAGAATTTTAGCTACAGTCCGATGGAATGCAATGAACAAACAAAGAATACTTTAGAATTCCACGGGGTTTTTGCTAGAATTCATGAATATTTTACTTGGATTCAAGGCTTAGCCTGAGCAAAGAGGAACTCGAAACTGGTCTATTATCAAAAACTTTTCAAGTTTCTTTCAATTAATACATTTAAATTGTCACAGTTGCTTTTACATATCTTTTAATAATCATGCAGATTACTGATTCCAAAGTTTGTTAGTTCAAAATGAACTAGGGAAGTTCAAAACAAACTAATTGGAACTTTGCATGCTTGTGACAAAATTGACATGTCAGTTCAGAATTGATCAGAGTTTAAAAGTTTCAGTTAAGGGGTGCTTTCCATTTGTCAAAAAACCCGGTAATATTGGTTAGAAACCAAATGGAACAGTCACATTTCCGGAATTTCCAACTGAAAAAAGAGGACAACCTTTCGAGGTAGTCCAGCCGTTCTGGTTGGAAAAACCAGCTGGAAATGTCCGATCCATTTAGCAAAGACCGCTAAAAACCGGTCATTTCGGTTGCATGGATTCAAAATGGAACGGTCTCTTTTCCAGTCCGAACCTAGAAAAACAGTTTGAACTGTTCCATTTGTACCATCGTTGTTTTGGTTTTACAAACCGATTTTTTTGGACAAATGGAAAGCACCCAAGGTACTGATTCAATCACACTGCAAGTCTTTTGGATACCTTTTTTGAAAGAATTGTACTGTAATTCTCTTTTTTTTACCAAGCAGAAAAGTAGTGTACATTAAACTCCATTATTACAGGGAGAAGTTCAAAACCGTGACCACTGTTAATTAATATTTACTTCCTTTTTGTCACTTTAAGATAAGGGATAACTTAGATAAGAGAATTTTCTGATGTTGATTGGACATTAAATTGCTCAGTTGAAAGTATGCAAATACATTTAAGTTACATTATAGCTGGTTATATTTTTGGGCTGTGTACTGCAACAATGTCCCAAAGTTTATTTTGAACATTGCAGTGAATCTTTGAAGTTCCCCAGCCATCTTCAGACTTTTCAAATAACTTGAGAATTTGATTGTCAAAAGATATGTGAAAGGTCAACCTACCTTATACTCTTGGTTGTTAGTTAGATAAGTAAGATCTTTAAACTCCAATTGAATAGTGCTGACTTCTGATACAGAGCTATCAGGACCCCACCTAGGTGGGTGAGCACGATGTGTCTGTAGGTTCACATCAGAGTAAGGAATTCCAGATTGAGAAGTAAAACATGGCAGCAGGCGATTTCCTAATTCAACCTATAGTAAGTAAACAAAATTAGGAAAGGTTTATATGTGAATTTATGATTGTGATAACAATTACATCACAATTATGTGATTTTAGACTTTGTTGTGACACAATAGACCATATTTTTACAGTTACATCTTGGTCAACCACAGCCTCGACTATGCGTAATATATTTTTTGGAGTTCGGTAACATCCCGAAAAGGCAATGAATGTACAGGAAGAAGTAAATGAACAAAGCAAATACTTTCAATTTTGACAGGTTTGTTCTTTGTTCATTTACACCTCCCTGGTTCATTTGTGTGCATTTCTTGCCTTTTCACAGGCTGTTACCAAACTAAAAAGAATATATTACTTGCAGTCGAGGCTGTGGTTGACCAAGATGTAACTGTAAAAATTAATGGTCTATTTTCAGGATGCCATTTCACTTGTGTCCACCCCTTCTTCTCGATGTCAACAACTTCAATGGTCATTTCAAACAAAATTCATCAGTGGCATCCATTTTTGTGTTGTATCGATCATGTCTGCTAAATCAGTCTACTGGCATAGCACAGACTTATTCACATTAAGACAAGACAGCAGGGGCGTATCCAGAATATTTCAAAGGGGGGTCACACTTTCCATTTTCTACCAAAGGGGGGTCACACTTCCAATTTCTCAATCTTTCTCCAGTCAGATTCTTTTATTTCTATCATCTTTTTGTTTCCAAAGGGGGGTCACGGGCACCCTGGGACCCCCCTTGGATACGCCCCTGGACAGTGACCTTGGTATGGTACTTACTGCAGCCCTTAGGAACATCTCATCATTGGATAAATGATAAGCACTAAGAAGTCCACCAAGCACTCTGATAGTAACTTCAAATAGATTAACATCAACGTTCTTCTCTAACATTAAACTTGTAGATACCCAATCACGAGCCTCTTTATATTCCTCCTTTAAATTCATTATCAACATAGTATCTAATGAGTCAATTATTGTTAAACCAACACCAAACCATTCACTATATGCCTTTGATAGGGGTTTTAATTCATCATGACCCCATGCGTAATCTTTATAACCTTTCCACGCATGTTTAAATGCAGCAATAACAGCGTTTTGTCGATTGTTGACTTTATCAGGGGGAACCATGTTAATGTCTTTGTTGTTCACAATTTGAGATTCGTCACTAACTTTAACAATGTCACCATCTCCAGCTGTATCGGCAGCATTATCTGCACCTTTATCATTATTACTATTATTGTCAACAATATCTCCATGAATTTGGCCATTGTTTTCTTCATTTCCTCTGGCATCCACAGGATAGTTATCTTTAACATTTTCACTATTTTTCTCAACTTTTTGATTAGATTCTTGTTTTATTATCTTTAACCTTTCCTGTAACTTGGGTGGCCCCCTCTTAAGCTGAACACCCTGCTTTTTAGCAAGCTCTTTTAATTCATTCATGTTGTTACGCAAGATAGAATCCCTGTTTGGTCTATTGATGGGAATAAGGTGTTTATCATCGACATTATGTCGTTCGTGAGTACCACCATTGTGTTGTGGGTCAATTTTATGTTTTTGATACCATATAAAAAGACTAAATGATATTAAAGCTAAGAATATCAGCACAGCTGATCTTTGGAAAGATGAAAGACTTTTCCACCTCTGTAAAATGAAAAGACAAAAATAAATCAACTAAATTATGCATATTTTTAGATAAGGGACATAAATGAGGAAAAAGGATGGAAGGAAAGAAGAAATCAGAGACTAAAAGGGAAAAAATAGAAAATAGGAAATCAATCAAGGATTAAAGTCTAAAAGACAATAAAAACATTAAAGAAAGAATTAAGAAAGAATGAATGGATGAAAGAAAGAAATGGATAAAGAACTAATGAAAGAAAGGGAGAAAGAAAGCTAGTAAGAAAGAACAAAAGAAAGAACAAAAGAAATTAGTAAGAAAGAACAAAAGAAATTATGCAAAAGAAAGAACAAAAGAAATTATGCATATTTTTAGATAAGGGACATAAATGAGGAAAAAGGATGGAAGGAAAGAAGAAATCAGAGACTAAAAGGGAAAAAATAGAAAATAGGAAATCAATCAAGGATTAAAGTCTAAAAGACAATAAAAACATTAAAGAAAGAATTAAGAAAGAATGAATGGATGAAAGAAAGAAATGGATAAAGAACTAATGAAAGAAAGGGAGAAAGAAAGCTAGTAAGAAAGAACAAAAGGAAGAGAACAAAAGATAGAAAGGGCTAGGTGTTAAAAGGAAAAAAAGAAGGAAAAAGAGGAACAAACTATAAAAATGCCTTTTCATTTTATTTACCAGTGAACATGTCAAACCTGCTTCCAACATTACAGTGATTTAGCAAATACGACACAAGAACAGAACTTGAGATATCACATTTGTTCATTGTGTGACGACCATAACATCACAATGCCATGTTCAGGATGCCATTTTGCTTATTTTCATGTCCTCTTTGTGATGTATTGGAACATCAACAGTAATTTTGAACAAAATTTGTCAGCTCATGCAGCATCCTCTTCAATGTTGTAAATATTACATTTGCTAAATCACTCTATTTTCTCCTTGAGACCTCCCACCTGTTAACCCTTGGCTTACAGATTTTTTTAAATCTGCAACTCAATTAATTGAATGCCACAGGTGGAAACGTTTACTTAGGAAAGAATTATTTCTCTTTTCTAAAATTCTACTTCCCTCCTTCACAAAGGAATTGATTTTATAGAAATATAGCACAACAACTCAAACTTTGTAGCCCAAACACTCCTTATGAGGTATCCCAAATTTAGAAATTTTGGTAATTTAAAAAAAAAATTAGTATACTACCTTACATTGTTATAATTAAGTTATAAATAATTGATTATATGCAGAAATAACATTTACAATAATAACAAAGTATTCTAATTTACCGATCCACTATAACTTGGAAAAGTTTGAAGAAAAAATAAACCACTTATTTAATCATGAAAAACGGAGAGGAATTCCGGCTTCTTATAGTTTTGGTGACGTGTAACAACTAAGCTTAAGCTCAATGACATGTAAGCTTAACTCTTAAATATTTTCAAAAAATATTTTTCTTATCGAGATTGGAAAGTTACAATAGACTCTTTAGACGAATTAAGTATTTACTATTGTTTTCGATATCTAGACCTCGAAGGGCCGTTTGTTTATCTATATTTTAGGAATTATTAGATTACAAAACGACAAATTATAGTAAGCTTAACTTAACTACAACTGCGATTGTGTTGACAAAACTATGAATTTTGACTCGAACAAAACCAACAGTGACGATCCTTCAAAAGGCTCAGTTACCGAAATCATACCAATTTCATATCGAAAATGAATTCAAAAGATTACAACGAAAACGCTAATAGCACTTGTGTTCACTCAAAAAGTGACAAATCATCACCATTTTCCATTTACCCAAGCGGCTTTCAGCCTTTTACTCACCCGGTACAATGATTTTTTCCTACGGTTTTTGCTGTTATCGTAGTCATTATCTCTGTGGGGAATTGAAACCGTTATAAAATCTTTGGGTGATGTCCATGTACTTGATTGAGCCATGATTTTAGGAAATGGGATTGTTTGAAAAGAGTTTTATTTGCGGAGCTAATCGTCCGCCATTTTGGGATTTGAAATGAATTAATTAGAACCCAGGACTTCTCGATCACAATTCGAATTCCCATTCTCTTGCATTCTTTCACATTTAATCCATTTTTCCTGATGTTTTATTTTTCTTTTCTTATTCCTATCCCACCCCCTATTTCTTGCAATGTCTATCTTGTTTTGCACGCGAGCTGTTTTCATTCCTAACTGTCTCGATCAGTATTATATCAAAAGCAAACAGCTGTCGCTTAGTATGACATCATTTTAATATTCATGTAACGAGAGGAAAAATTAATCTTTCCCAACATAGAACATCATAATTATATGGATTATTTCTCTGATAAATCTATTTTTCTGATAATAGAATATTAATTTTGACAAGTGAAATTAAACATATGTAATTATAACTCAAATTCTGCGGGAAAATAAAAATTATTCTTTCTCTCTATCTTGGTTTTAGATCCTTCTTCCAGTAATGCCACAAAGTCCAACAGTTCTAGAGGCCAAAAGGATTCTATAGGTCACTAAGTATGATTAAACTTTTCCCATAAGTTATCACTGTTGTACGTCTTGCAAAATGCAAAGAGTTTCTTGATGGTCAATTTGACGATATTTTTCACTGAAAGAGAGGAAAGTGAATTTAAGTATAGCGACGTTAAATTTTTGTAAATGGAGAGTGGTACTTGCGGAAAGAAAACGAAGGCAAGCAATAGCAGCGGAGACAAGAAAAGAAGAGAAACGGGGTAGATGGATGAAATCGAGAAGAAATGAGAGGAGAAATGAGAAGAAATGAGAAGAAATGAGAGGAGGCGAAGGTCAGTGGAAGACAGACTTGGGGAAATACCCTACGATAAAGAAGCAAGACAGAGAAGCTAGGGGATACCAGGGCGGATAGAGAACAAACCCCTTCCTAAGAGACATGAAATTTCAAGATATTTACTTACAGTCTTTCTCCTTTAATTCTGAACTTGACTCAGCAACACTGTGCGTTACATTGCGTGCCAGTGACTTGAACAATTCCTAAGGTAAAACAAACATTTATAATTACAAACTCGTAACAACCACAATAATTAGCTACCAAGAAATTCATTAACGAAGAAAGATAGTCAACGTAATTTATATTACGGAGGTGTAAAATACAAGACGGGCTGGTGTTCTAAATAAGATGGCTTAGGGAAGTTAGTCGACATGTTTTCAGTTTACCCTACATAGTTGGCGATCTGGGAAAGAACTCCGACCTTCGTCCTCGCCCTCTCCCTGCACTTCTCCACCCATGCCAACGCAAGCTCCATACTCTTCGTTTTCGACTTAGAACCACATTGCTAGAGCTATACATGAGGGACGGGACACTGATAATGGGAATAGGTGAGGGGTGAGGTAAAGGGACGCTGTCAGTTCACTAGAAGTTTAACCTCTATAAAAGGGACATCTATGAACACTTCTTTTCATTATAAAAAGTAAAGTCTTCATAAGTCCATTCGGGGTCCATATGAAACATATATATTTACAAATGCGTCCACTTCAACCAAGGCCACCCAAAAAGATTTTCATAAAACTATCCAATCACCATTGATTATATAAACAATAGAATCTCTACAAATGTTTCATATTCGCTTAAAACGCATATAATTTGCTTTGTCAGGAAATGTGTTTGGGTGGCTTTGGTTGGAGTAATTGCACTGTAATTGAAGGGTTCTCTGTGAAAATGACCTAAGTGACTTTTTGATGGATGTCCAGACATTGATTTTTTGGCACAGGAAAGTTAATTCATATCATTTCATACCATTGAAAAAATCATCAAAAAAATCACTTAGGCCGTTTTGATAGGGAGCCCTTCAATTGTATAAAGATGAGCAATACCTTGCTTGTAATACGACCATCACTCAGATATGGACTCAAGTACTTCACAACGACGTCCGCTACGTGTTTGACACTCCTTTTTGACAGCAGAGATATAGTTTTTGGTTTGGAATGTTTGGAGAAACAAGACTTCTTTAAGGGTGGAGAAGTTATGCCTGTTGAATTCTTACGAGTCTTCGTCGATGAATTTGCGATGTCCTTCCGACTCTCTAGGAAGTCACTATGAAGTTCCATCAAATGATCATTTGACATTCCTGTACTGTCCAATATGGATAACTTCGGCAACGCTTCCGACGCCCGAATAAAACCCGAAGTCTTCCCGACTTTCCCTACTCTTCCATAATTCAGACATTGAAAGTCGTCATCAATAAAGTCATTTTCAAAGGACAAATCATTTTCAATGTTTTTTGGTGAATAGTGGTTATTTTGTAGAAATTCTTGATTTAAATTTATTTTGGGTTTCTTTGAGGAGGTACCTAACCAAGTTGAGTCCTTAGAGTCAACAGATCGTTTTTTAAGTGAAGTAGAACTACTAGAGAAAGAAGGGTTTGACTCTCCCACTTCTGACACCATGTGTGCGCTTTCCGGTGAATCGAGTGCTGTAGAAGATGAATTAAACATTGGTAATAGCGGAGAATTGGATAACGACTTTGAACTAACAGATGGTAACGCATGGGATGTCTGTCCCACTTCTGACACCAATGTAGAGTCGGTGCACGTGCTTGTATGAGACGATAACTCAGAGTCTTTCTTAAAGAAACTTGTAATAGACGTCGAGTGGACTTTATTCTTTCTTTTAGTACGAAGTTTTGATGTTTCGTGAGGTTTTCGTGGCTTTTTATCCTTGGTAACATTCTTAGTCGGTTTTGTGTCACTTTTGTCATGGTAAGTGGAAGAACTGTTGGATGCCTCCCACTTCGAAGTCTTGTCGTCGTGGCTACAGAAATCACGATTAACACCCTCTTTCTTAATAGTAGAAGCTGTTGACAACATATCTCGAGCTGTGATGAATGCAGGTTTTCGTTTGTGTGAGGTATTTGTTTTTCTCTCGGCGTCCGAGCTGCTATTACGATGAACTCCATCACTAAGCAAGTCAATTTCACATTCGGAGCCTGATATAAGTTCTCGAGCTGATATAAATAGAGATGGTTTGGTACTCCACCTTTTTCCCCTTCCACTTTGTGCGACAAACGGTTCATCTTCCGCTGTCAATGTACTAGTCTGCTCGGTTGAAAAAATATCATCATCATCATCATCCACTTCATCATCATCAACGTAAATCGTGTCCTCAGCAACTGGTCTGGGTGGAGGTTCTTCAGCTTTCTTTACAGGACTCTCTTTGTCCTCACGAGGATTATACATGATTTCCTTTTTAGTGCTGTCTTTGATTTCATTTGCTTTCTTTAAGGCATTTGCACGATACGTTGTATGCACCTTACTCTTACGAAACACCTCGTACTCCAAATCAATAGCTTGTTTTTCTGCTTTATGGAGAAGGTTATTAAGATTATTTACAGCGCCACATTCTCTCACGTTATCCTTAAGTGCAGCCATGATTATATTAAGACAATGTTGGCGCGCTTTTACTGAAAGACCTCTGATGTGCGCGAAGTTGTCAGCTTCCTTTAGGGGACAGTCCCAGGTTGGTTGTTCAGGTTCAGAGTTAGAGCGACTTCGGACCACGCTTCGACTTCTTTTCTTGAATTCGTTTTGAATGAGGTTTTGTCTGAACTTTTTATCGTCGTCTGAATCGTCGCTTGCTTGATCATCCTTGTCTTCTTCAAAATGCCTTTGAAAAGAGAAAACAAATTAAAGTGGCTAGAATATAAAAAGGATGTTATTTTACAATTACCATCACAAGGACACCCTCGGTTTACAACAGCGCTCCGCCTTAAGGGGGGGAGGGGGGGGAGGATTTGAGAAAGTTTTTAAAGAAGATACAAAAAGGGTGGAGTTCTATGGACCTGACAGGTGTTTGTTCTTTTTTTATTGGTGTCCAGAGTATAGATGTCTAAGCTTTCATCATCAATTATTGGTTTGCGAGCATTCCCTGGAGAATGTATAGACAAAAGACATGGCAGATATGTTGGTGGTCTTGACAAAAGAAAATCAAGATCAAAACCACCAACATGTCTGCCATTTTTGATCAATTCTCTCTTAGGAATTGTTGCAAACCAAAAATAGAGATCTTAAGCACGAGACATTGTTGTCTACACGGACGTCACGCGTACGTTTTTAAATGGGTCGGAATATGCAAATGTGTCACTCACTCGAACATTGTTATTGATCGTATGCGCGCCGTCATAGATGAGGTTCCCGTTCTCGCTAGAACATCAGTTGATGCTTTCTCACGTTCTAGATTTCATCTATGACGGCGCGCACCCGTACAAAATCGTACGCGCGACGTCCATGTTGACAAAAATGTCTTAAGCTCCCTAATGGTTACAGCCGTTACCATGGTAGCATCTTCAACAGTTACCATGGCAGCATCTTCAACAGTTACCATGGCAGCATCTTCAACAGTTACCATGGCAGCATCTTCAACAGTTACCATGGCAACAGGTTTGACAGTTATCATGGCAGTATGTTTAACTATTACCTGGCTACATGTTCAACAACTATGAAACTCACTTGACATCATATCCATGTCTCCCTCCACCATACAAGTCAGGATCATCATCAGTTAATGGAGCGTGGCTTATGTAGGTACTTGATCTTGCACCTTGCTTGTTACGACCTGCAAATACTCCTCTGTTCCACATCTCAAGCTGACAACTGACAAACTTTGGATTCTTACAGATGTCACATCCTTTCGTGCACTAAATTCAAGAAAACAGAGATACTTTCGGGCTGAGTTGGACTCATTTGTTTGAAAGTGGGTTAGCCCTAATAGTCCAGTTTCCAGTTACTAGAGACCGCTGAGCTTCCTGATAAAAGGCGCATTAATACAGGGTTAGCCTCATTTTCAAGAAAGACCCAAGGGAGTAAACTCGATTTTTTTCTGATGTTAACAAAACAAAACAAAACCAAACAATCGTGTTTACTCCCATGGGTCTTTCTTGAAAAGGAGGCTAACTCTGTATAAATGCGCCTTTTGTCAGGAAGCTCAGCATCTCTAGTAACTGGAAACTGGACTATTCAAGGTTAAAATAATGTTAACCCTGGATTAGGGCTAGCCCGCTTTCAAACACTAGGCCCAGCGGTAAAAGTTTATAAAATAAAGGCAGAAGACACTGATAGAACTGGACTTCCATTAAGTGAACTAGCTTGAAGCCTCATCCAGGTCTCTTTTTACAGATGCTTTATTACACATGGTGTCTGCTTTTATTAGTGTATTAGTTTAGTGTTTAATTTATAGCTGGCAACAAAAGGTAACACATGCAGTCTAGTCAAAGGTGCTGGTCCCCTCTCACTTGGGCCAGCATCTGGACTAATACTGCACTCACTTTTACATGTAGGGTCTCCCAGTAAACTTATCAACTGTATGTTAGAGCACTGATCTGTTTTCTGCAATGTCTAAAACCTCATTTTAGTATTAATATGTACCTCAGGTTTTTTATCTCCAAAGTAGGATGCAATCTTTCCATGACGACAACTGAAAAATATATATCAAGTTGTCAAAGAAAAACAGGCAACAAAATTTTAAATCAGTTCATGTAATGACCAGTACCTGGGTTCTTCACAATATTTAACCATTGCTTCAAAACTTGCTTGTACTGCTTTGTTTTTGATGCTGGCATTAGCCTTTTCCTGGGAAAGCAACCAAAATTCCACTTATAAATTTGAATAATTTTACATAATGACATGGGCTATTGCAAATGCTTTACACATGGAATTACAGCTGTGCACAAAAACCAAGATTCATTATTCTATACATGTATGTATTTGGATATTCAAATGAGAAGTCTAATTATTGTCTAAAAGCTTGGCAAAAAATTAAAAAAGAAAATGTAGTTGAACTTGTTTATTCCAGATTGTGCCCTACGTACCAAAATACCATTAAGTCTAATTCAATTGTCTAGAGGCTTTTAATTTTTTTTAAAAAACGCTTACTTCTCGTTTCTTCATGCTGTTCTTTACAAGAAAGCAGACTTGGTCTCTATCAGAACTATGATGCAAAAAAGGCATATGTCATGACTCCATCAAACGAGGAATCGAATACATTAATCAATGAGGGTGTTAGATGCTTACCGTGAATAGTACAGTCTACAATATGATTGTTTGCCATCTCTACCAGCTCTGCCAGATTCTTGGTAATATCCTTCCACAGACTGAGGCAGATTCCAATGTGCAATAAACCTAAAACATCAAATAAATTGATTTAAAGCCTTCTCCCCCTGACCCCTAGTTTACTTTTGTACCCAATGCAGAAGTAAGCTTAGAGTGTTGAAAAGTATGCACCTCAACTTTGACTTCCAGACAGAAGACTCTACCTAGCAGTCAGGCCTATTGATATCTTTGCGTATTATCTCACCTGACATTAGCTTTATCCACACCCATACCAAAACTTATTGTTGCACAAATAACTGCAACTTTCCCATCCATCCATTCTTGCTGAACTTCTTCTCGTTTGCTTGCCTTGAGACCTGAAAATTCATCACATTACAGATAGTCTTGTCCAGCAGCATACTACCAGATTATGATGTGAGTTCATTATCAATGCTTCTGTGACAATACGAAATGGACACACTGATGTCTGTTGACTTTACAAAGAGGACAAGAAAGCAGCTATGTACAGTAGGTGAAATAATCTACTGATATGCCATTGCAAAATGTATGTTGTCACAACCAAATGAAACATATTTACTGAATGCATGTTTAATTCTTGCATTATGTCGCACTTGCTAACTAAAACTAAGGTCAACAATATTATCAATTTTGTTGAGGGGACAAGTGCCATTTACCTGCATGGTAAGGCTTTGATATCAGGCCTTTCCTTGTCAGTCTAGAAGCAACTTCAACACATGCATCTCTTGTTCTACAGTACACAATTCCACTTCCCTGTCAGATTGTAATAGAGAAGTATATCCACTAAATATGAGAACAAAGTACAATACATGTAATATATCCCACACCATAGAAAATACAGCCAATCAGAAAGCAGGAAAGGCATTGTATATCTGGCAGTATTCAACTGTCTCTTCCAATAAGATATTGTGGTAATTGGCTGTATTTTCTCTGGTGTGGGATAAAATAGTTAAGGCCATTCTCCACTCATCACAGAATTTACTCGCAGCGAGCCAGCGAGTACCCATTGGGAATAAAATCTATTATTCAAAATTTTGCAGCAAGTAAAAATGATCGCTGCGAGTGCTTTCTGCGATGAGTGGAGAATGTGCTTTATGTAATGGTTTTCAAAGCATAATGTGGATATCCCACTAGTCACTTGTATTTTCTTTATATATTACACACTCGCCTAAAGGCTCATGTGTATACTAGAACATACAAATCCCTCTGATGGGATATTCCATGGTATGCCACTCAAAATCAGTGTATAACTAGTATATATCCTTGTATAAGTTCCCTTATAATAGTGCAGCCTTCCATGGAACAGCTCTTGTATTTGTGAAATGGACTGCACCATGCCATGAATATGTCAATGCTGTGATATCTATAAAACAGTCAAAATTTCTATGATCATAGCCACAACGTACTGCGACTGTGCCATTTTCACATTCATACGAAAACTGAGCTCTGATGTGTATGATGGAGCACTGATGGGCAAATGAAAGGATGTGCTTTCAGATGATTGTGGTACATGCAATATATGCACTTGTACATTAATCATTGCGATTCACTGACCTTTCCATGATCTTCAGCTAGTGCTGATTCAGCAAATGACTTTAAATCTGCATAGGGTTCCTCTAATAACTCCTTGAAACTACGAAAAAACATATATCACACATTTCAAAATGCAAGTAAATTAATGGCATATCAGTAATTTGTGTAAAGTTTTTTTGAGTGTGAAATGACTCAAAAAAATCCAAGCCACTGAGGTAGGGTTGGATTTGCACAATTTCATTCCATTTATTGAATATCATTTGATTCAAATGAATGATAGCCTGTCCAATAATATTAACAAATATAAAGGAAAATGTACAATATTCCTGGTTTTGTTCTAGCTAGCACTAGAATTAGATTGAAGGTTGATAAAAGGTACTTGGATAATACCCTAGGGCACACCCACATACATGTAATTTGTAAATACATTTTAAATACCTCAAGATCGAGAGGCTTCATTCAATTTAAGTTCTATTAGTAAGTTGAAATTATCTGTCTATGAACCTACCTGACATCATAATACAAATTAGGCCTGTAACATTGCGTTTTAAACACTGCTGTAGTTGCTGGATCAAAGGACAGTGATGACAAAATGTCCTCTTTCACACGAGGTGTTGCTGTAGCAGTGAGTGCAATCCAAGGAACACCAGGAAATGAAGACTTGAGTTTACCTAGCTTGAGATAATCTGGACGGAAATCGTGACCCCATTGAGATACACAGTGAGCTTCATCAACAGCAAAATAGGACAAAAGTTTTCTTCTGTGCAGTGAAGCTAAGATTTTCTGGAAACCTGGTGTTGCAGCAAGCTCAGGAGTGACATAGAGAAGTTTGGTTTGGGGCTTGACTGTAAACAAGTCAGTTGTGACTCTTTTGCGATCGGCTTCAGAAATCTTGGAGTTTAATGTTTCAACTTTTATTTTAAGTGCTTGTAGGCTTGAGACCTGGTCTTGAATGAGTGCAATGAGTGGAGAGAATACAATGGTTACTCCATGGGCGAGAATGGCTGGTAATTGGTAACAGAGTGACTTGCCAGAGCCTGTTGGCATTGATATGAAAACATCCTTTTTGGCTGGAATAGAAGTTTAACACATTCACTTTATAATAATGATATTGTTAAAAGAAATTTATTCATACAGTGGATTCCCTCTATGGTAGCCATACACTACCAACACATTTCTGCAGAGTTTTTAATATATATGGAAAAAACACAGTATCCCATAGACTACATAATTAGTCTGCTGTGGCAATGCATTCTGGGACTGTTAACTTCATTAAACAACACCAAACAAAAGAACTACGAACCGAGTCCGTCTATTGTTTTGTGTTATTTAACTGAGATAACAGTCCCAGGAAGCATTAATTGCTGTGGCAGACTAGTGATATAGCCTATGTCACTTTCTGTTTTCTCTTATTTTGGGCTTCCTGTGGTCAGTTTTATCAATGGGCTTCCTGTGCTTTCTGACCTAGTTCTCCTTGGACGGCCAACTTTGTAAAGGAATCCCAAAATCAAAAAGAAAAAAGAAGGAGTTGCATGTGGAGTAGCTAGGCTACTTGATAGAGGATGTCTAGACTCCTCAAGAGACAACCCCTTCTTTTTTTCTTTTTTTCCGTGGGATTCCCAACTGAAGAGTCTAGGGTACAGGAAGCCAATTGATAAACACAGACTTCTCAGAAACATCAGATCAGATCGCCCTCCTCAAAACAGCAACAAGACAGAAATCCTTGCATTATAGATCTCTCAAAACCTGGAACTCTCTGAACTCTTCACTTAAGTTATGCAGGAAATTCAAAGAGAATTCAAAGAGATGAGATGCAGCTTCAAATATCTAACACTCAAGATTCAAAAGTATTACATTTGTTCATTCTATCCATGGATCATAAAAAGACCATGATCTATCTAATAACCAATTTATACACGTTCTAAATCTAGATTTGGATAGAAGAATGGAATGAATGGGAGGATGGATGAATAAAAATATGAGACATATGGCTTAGGTTGGCAATAGGAAGACATGAATACATACAAATCAATGGTACACCTACGAAATTCTTATGAAGGGCAGCACATGGAAGGACTGAAACAACATATAAGCTTAAACTGGGATATATAAGCTTAGATCATTAATATCAACCTAATACACAACTTAATTATTTCTTTGTTTTGAATACATTAAAGAAAAACAACGCAAATTAAAATCAAGGAATGTTAACAAACTGAAAGAAAAGCAAATAAATAATTTGAAAGCGATAAATGAATTTATACAATTTATTTGAA
This sequence comes from Telmatactis stephensoni, assembly GCA_029948255.1. Lineage (NCBI taxonomy): Eukaryota > Metazoa > Cnidaria > Anthozoa > Actiniaria > Isophelliidae > Telmatactis > Telmatactis stephensoni. The sequence continues at coordinate 414,379 of JALIZF010001667.1, forward strand.
TCAGCCTCGAATCAGCCCAAAAGCCGAAACTAGAAATTTGATGAGCTAAGGCCAAATATCGTAAAATTTAAGACTTTTAATAACCTTACCTTCGTGTACGGTTTTAATAGCATTCTTTTGTAGATTTGACTTAAAAGTAGAGAATTTGAATACAATTTTTAGCGTTTTCTCTAAGCCATGACCAGCCATGGGGCAATCTCGAAATTGTTTTGGTGCCACACTGTCAAATCAATAACTATTCGGTAGCACGAACGAACATTAATCGATTACCATTTTCTCCCGATTGATTTACGTAACAGGATTACGTCATAGCTCGAATGATGTCTAATTTTAGTTCCTCTTGTAATCCTCGAATTTATCGATTGCATTGGGATAAAGAAGTTCGTGACGAAAGTTGGTCATATATCTACATTGAACAATTGCTTAACAGTTCATTAACGTCTAATTCCACGATCTGTTTTAGATTTGGAACTGTTTGTCAGTCAAAGTTGCTTACTGAACGTTCAGGTTGTTTTGTAATTCAAGGTTGTGTTCATAAATAATGGATCCCAACGCTTTCGCTATCGTGAAGAACGAAGTTCGACGTCTGCCGTTCGTCGATGATAAAATCCAAGCAGTCGTTTATGCTCAGGGAAACCTGTACGCAGAACAGATCGGTGATTTACTGATACATGATGTTGGTTATGAGGATGACAGAATGAGATTTTTGCAATCAGCTGCTGCCAAGATGCTTCCTTCTTCTTGCTTGGGGATTATTACGATCCTGAGAGCCTTCAGATCTGATAGCAAGAAGCTCCAAGCTGTACAGCTACTCGCAAGACAAGTCACCGACCCAATGAACTTCCATGTTTGGAATGAAGTCTTTCCATATGCTCAGGAAAGGGACACTGTTCGAGGTATTATGACAAGACAGGCAAGCACAGGGCCACCCCCTGCCCCACCAAGTAGTGTGTCTATTGTTGGCAACCCATATCCTTATGGCAGACCCAAGCCAAGGATAAACCCTAATGACCCTGTGTATCGAGCTGTTGACAAGACTGTAGATGTCGTTGCTGATGTTGCTGGAGGCGTTGCCAGTGGTATAGCTTCTGCAATTGCACCACGTCATCGACCTGGTGTAGTGGTTCAGCGACCAGGAGTGGTATACCAAACAACGACAGTTACCAATTACCCAGGTGTTGCAGTTTCTAACCCTGCTCCTGGTGTCCAGGTTATACAGACTGGTGCACCCCCACCGCCTGGGACAGTGCAGTATGTGGTTGGAACACATCCCCCACCATATCCACAACAACAGTATTACTACAAGCGGTAAAACTCAGGAATCATTTGAACTTTAAAAACTAAATATAGCAAAGTCTTGTAGTGTCCAACACAGCCATATATATAGTCTTATTTGTGTAACTTCATCTCATCTTCTGGCAATCCATTCTCCTTTTGGGATCTTTATTGGCATGAATCAAAGGAGGGCTAAGCCTAAAGGAAGGAGGTGAATGAGAAGCCTGCAGAGAAAGCTACCACATATCAAATGCATTGAATTGTATTTTGGGCTTCCTGTAGAGAAGGGACTGGGAAGATGGTGAGGGGTAGCCACCTTTTTAATGCATGAAAAAAGAGGATTACTTGCTTATCTCAAACATTATGGGATCATTAGGCTTATTTGCTTCGCTTCTTCATGTGTAGCTTAGTGAAAAATACAATGACCTCAATTTTAAAGTAGACGCTACTTGAGCTTTGGACTTTGCATGGTGTACATGCCTTTAGATTTCAGGCCCATTGCCAGAATCTTGGAAGGGAGACTGTTTTCTTCATTCTAATTCTTTGTATGTATAATATGTATATCTTATGGAATTTGAAAGGCAGGGTTCCTTCAAGCCTTGGAACCACCCCCCTGGCAATGGGCCTGGAATTGTCTACTGAACTAAGGGTTTATTGTAAAATAGCTATTTGAAAACAAATTTAGTCTAAAGATGCTGTACAGGATGACAGAGTTTAGGTGTAATTATCGACATAAAGACTTCTTTTATTCATTACATGTCATATGATTTGATCATTTATAGATGTTGCAAACTTTAAATAAACATAAAATTGAGAAGAAAATAGGATACTGTATGTATTCAACTTATACTGGGCTATCTGTGGTGGTTGCTTATAGCAACTGTTTTCTCAATTTCTATGGGTTCTTTCACCGTTTCCTCTGTACTTCAACTTTCCCTTTCATTTTTTCCCCTAATGTAATTTTCATTACCAACTTCTATTCCAAAAGATCTTTCAAAATGTTACTTATTGGATTCCAAGAAATCTTTCACAAGTATCAGGAATCAGTCATTATTTACAGGGGTAGGGGAGAAGGGGCCCGGGGACTGGTGCAAATAGAAGGGGCCACATATTTTCGTGCTGCACACTCTGCATGAATGTGTGTGGATGTATATGGGATGTATATGTATATGGGCAACAAATTTAATTTTGAGCACTCATTGCTTGATGGTACTTCAAAAATGGTACTTTAAAAAATAAGGGTAAAAATGGTACTTTAAAAATAAGGGTTTTGTAAAAATTTCGATCTCAACACAGAAAAAAATTCCTCAACCCTAAAAGCCGTCTCGAATTGTATTAGTTATCATGAAATAACGCTGATTATTGATGTGCCGTCAAAGTGAAATGACAGACATTCTGCAGTCGTCCTTTACATAAATATATAGTAAAACGCACAGGACCCAGAATGGAGTCCTGTGGGACGCCATATCTGAGTACGTGCGCGTGGATCCGTGACGAGGACTTCATAGAATGCATTCTGAATCTGAATGCGCCTTCGTTGGTGTCTCTGGGAAAGAAAGCTAGCTTGAACCACTCCAGGCTATGGCGAGAAACATCAAGGCTTTGGAATTTTTGTAAGAGGATTTCATGTTCTAATCAATCTCCGCGTACTCTAAATCTGCACACAGCAGTCGTCGTCGTCTTCTATTTCTTCGAGAAAGGAAAGTCATCGAACGAGCGTCTCTTCACTCGTGCCAAATGTATACGTCGTCTCAAAAACTGATCGCCGGTTATCCCCTACTTTTTGAGTATATATTTAGGGCTTTTTTATGTTTCGCCCGGAGGCGGAGGGCGGGAGTGATGCCCTAAAACCCGACCTAAATTTAGAATTAAGTTGGAAATGTTGAAATAAAGATTCCAGGACTTACCTGTTGTGTCCGGCATCCTGTTGATTTTTGACCCTTGTATGCAGTTTCAGCGAATTTCACTTGAGGAAAGCCACCCCCTAAGAGAAAAAGGGCTAATGTCATTTCTCTTAGGGGGTGGCTTTCCTCAAGTGAAATTCGCTGAAACAGCATACAAGGGTCAAAAATCAACAGGATGACACAACAGGTAAGTCCTGGAATCTTTATTTAAATATTTCCAACTTAACTCTAAATCTCCATACATTCTCTTATAAAAGTGTCGAGCTACAAAATTTCGAAAAGTGCAAGGCAACAAATTGTACATAATGAATCACTGACAGATGAGCCTGCTAGGAACTACGCCCACATAGACCCTGTAGACTAACCCTGTTACTACTTTGTCATCGGATAATTTCAGTGTCCAGACAACATTTCAGAACGATGCTTTATACGTTTCACCCTCCCAGTATTTAGTGGTGAGTTAAATTTTCTTTTAGGCGATTGTTCTTCCAGTTTTTGCTCTTTCTATATACGCGTCCTGAAATGTCCATAGGATTTGAATAGGATCTATAGGATCTATAGGATCTATAGGATCTATAGGATCTATAGTCTATAGGTCTCTATAGGATCTATAGTCTCTATGGGATCTATAGTCTCTATGGTCTCTATAGTCTCTATGATCTCTATAGGCTCTATAGGATCTGTAGGATCTATAGGATCTATATAGTCTCGATCTATAGTTTATAGAGATTTCATCGAATTCTATAGTATAGCCGGATGTATCTATAGAGAGATAGAGAGAGATGTAGGATATTTCAGGACATGCTTATTCCTAGAGAGAGTCCAGTTTTTCAATGCCTGCTGTGCCGCAGACGAACTCCAGTCCGGATATTTATAATCGTGGGAAGCAAGGGTGGCCGAGCGCGGTGTGAGTGCCGGTCTGTACCGGGTTCGATTCCCGGACGGGGCACTGACATGTAACTTGAGTTTGTTTGCTTCAAGTGTTTTTCTCCGGCCGGGTCCTCCGGTTTTCCTCCCTATAGTAAAAACGAACTACATGAGCTGAGAGTTGTATGCATATAGAATATTAGAATGTAGTGGTAGTGTGTGTGAGACATTGGACACTTAAACAGTTATAATATAATTATCATGAACTAGATTGCCCAGTGTGTGTGTGTGTGTGTTGTGTGTGTGTGTGTGTGTGTGTGGGGGGGGGGGGGGGGACCTCTCTTGAAAAGTGGGTAGGGGGGCTCGACGGACGATTTTGAAAATGATCCCTAAAAGGTACGCATAAATTAGCTGAGACGCTGATTTCAGACCCCTAAAAGGTGCGACCACATTGTTAATAAAGAATATTCGTATGTGAGATCGTTTCAATCTTTATGTGATCTTTGTTATCCTGACCCTAAAAGGTACGCTATGAACCGGAAACCCTAAAAGGTACGAGCGGGTCATACATGTTTTCACATTCGAATATTCTTTATTAACAATGTGGTCGTACCTTTAAAGGTATATAATCGGCATCTCCGATAATTTATGCGTGTACCTTTTAGGGTCATTTACAAAACCCTCCGTTGAGCACCCCTACCACTTTTGTAAGGGAGTACCCCCCCCCCCCCCCCAACCGGGCTAGATTGTCAGAACCCGTGAACGGGAAAGGGGAGGAGAGGAGAAGAGAGGAAAAGAGAGGAGAGAGAATCATTAGATAGGACGATATTGAATCATTAGACGATATAGGATCATAAGATAGAATCACCATAGAGTGATTTTCACCGGACTGTGAAATAGTTACTAAGCTAATACACACTAATAGACTCTGCATCCATTGTTTTCTTTTGTTGCAATACAACTATTAGACACTATTAAACACTGACTATTAGTAATTCTTTCACAGTCCGATGAAAATCACTCTATAGGATGTCATCATGCCCAAGCCGGGTTATAGTTAGACTGATATACAAAGGAGCCCGATCAAAATGGTGACATATGCAACTCGTGTGCCAACCGTCATTCTTATGCATTTTAAGGTCAAGTTTATTTTCCGTTTTAGTTTTCTTTTCAAATTTTTGAAATCTGGTCTTTTTTCGTTACATACAACATTACGGGATCTACCTAAGCAATTATTAGCAGTAGCAGTAGCAGTAGCAGTAGCAGTAGCAGTAGCAGTAGCAGTAGCAGTAGCAGTAGCAGTAGCAGTAGCAGTAGCAGTAGCAGTAGCAGTAGCAGTAGCAGTAGCGGTATCATTGCGATCTCTGAAAATGAAAAGACTAAGTATACAAACTTTTCCCATGCGCTCACGTTGACTGGTTCAGTTGAACGCCTGAAAATTCCATTACATATACGTCTCTAAACTAGTAAACAGCATAATGCTCCGTTTCCATTGAGATGGACGCAAGCACAAGGAAAAATTTGATCCTTGTGCTGGCCGGGGAGCAGTGCGTGACGAGGAGCATTGCGTGCGGACCATTCAGGATAATTGATGAGGGGGTGGGGGGAGGTTGCAGGAATTTTGGTTGCAGGATTTATTTTTTGTCTCAACCCTTGCACGATATATTTCTATTCTTGTGTCAATGAGCTTGGTCGATATTTTTTTAACAAATTCACTATTAAAATGTAATATTAAGAATGAAGTTACGCAATACAAAATGTCCATTCGGCAGTCAGAATTTTTACAAAATTTCTCTATGAAATCCGTATATTGAGCTGATGGAATCGAAATGGAATTGTTCCATGGAAGTACTGATCGGCGACCAAAAGTTCAAAACTTGTTTTTCTTGACACCACCCTGAGAAAAAAGTTATATGCTAATGAAAGTGTTGTAAATGTAGAATATGGTAATATTTTAGTTAAAAGCTTCAGTTTAGTTGAAAAGTCTAGACAAATGACATAACGCCAAGCCGTTTCAAAAAGACCCTAATCCTAAAAGAACTGAAGCAGTCGACTGTTGGTAATCCAGTGCGGGCGAACATATTCAGCTTCTTCAGAAACAGTCATAACCGATCAACGCAATCCGAAAGTAAATTTCTGATTGGCTAACTCAGTCCGGTTCTTCGAAGGTAATATAACTGCTGACGTGTTGGTGCCAAGGCATTGATTACCATGGGTTGTAGGGTCGGGGTTTTTGAGAACGTGACTGGTATCAGACACATGGCGCTAATGTCAACACGAAATAACACGAAAGGTTGTTCTGACTAGAACAACCTTTTCTAAATTCTTTACTTCAAAGTAGCTTCCAGATGAACTAAAACGCGTTGTTTGTAAAAAAGAGGAAATTTTGAGCGCCAATTAATTTAATTCGCTGAAAGGGACAATGGTATAGATTTCAGCCAATAGGAAGTGACGACAGAATGGTATGACAGCTTGCACGCATTTAGATTTTTCACGGCACGTGGAACAAGAACTTTGTAGTTTGGCGATAGCTTGCTGAATGGCCGCTCGAAAGATGGTCTTTCGAAATCGCGGGACCAAGCATTTACCAGTTATATAGTAAGCCAAACATAGGAGTCTTTAGAGACTCCTATAGGACAATGTTTGTAGTTGTCATGCTAAAATTTGTGCGGGTTTTATTTTAATAGGCGTTTATTCCCTATGAGGGAGCGTGTGCCTATACACTTTTCTCCCAAGTTCTGTTGTCGCTCTCAGCTCTTCCTTCAAGGTAATTTTCTTATTTTTAAAATTGGTCTTGTCTTTATGGAGTTGTAGTTGAAGTTTTGTACTCTAAGTTTAGAGATGTTCCTTGGTAGATGCAGCGAACGACCCAGCACGCTTTCCAATGGAGGGCTAAATAAATTAACTCCGTGAATATCTTCCTGTTTATAGCACCATGAGCCAGCTTTTAGCCGACCAGCCTTTACCAAAACTGTTCTACACTCAGTCCGGCCATGAAAAAGCTTTATTGAAAGAACTAAATGAACAAAGAAAGGCGGGTAAATTTTGTGATGTTGTTCTTAAAGTTGACGACGTCGAGATAGCAGCACACCGAGCAGTTTTGAGTTCAACTTTGCCAAAACTGAGTCAAGGACTGCACAGCCGAAAAGACTGCCGAGTCTTCGAAATTGATGGCCTTAGTCCGGAAGCTGTAGAAATCTTGGTCGAATTTGCTTACACATCGCAACTCCATTGCCAGCCAGACCATGTATTTTCTGTCCTGTTGGCCGCGAGGCAGTTTGGAATGGCGGATGTCATAAGCGTTCTCGAAGCTTTCATTATCGAAAAGACCCTGCCACAGGACTGGTTAAATGTTTGGAAGTTTGCCGATCGATTTGATTATACCAAGCTGCGTAGTGCTGTAGAGCAGTTTATCAGTACGAATATCGAGTCGCTGTTTCAGAAACAAGATTTTCTTCGACTTTGGCGCTTACAGATTGAACTCACCGGTCGACATGGTGATACCAGCGAAAACATGGAACCGCGAAGTATCTGCGAAAAAGCTGTGCAATGGGTCCACACTCAACTTCAGGTCAGTTTGGAGAATTTCAAAACCTTTGAATTCTTTATGAAGCTTCTGTTTCTTGCTCATTTAGATTCTTTTCTCGCTATCAAAATTTGTATTAATATTTTAAGAATGGAAATGAAAAAAAATATTCGCAGTGGCTATTCGTACGGTAACCGTACGCCGACTTGAAAATTCTATTCGTACGGACATTGAAATATTTCAATATTTTGAACAAACTATTGACGATATCGATTTTATACTATTATAGTTTTGTTTATACGTAGACAACAAATCGGTAGATCTAAAAAGTTTGTGATTTTACCGTTTAGTTTTAACTGGACATAGAATAGCACAAGGCGAAATGAGACACTTGTCAATTTTCGGCAACAACTCGATATGTCAGTGCATGAGATCGCGCGGCCGCCAAACTAATTTTAAAACGCTTTAGTTTTCTTTATTTTCTTAAAATAAGAAAAAAACGTTATTCCGCTCAGCAGAAAAAAATATTTCTCTTTGATTTAGTTGCACACTGACGAAAACTACATGTCCGTACGAATATTAAATGTCACGCAGGCTATTCGTACGGCAGTGTTTACAAACCTTCCACAAAACTCAAAGCGGCAAATGTTTTGCAGCGTTAAACAATTTCCAAAGACTTCTTGCGTTATGAAAGACACCTTTTAATTGATTTCTGAATGTTTTTGACACGATGTTTTTGCGATTTACAGACGAAAACTACATGTCCGTACGAATAAGTCACACAAGCTATTCGTACGGTAATTATCATTTCTTCTAATCGCGGAGAAAATGCCGTGATTCTCGAATTTAACTGTTGTATCTTTGATAAGATTGATCAAAAGATTCAGAAAAGTTGGCAAGATCGAAACTCACTGCGCGTTCGAGTGATAGAATTTGCATGGTATGATAATTACCGTACGAATAGCTTGTGTGACTTATTCGTACGGAAGTGCCGTTTTTTCCTCTAATCGCGGAGAAAATGCCGTGATTCTCGAATAAAAACTGTAACATATATGTTCATATGAATTAAGCGATTTAGAAAAAAATAAGAATTTGTTTTCTTGTGTGAAAACAAGTGGACATTTTCATGTTTTGAGTCGGTGACCTTTCCTGACTTGGCCGGCCATATTTTTTCTAAGTCTCGCTTTTCGTGTCGCCGTACTCTGTATACATCTGAATCTAAAAGGTAAAATCCAAATCTGTGAAGCTTTTTCAAATGGTTATGAACTTCTTATTAAAACTAGAATAATCTCAAATTGATAGCTCTCTTGATTTCTTTAAAATATCAAAATTTTTAATTGTCCGTACGAATAGAAATTACAAGTCGGCGTACGGTTACCGTACGAATAGCCACTGCGAAAAATATTTTTATGTAAGCTTACTCCGTTTCCAGCTGCGCAGGGAAATTTTTACTTTACTATGTTCGAAAGTAAAATATAACAAACATTTCCATAGCTTCGAAATAAACTCATAATATTTACAAATATAAAGTTTTTATAGAGCAAAAAAATTCGCGAAATTGCCTCAAAGATTGGTAAATGCGAAATATGATCCTAGAATCGATTTCAATGTTGCGAAACAGTAAATGTTGACATTGTAGATTTCATGCTCATCCATACTATCAAATTACACTTTTTTTGCGGTTTCTTTTTTGCGATCACTTTTTCGCGGAAAAAATCATGCAATTCAACGGGACAGCACAGATGTTCTCCGGGGAATATTAATGTATTAAATGCGTTGCCCCCAATCACGTCTTTTAGCAGCTCATTTCTCTGGTGTCAGATATATATAATTTTTATGAACCAAACAATATTTGACTCGGACAAGGAGGTGGATGGAACTGCTCTACTAATGAGATTTGACAATTAGTAAAACAATAAATTATTGTTAAAATTTTAGGTATTCAGTCTTTCTGTGGCATTCTTTAAGGCAAGGATAGTTCATGCAGTGCCAAAAACTAATAAAAGGAGCCACTTAAATGACCCAAACACATTTGTCTGTGTTCTGTTCAAATATTTAAGACTGAAAGAGTCTCTATGATCTAGGTTAATGCAGAGTTAAGACCTGATATTTACATTATCTGTCATATGAAAATATTAACTTATTGTTTTATACAAAAAGGTTCATCAGTGCTGCATGTTTTATACATTGCTTTTTATATCAGAAAAAAATAATACAGTATCTTCTTTGATTGCATAGTGTTTTATGTTTGTTGATCTGTTATTTTTCCTTGTTTACCTATGTTTCGCAACCTAATCTTTTCGACAGACATGTTTTATGGTGATCGGGACCCCAGGACATCAAACTCATTCAACTATAAAATCATTGTTCTGTAGGCTTAATTAACAGAGCTCAGTAGGACTCTTCAGTGTAATATTTATAAGAACAGTTGAATCAAAAGTGAAAATTACAACTCTGCAAAATGAGTTTCTACGAATCCCTTATTGTTCAAAATGAAATATTCCATGGTAATATCACACTGCATTTGCATATTTTTCTCAAAAATAATATTGTTTTTGCAACAAATAATGAATTACATAGTAATTCGGTACTGTCCTTGTGCAACAGTCTACCAGCTTACACAACAAACTTTCTAAGAATCTAAGAATAAGTATTATCAATTCATATTCTGTATTTAATGCTCTTACCAGCAAACATGTTCACACATTTGAGCTTTTTGCACATTAAAAAACAGCAAACAAAATTAAGCCAGTTTTGTTTGAATTGTCATGTATATTTGGGTACTGACAGGTAATAAACTTGATTAAACCTTTAGCAGTCTTCAGTAGAAGGTCTTAGAAATGTCAGTAAATGTTTCCTACCACTGTATTAAAAGGTTCAAGTTCAAGTACAAAGCTACAGAAAATGCCTGTGTATAAGGAATTGTGAATTATATTAGGATGAAGTTCAGCACATTAATCCTGAATATATTATAACAGTTGTACACTGTATCTACACTTATATTATTGTGATAAATATGAAAACCATTTTTAATTTTCTCTTTTTTTTCACCTTAGAAAAAAGAAAAAGTAATGTTTTAGTGTGGAAATGTATCTAATTGTAGCAAAGTATATGCGTTTTGGAATTTATTTCAATTAATATGGATAAAGCCTCAGTTCTAACCCGACAAGCAAGTTTTAATTTGTTGATAATAACTGGTAACACTCAGCAAACATGGGCTTAAAAATGTACTTTAAAAGTCAACACATCTAATTTACATATTACAGTCAATTCAAACATCCATTAATGGCCATTTCTCTACAATGGCTACTCAGTCTATCCCTAGGGTAATTGTATTTGATAAAAATTCAAGACTAAAGATCCTTCTTTTTTATTGTTCTCCTTATTGAATAGAGCTTTAAAAGTTGAAACACACATATGAAAAAACTTTTATGACCAATGGCAAGCAGTGTGGTAATTACTCTGTTAAAAGAAGGAAGGAAATAGTTTTTGCTGTGAAATATAGACTGTAGGTCATTTCCTGAATGTCGGTGACAATTTTTGTGCATTAGAATTTCCCCCAGCTGCTGCTATATAAATGACCATTAAGTCTCTCTAATTGCTTGGCATACTAGTGCTATAGGCAGACCATCATGCATTTTGATTATTAAGTAATTTTATCAACCTTCAAATGATTTTGTTCAGAACTGAATAGATCAAAGTTACCGCTAAAAGGTTATAAAAGTGGAACCAGACATAGTGTCTGTATTTACTGGGCGTCTGTATCAAATAGGTTGGTCACTAATTTACACCACCTCTGTTATATTTTTAGTGAAAACACTGAATTCAAATCAATCAAATTGTCATTCAAATCAAACAAATTTGAATTACAATAACTACCCCCCCCCCCCCCCAAAAAAAAAAAAAAGAAAAGAAAAAAACACAGAAGTAGAGAATGGCTATTTTCTGAAACTACATTAACCAGATAGATTTGGTGTGAAACTTGGCACATTGCAACAGGAAAAAGTGTCGGTTGTCCATATGATCTGGTGTCTGTTACTATTTTTGATGGACATTTGTATGAGTTTGGCACAGAACAAGGTGTCCGTTATAACTGGTTGTACATAAGGCTGGGTTCCACTATATTTCACAGTAAAGTATAGATAGTGTGTTAATGGAAAATGTTTCTTTTTACAGACCGAAGACACTGCTCTCAGTGGACTCTTGGAACAAACCCACATCATGTACCAAACTCCAGATGGATCTCTCAAAGAGTGCACAGTTGAAGACCTTTGTGATGGAACAGAAAAGTTTGTGCCTACAGAAGCCCAGAAAGAGTACATCCGTAACAACTCACAAGAGCAACTCTCCAAGACTGAAAGTCGTAACAGTAGTGATGATGAAGGCATTCTGATTGTTGAAACTAATAACAATAGCAAGAGAAAGGTGACTCCTATATCAGGATGCTTTAAAGTAATTGCTGCTATCCGTAGTGCAGACAGTGATTTCTTTGGATATGCTTTGGTGAATGGGAAAGTAATTGCATTATCAATCCATACACCTGTTCACATCTCAAGTAAGAATTCCACTTCTAGTGAGTCATCTGGTTATGAAGATTGGTCACTGATTGCTTCTATGAGTCGAGGTAAGCTGTCAAGTTTGTAACTTTTCTGAAAAAATATACACCTCGAGATGTCAGTAAGTGGTTGGTAAAGTGTCAGTAAGTGGTTGGTAAGGTGTCAGTAAGTGGTTAGTAAGGTGTCCAGAAGTGGATGGTAATGTGTCAGTAAGTGGTTGGTATTGTGCCAGTAAATGGTTGGTAAGGTATCAGTAAGTGGTTGGTAAGGTGTCAGTAAGTGGTTTGTAAGGTACCAGTAAGTGGTTGGTAAAGTGTCAGTAAGTGGTTGGTAAGGTGTCAGTAAGTGGTTGGTAAGATGTCAGTAAGTGGTTGGTAAGATGTCAGTAAGTGGTTTGTAAGATGCCAGAAAGTGGTTGGTAAAGTGTCAGCAAGTGGTTGGTAAGGTGTCAGTAAGTGGATGGTAATATGTCAGTAAGTGGTTGGTAAGGTGTCACCAAGTGGTTTGTAAGGTACCAGTAAGTGTTTGGTAAAGTGTCAGTAAGTGATTAGTAAGGTATCAGTAAGTTGTGGTAAGGTGCCAGTAAGTGGTTGGGAAAGTGTCAGTAAGTGTTAGCAAGGTGACAGTAATATTGGTTGATAAGGTGTCAGGAAGTGATTGGTAAGGTGTCAGCAAGTGGTTGGTAAGGTGTCAGTAAGTGGATGGTAATATGTCTGTAAGTGGTTGGTAAGGTGTCAGCAAGGGGTTTGTAAGGTACCAGTAAGTGGTTGGTAAAGTGTCAGTAAGTGGTTGGTAAGGTGTCAGTAAGTGGTTGGTAAGATGTCAGTAAGTGGTTGGTAAGATGTCAGTAAGTGGTTTGTAAGATGCCAGAAAGTGATTGGTAAGGTGTCAGCAAGTGGTTGGTAAGGTGTCAGTAAGTGGATGGTAATATGTCAGTAAGTGGTTGGTAAGGTGTCACCAAGTGGTTTGTAAGGTACCAGTAAGTGTTTGGTAAAGTGTCAGTAAGTGATTAGTAAGGTATCAGTAAGTTGTGGTAAGGTGCCAGTAAGTGGTTGGGAAAGTGTCAGTAAGTGTTAGCAAGGTGACAGTAATATTGGTTGATAAGGTGTCAGGAAGTGATTGGTAAGGTGTCAGCAAGTGGTTGGTAAGGTGTCAGTAAGTGGATGGTAATATGTCTGTAAGTGGTTGGTAAGGTGTCAGCAAGGGGTTGGTAAGGTACCAGTAAGTGGTTGGTAAAGTGTCAGTAAGTGATTAGTAAGGTGTCAGTAAGTTGTGGTAAGGTGCCAGTAAGTGGTTGGGAAAGTCTCAGTAAGTGTTGGCAAGGTGACAGTAATATTGGTTGATAAGGTGTCAGGAAGTGGTTGATAAGGTATCAGGAAGTGATCAGTAAAGTATCCATAAATGGTTGGTAAGTTGTCAGTAAGTGGTAGGCAAGTTGTCAGTGGTTGGTAGGGTGTCAGGAAGTGTTTAGAAGGTCTTGATAATGTTTTTTTATTTAAAATTTCAGGACGTTGCAGTGTTGGTGCTACTGAACTGAATGGTAAACTGTATGCTGTTGGTGGCTATGATAGAGGTGCATGCTTGGACACTGTGGAAGTCTATGACCCCCTAACCAATGAATGGATGCCTGCGGCACACCTCAACTCACACCGTGGTCGCTTTGAACTTGGTGTTGTTAATGACAAGATCTATGCAATTGGAGGCTCAAATGGAAATAATGATCTGAATTCCGTGGAATGCTATGACACTAACACAGACACCTGGTCTCTTAGAGCACCAATGATGTATTGCCGCAGTAGTTTTGGCACAGCTGTTGTTAATGGTCATTTATATGCTATTGGTGGGTACAGTGGGTCTCATAATCTCAAGTCAGTGGAAAGATACAACCCAGTTGATGACGTTTGGCATCAGATCACCTCTCTAAGTTGTGGGCGTGACAACCTATGTGCCGAGTCTCTTGATGGGAAGATCTATGCTATTGGGGGTTACAATGGATGGACATACTTCAATACTGTTGAATGTTATGATCCTAATCAAGGTATGTGGACCTTAACCACACCCATGAAAACAGCAAGGAGGGGTGCAGGAGCTGCTGCCATTGGAGGCTGCCTGTATGTGATTGGCGGTTATGATGGCACCTCATTTCTGAACAGTGTTGAGTGTTATAATCCAGCTACCGATACATGGACTGCCGTCCCTAGTATGAATACTGCAAGACACAATGTGGGCGTGGCTGTTGCTGGGGGAATGATTTATGCTGTTGGAGGCTTTAATGGTTCGGCATTCCTCAAAACTATGGAGTACTTTGATCCAAGAGCTAACAAGTGGAACACCTTTGTGCTGACCCAGTAGCATTATTATCCAGCTACAACGATGTAATGTAGGACTTTAATTAAAGAGTGAGGGAGAAGTGTGTGTGTGTATGTATGTATGAGATTGTGCAATGGTATTATTGCCATTCATACTCTATATAACATATATATATAATATATAAATATATATATATATAATTAGCTATTAATGTTTTGTGTGAAATTTTACTTTGGGCAAAATTAACTTTTCCACTTTCACATTGCTTTGTGATGAAAGTAAGCAATGGTTATTGCAATGTTTTCTAAGCCAGTAAGCCTTCATGACCATTTTCCTTATATTTTGCTTTGTTTGTTTTTGTTTTTTCAATCCCTTGGTTTCATTTTTGTTTATATTCCCCTTAACAATGTAATATTTAAAAAGATTCCAGTTTTAATGGGATTTCTACTTAATTTATAAATGAAAAGGACACTTTAAGTCAACGAGTTTGTTTTTTTGTCATGCTGAAAAATCCATATAAATAAGAAATGTGTTTAAGAGTGACCAAAAAAGCATTTTGTAAATTAATTCTTTATTTTGTTGAATTTTTTCTTTTTTCTTCAAAGTTAATAGTGGTTTTAGTTAGAGTGATCTGAAAATCTAGTATTGAAGCCAAATGTGGAAACAAAGAAAAGTGAAATTGAGGTCTGCATGCCCATGTACTTTCACTTCCAATTTACAAGTTATTAGAAAAGACACTGTAACCCCAAAACAGCTATTGGGCTAAAACATGTACATAAGTTGGCCTCATTTTCCTTGGTCTTTTTGTACACATTTACACGCTGGCTTTTTCACTGTCACTGGTCAATAAAATCACTATTATTAATTTATTTCTTTGATAAATATTGTGTTTAGAACTGACTTCTTCAAAGATCTGGTAGCACTGCATGGTCCAAGTTGCACAAAGGGTAGATAATGCTATTCATATGATGAATCGGGTTATCCACTGGATAAAATGATAGCATTTCCCAAAGATTCTATCCAGTGGAGAAGGATTTCAGTTGATAGTGCTATCCACTCTTTGTGCAGCTGGGCCTAATGCCTTAATTTTTTCAGTGTGCTTTTGTAAATTTTGGTGATTTTCTGGTATTAATTATTATAATCAATATTCAATGGAGTCCATAAACAATATACATTTTGTATTAGCACAGGGCTGTCGACTCTCCCGGATAATCCAGGAGTCTCCAAATCGCGAAATACGGTTTTTCTCTCCTCTCCCCATTCCCCCACTGAGTCCCCATCCCCTCCCTGCACTTAGCACGAAAATCGACCTTGGAAAAAGTACAGTAAGGCCTGGCGGTGCATGTACGTTTTGTCTCTCAAAGTTGCCTTCTGTCCCCCCTCGCCCCCACTGAGCCTGAAGATCAACCAAACCAAAGGAAAAAATGGTGATCTGCAGATACGAAAGCCTTGGGGGTTGACAGCCCTGTTAGCATGTCTTCACATTTTGATGATTCTTTTCTCAATTCATCAAGCCAGAATTACATTTTTTTTATTAATCAAAGTACCTTATTAAGTTATTTAGTGGAAACATAATTTTTTCCACCTTATAATTAGCCAAGTGCACATGGAATAGTCAATCTAGTTGTAACTCAAGCCAGTTAATTTGATCATTTTGATGACAGTGAGAAATTTGATCCGAGATAAATTTCATTAATTCACTTGAGTTTCAGTGAGATTGGCCTTTTCATATGCTCAGAGCTTTTGTATTTATTATTAGAAAGCTACAATGAAACAGATCTAAAAGGAGAAGTGTGAGAGTTATATGATAGATAGAATTTATTACATAAGTACATCATTACACAAAGTTTATTTAAAACCAGTACCATCAAACTAATGCTAACAACTGTGAGCAAGCAATGGATCTGTTTCCCTTGTCTTACTGGCACATTATATTACCCCTTTTCATGAACTCTTCCTGAAGAGATAAGTTTTGTGGGTTTTGAAAGGAGGATTTTCATAACTTTCACATGGTCGGCAACATTGCCAGGTATATGATTTTTCATGTTGCTTCTTGCTGACGTTACAGTTTGTTTGAACATAATAAATTTAATTTATGAAGTCAAAATGGCCTATACCATCTTGAAAGTAATGTGCAAGTTTTGTTAAAAATATTTGAGAAGTATGTAAAACTTAGCAAAATGAACCTCAAACCAATTGAATATTGTTTTGCAACCCGTGTAGCATTTTTGACACCAGATTTTTTATAATTTATTCACTAATTTTGCCAAGTTAATATAATTAGACAGATCAATTCTTTATTTTGATTTACTATGGAGTGATCCCAATAAAAATGTTTTGAAAATTTATTGCTTCAGTGTTTTGTTTGTCCAATTTTCACAGTCTGTACAGCAATAAATGCAAGAGCTCTAAACAAAAGGTTTGTGTATAATTAATAACGTTAGAGCAGTTTTCATAAACCTGTGAAAGAAATACTAGCAATTAATGTGTAAATTTCCCATTTTAATGGGTGGATGTGGGGCCCCAAGGGTGTGTTCAGGGCCTATATGTACTCGTGCCAAGTCTATCTTGGCCTTCTTTTCTAATCATTGTGGATCATTAATTTTGCTCACCATCTGGCCTGGAGACGGCTACCACTTATCTGCCCCCCTCCCCCTCCCCACAATCTGGCCCTACCCTTGATGGGCAGGGCTACAATGTAGGTATACAGTTTAACTAGTGCGAGATGGTGGACTGCTGGGGTGGTAGTGCTGTGTCTCCTAGTGTCAGCTGTACCTGCAGTCTGCTTTCAATGGCAGGATTTCTGTATTGCTGTATTGCTTGTATCATATCATCTGTATTGCTTGTATTACCCGTATCTTGATAACTTCTCTTCAGCCCTTTTTTCTCATGATGGACCATTGATTGGCCATTACAAAGTGTTTTTACTTTTTTAAATCTTCAACTTGATCTTTTAGAGATTTGTTTTTATTCATAGTAAAGGCACCAGCCTTTAAAAGATCAAACGAGGGAACTTGCTGCTGCAACACTCCTGGAGCAAAGCTCCTGCTCCCTGATATTAAACTGATTAAATATGAGGAAGTGGGAGCAAATTATTGCATGCAGCAAGCTCCTTCAGCATTAAGAGGACGGGGATGCTCGTCGGAAATTTTAAAAATGACCCCTAAAAGGTACCAAAGTCATATCCAGGGTGGGTGTGGCAATACATGTTTTTACCCCTAAAAGGTACCAACTCAAAAACACTAAATTTATCATTTTGCATATTTTAGTCAATCAAGCGATCAATTGTGTCTATTTATATATACAAACAATTTGATGGTCGTGCAATTCGATCTTTGTTTCCAGTATTTAATCGTTGATGGAGGAAAAAATCACCCTAGAAGGTACCAGCTATGTCTCTGGTAGTCAACTAGTCTGGGACACCCTAAAAGGTACCAGATCGCTGATTTTGACCCCTAAAAGGTACGACGAGCATCCCCGTCCATTTCCGATCGGAGTCCCCCCCCCCCAAGATAGCAATAAGATAGCAATATTATTCTGCTATACCATAGAGAGTAACAGTCCATCAAATTGTTCATGAACTTTATTGGTGATAAAAATAATTCTAACATGAATAGTGTTATCAGTCTACAAAGTACAATACCTAGTTTTGAATTGGAATATATCATTGTCTCACGACAGAACTTTGTTCTTATCCAACCTCCCAGCCCTAATGGTTTATTGAGAGGTCTTCATGATGTCATCAAATCAGATACTATCCAAGGTATAGGTATGAATATAAAAGAGACCAACCAGTAGCCAATATTTCTAGGATAAATGAAGCTTATAGGATACATTGAGACTGTATATAAGATGTAATTATGATTAGCTATAGATATAAATTTCATCATGCCCTAATCAAGACTGAATGTTGATGTAAAGGGGGATTTCTATAGCTAAGTCCTAGATGATAAATAACTTAGTCTATATATAAGCCAGTTCAGAGTTTAAGAATCACTTCTAATGTGCATGCGATTTTATCCCAAATTTCTCACCTTCTTTTGTTTGATTAAAAAGAAGAGGTTTAAACATAAGGTGAGAAGTTTCAGATAAAATCACGTCCACTGAAAACAATTCTTAAACTCTGAATTGGCTTATATGTTCCACTTATATTAGAAATGATCAAATTTAAGAGAATTGATTTCTGTTCTTAATTTATATTAAATAAATTAATGGCAGGATGCTCCACTTCTTACAGAGAGCTCTCAGTAAGTTAGCAAGCACTCATTTCACTTGCTATAAATGAGCTTTACAATGCTCTACAAACTTTATTTAGCAGCACACTATTTTGGATGGAGATTTTTTTTAACAACTGGGCTCAGTTGTTCAAAAGCAGATTAGCACTAACCCATGGTTAGCACCAAAGGTTTTCTTTATAATTATTCAACCCTGTTTTTTTTTGCTAACTGAACAACCAGCCACTGAACAACACAACAGAGCAACTGATTTTATTCTTTATCAGTCAATATGAACAATTCTATATTTCAACTCATCCAAAAAGACACTTCATCCAAAAAGACACATTCACCAGCAAATCACTGACCGAATCAAAATATGGTGGCAAATTTGAATAACTATTGTTCTGGACTGACTAGCCTTGTGTTCACATGGAAACACAAAAGCGTTTTCACATGAATGTGAGGCTAGTCAGTGTAAAACAGTAGTTATCCAAATTTGCCGCCATATTTCAATTCAGTATATTGCAAGTGCTTTCAACAAGAAGTGGAGAACAGTCTAGCTTTTCTGTCCTATAATATTTCTTATCTGTAAGTTTAGTATTTCCAGTAAAACAGGTTTTAGCAATATCTCTACCATCAAGCTTGTCAAGCCAGGATAGACCCAAGTTTAATGAGAAGCTGTCATCTTAAGATTTGCCATGTTTTTAAAAGGTTCCTAAAATGTTTTCATTGCATGAGAAATTGATTACAATACTTGAAGCTTTTCTGTTAAAAATTCTTCTACACTGTCTGTATTCCACTTTTCAATGCTGGAAGACAAGAAAAGTAAAGAATGAAATTTTGCAGATAAAGATGAAATGCCATTGGGCTGCCTGTATACACAGATAACCCAACAATTTTAAAAGAAAATGACTTTATTCCCAAGAGGAGTAAAATGAAGGAACAGACAATAATAAATTATTGTGTTCTCTAAAGTGTATTATAATTACTGGATTTCATCGATCTCATTGGAATTTTCATCAACTGAATGTTGAGAGCACATGGTGGTCAATGTTGGACCACTCTTTGAGGCAAATAATGACATTCATCAGCTGTTTGAAACCCATGTTTGTTGTAAAATGAGGTACCTTAATTCCTCTTGAACACTCCCATCCTCATTGTGAAGTCTTAAAATTGGGTCAGCTCCCCTTACAAACTGTAAACAAAGGCATTCAACAAGTTAAACTTGATGTAGGTACCATCACAGTACATTCCTGGATTTCCTGGATTTTCATTGAAGCAATGTTTGTATGAAGTTAATACTTAAATTATAGAATAATACAATGCAATGATTTTAGGCCTCTACCATCATTAAGCATCCAAACAGTCATGCTGTGAGCATCAGAGACCTTTCTGTCATGTATATGTAAAAGTGAAAAGTAATATGTACTTATTGACTGGGTAGAGGGCCAGACAGGAAAATATCTGGTTCAAGGTCATGGCCATACAAACAGTCGAGTGCAGCAAGCTCCATGCTGAATGACCAAGAGCCAAACATTTTCCCATCCTGAATGACCTAACTTGGAAAAAATCATTTTATCGTACAACTCTTTTTGTTCATTTCATATAGCAAATTGGATGTGCACATGGGTACAGGTCCAGATATGGCTTTTTCTGGACCACCTTTAAAAATCTGTACATACATGTATGTGCCCATCACGTGACTATTTCTAAAGGTTTTTGTAGGGCCATGGACCATAATTATGATAAATGGCCTTATTGTTTATAACTCATAATAGTCTTAAACTTTTTTATATGCTGATGAAGGGCCTAGGCTCCCAAAAAAGGAGGTAATGTTAGCAATCTCTTTTTTATGCTGTCTTACAGATTTCCCCTCATTCCTTACAGTCTTCATCTTACTTGAGGCTGACATTGCACACATTACTCCCTCTCTCCATCAGTGCTCCATCTCGTGCGCATTCAAAGCTATTGGCAGCTACAGGAATAGGGAGAAGGGTATACTGTCTCCAGGATTATCTCTCATGACTTTGATGTTTATCTTTTGCAAATGATGGCCCCAAATGAATTACTAACAACTCTGTCTATTGAATGATTCATGTATAAGATAGCCTGTATAGCCAGGCCCTTGAAATTGGAGGGGAAGGGGAGGGAGGGGGACTAATTGGACTCCACCTTTGAGAGCCTGGCTATGTAGGCTACAATGTATATAAGAATGAAAGAGAAACATCTGATTTCTTACATTTATCCTAAGGTTAGGAAACTTGTCAGGCTTGTCACTACTGGACAAAAGCTGTAAAAATAAGCAAATGAATACAATTAACAAATGAGAAATATTCAAGATTGATACGCAAACTGTACTACATCAATGTTTAGAAAGGACTTGAAAGGAATCAAATAGAACAAAATATATCAAAGAATTGAACTAAAGAATGGATAAATGAAATGTATGAATGAATGAATGAATGAATGAATGAATGAATGAATGAATGAATGAATGAGTGAGTGAGTCAGTGAGGGAGGGAGGGAGGGAGGGAGGGAGGGAATAAATGAATGAATACTCACCCTGTATTTGAGGGAAGCGACCCAATTTTCAGTTGCACACTTCAAGTGTTGCGGAAGCAAACCGCTGTACATAGAAAGTAAAACAAAAGCAAACAATTATGCATACTTTCTGTAATCAACCACCAAATTGAGCTTATTTTCGTCTCTAAACTACACAAAACAGAGGAATATTATTTCTTTACTAAAATTAGAACAAGTGAGTGAGAATTTTTACAATATTCTTACCTTAGCAGCAGCTTGGCTTTCACCTTCTTCGTGGCAGCAGCTCTTACAATTGTCGACTAATTCATTCATTTTAAACTGGACAAGTTCGTCACACGAACCACAGAGCAAGTGCGCTGATAAACCTAACTCTATGCATTTCTCTGGAGTAAATTTAGCGCTTGAGAGGTGCCATAAAGTGAAGAAAAGAGAAAGAAAAGACGATAGACAAACTTGCCAATCCATCTTGAAGCTTGGAAGTGGTCGCTTTGACAAAGTGGTGAGAGACTGAAAACTAGCTACGTATTTACCACAGGAATCCCGCATTTTTACTGTATTTGTTTTCTTATTCTACCATAAAAAAAGCATTTATTTATCTTGAATTAACCTATATATTAGAATATTTATATTTTAGAATAATTGATCTTTTTTTACAAAAAATTTAAAATTTAATGAATAAAGCAGGAAAAAAATACCTAAATGGAGGGCTTTCTATTGAGAGGGAAGTTATATCATTTCTCGCTATTTGATTGTAAAATCATGAGTTATTTTTGTAATGCAGTAGATATGAAGAGATATGAAGCTTTTTTGGTATTATTTCCTTTTTTGTTTTATTCATATTTTATTTTTCAAAAGCAACACAGGAAACCCAAATATACACAACATAAGTACCATAATCCATTGCGGCGACAATTGTACAGAGGAGTTGACGTCTGTGGATGTTGTTGTACCAAAAAATGCGGCAAAAAAGACAAAAATTGGACCCTTTATGACACAACTTGAAGACATTTGAGTCCTACTAAAGCCAGAGTAGAGCTTAACGGCCTAAACATGACGCGAGGCGAAGTAACATCGTTGCTAGATCTCTGTATGGACACTTCACTCATGTTTCTCGAGACAGCTACCTTCAAGAGCCAGCACATATTTCTCCCTGAAGATCTGTGCGAAGCCTTTATTTCAAAAAGACTCAAATCTGGGGATTGCAATGATAACTTCCTCTCTTCCTTCTCCGATCCACAGACTAGCAGGATTGTTAGACTCAATCTGAAAGGAGCTTCAATAACCGACAAAGGCTTGGAACATATCTCTTGTCAACCAATTAGAGAGTTGAATATCTCCAGTTGTAAAGCAATTACTCAAAATGGGCTGAAATGTTTACATCGCTGCAAAAATACTTTGATGTGCTTGAACCTTGGACATTGCTGTCAGATTTACGAGTTTTCCGACGTGGGTCATTTTAATAATCTAAAGTTTTTAGACCTACGAGAAACAATGATAACACAGGACCAGTTTGAGCTCATCGCGCAAGGCCTGTACAATTTGGTTTTCCTAAATCTGTCCGACACTTTACTGACAGATCTTTCGCCTCTTCAAAATATGAGGAACTTAACTACGTTGGATTTATCAGAATGTGCAGACATAAAAAGTATTAAGCCCCTGGAATCCTTGAAAGGGTGAGTTTGGATTGTAAATTATTCCCAAAAGCGCAGTTTAGGATTTAGATTTATGCATCAGTTCAGCGTTTGTTGTTATGCCGTTGTAGAATTTATTGTTTATTAATGTATGATTTTCGTCACATAATGCCAAATTATGCTTGAGTAGATGGCTTACCAAGCTACTACGAAATTGTAATCCAACTTTAGAACTAAATAATTTCCATGATAGAGTTTTATTTCCTGCCATAATATTTGGACATCTAGATAATTAAATTTTACTACCAATTGTTCTTTAATAAAATTTACAAATTGTGTAAGCTTTCAAAGCTTGATTCAATTGAATTTCTTGAACCATGGTGCTCGATTTTTAAGAATATTCGAGACTAAATTCCCTGTTTTTGATTAAAATTCATGATAGACAAAAAATATATTCAATATTTGTTTTTTTCATGTATAAAGAACAATGACTGTATACCATTGATTACAAGTATCAAATTTCACTGTGAAATTCACCAATTAACTGTTCCTGTAGTGGGAAATTCCTGAATGCTGAAAAATTTTGTTTCATATCAATATTTTAATAGACTCTTTCACATTCCAAGTCACTGATGTCACAATTGACTACCAACAAAGTATGCATATAATCTGCATAGTCTACAGAAATTTCTTGAAAGTTGAGCTTTGGCTAATGTTGCAAACATTATGTGTAGTGCAATTTAATAATTGATTGCAGTCCATATTAGAACTTCATAAAATGAAGAAATCAGTGCATTTAGAATAATCCCAAATATTCCAGAATCCTTTTCACAAACCTTCCATTTCCTTCAAATTTTAGCATTCCTATAAAAAAAAAGGTCTGAACCAATTCTCAATATTCTTATTTGGAGTTCATTAAACCAGAAGGATAACTTAGAATTCAATCGGACATTACGGGCATCTGTGGCATTAAGACCGGGATATGTGGCCCTAATGTCACAGACGATCCCATGATCGTGATAAGTGGAAGAGGAAGCTACAAGATTACTATGCAATGTCTAGCCCATATCCTAGTTGAAACTGATGTTAAATGGATAGTGAGTGAGTGAGTGATTACATTGTTCACTCATATATGTCTACAATTCATGTAGACCCTTTTGTATTACCAGTAGATTCTCTAACACCCTTGCTTGTCTCCTTTCAGGTCTTTAGTACAACTTGTCTTGTATAACTGTGATGGACTACAGGACTTTGAGGAACCTCTTAAGACCATTAGTCAACTAAAACTACTACAGCATTTAGACTTATCAAAGGACAGAAAAGAGTATGATATGGATATGGAACCACCCTATATTGATGGCAATATGTTTCAGTTATTGTCACTTTTACCAAACCTTATGTATTTAGATATTTCAGGTAAATAGTAGCAGAATTATAATATAAAATTGTACATGTAGGATCCACGCTACCCCTTCGCAAAAATCCATTTACATAAAAATATTTAGCTTTTTAATTAGTCACGTGGTTTCATGCACACGTAAAATGATTTTACATGACCTATTCACAAATCAAGTTTAAATAAAAACTTAAATGGTGTTTTACAAGAAAATGAATAACCCCAAACATGATTCACAAAAAAAGCTATAGGGTTACCCTGTACCCTGTGCTTGAGGATGCTTGATGTATCTGAGTGAAGGGAAAGCAAAATATCAGTCCATGAATGTAATATATTCATCTCATGTCCCAATCTTGCCTTGCATTGTGTTTGATCTGCCCAATAAATCATTTATACTATGTGACATGCCATTCTTTAATTGCAATTATTCCCAGGAGAGTGAATTGAACAAAAGATATGACCACCATGTTGGTGGTCTTGACAAAAGAATACCACCAACATGGCTGCCGTGTCTTTTGTTCAATTCACTCTCCTGGAATGACTGCAATCCAAGAATACCAAGGCAAACCACTAAATTATTTGCAAGAGAAAAGACTAAGATTGCTATTGTCAGGGACCAGAATCTATCAAGAAAAAAATCCAGAATCTGACAAAAAAACTTTCAATTATTTCAACCAATGTCAGTGTGCCAACAGATAAGATATGTTTTTGTTGCAAATATAAATAATATCTTTGCTGTCACAAGTAGTGAGTTCACAGCCAAATGTATTAATCAAACAAATTCCTGTTCTGCTATTTGCTAACATGCAAAATAATTAATTGGGTGCCCATATTAGGGTGCATCACACAGTAATCATCAAACTACAACTTTTCATTTTTCATAAAGGTACTTTGATTTAAATGTAGTACTCACTTAGCACAATGTAGTACAAATAGTATAGTTACAGCCAAACCTGCAATGACACAGGTCTCCATTGGGCAGACACCTCCCATAAATGGACAACAATTGTTGGTCCCTCTGACAAACCTTTCATTTTTAACCTCCCATAAGCAGATACCTCTCATAAGCAGACACAAATTCCTGGTCTTATGAGTGTCTGCTTATGGGAGATTGTACTGTATTAGAATGAATTTAGCCTATACAGCAGCCCAAAGGGAGGGGGGAGAGAAGGGGGAGAACAATTTGAGACTCAAGTTGGATAATGTAAAGCTCTGTAGTGGTATCAGTCAGGTACCTGAAAACACAGTAGGGTATTGTTTGTTTATCACAGGAACAGCATATTTTGAAAAAGAAGACTTAGAATGGTTCTGCCCTCCTCATCCAAGATTGTACTTTCTTGGACTTTGTATTACAGATGCTTGTTACTACCCTAATATTCCTGCTGTTGTGGTAGGATTTAGCTTTTTTGCTATAATATAGAAAATGATATTATACTATATGTTACTTACAAATTAAGTATTTTGTAACAAATTGCAAGCAGTTTTTGAATGTCTGTACTCTTATTGACAATGGATCCAATGTCACAAAATGTTCAAAACTGATGTGGAAAAGTGGAACCCCTTGAGTTACATTCATTCATCCTGTTCATCCATCCATACATTCATTTATTCTATCCATCCTCCATCATCCATCTATTCATCATTCCATCCATCCATTCATTCATTCATTCATCCATTCATTCATCCATCAGTTCATCCATCCATACATTCATTTCATTCATTTGTTCATTCATCCATCCATCCATCCATTCATTCATTTATTTGTTCATTCATTCATTCATTCATCCATCCATTCATCCATCCATCCATTCATTCATTTATTTGTTCATTCATTCATCCATCCATCCATCGACTCATACATCCACCCATCGACTCATCCATCCACCAATTCAACCATTCATTCATCCATTCATTTATCCATCCATCCATCCATTCATTTTTTGCTTTCTATATATATTTTTCTACACTTACTTATGCGATACAATACAATAAACTATTTAAATTCAGATTTCATTGTAGCATACATGCTAATACCTCTCATATATTTTTTTCACTTATTTATTCATTCATTCAATGATTTGCCTATTTTTTCATTCATTTTATTCTATATTCAATTGCTTACAGGTAACAGGAGATGCAGGAGAGAAACAGATAATAGAATCCTTACGACATTATGTTAACAGACCAAGATTTTTAATCAATGCCATGAGAGAATTGTTTAACTTAGTCAGAAGCAACTTACAGCAAATGGACTCCTGTACAATATGTGATGTAAGTTACATGATGAAAATGTACTTTGTCAAAATGTTTATGGTGATCTGTTTCTTGGAATATCTTCAAGAAACTATGTCAGTATTATCAGTCATGTGTGGCTTTCTAGATTTCGTTTCTGTCACACCTCTATTTCTACTTCCCTCTTTTCTATGTAACTCAATTGTCCTTGTGATAGAGCACTGATAAGGGGTTTATTATATTAATCATCCATCGAATTTGAACACTTCTTGGTTGATGTGGATGTGAAATATCATCCAGGGGACAATACATGATCCAAATTCCTTGAGGGGGGCTGACTAGAGTGCAAACACTAAAACCATGAAACAATGTACTAACTATTAATAAAAGTAAATAGTTCTAAAATCCTATATTTTCCATTTATTTTGTGCTTTGTATAGTTTTGTTAGTACTGTTCCATGTTTTTAATGTTTGCTCTATTTATATTGCCTATTTCTTAGGAACTGTTTTGGTAGAGCATAGGGAATCCATTTCCTTACTAGGTAGTTAGTGGGGGGAGGGGGGAGGGGGATTAGAGCATAGGAATTAGTGTGGGGAGGAGAGGGGAGGGTACAGCATAGGGAATCCATTTCCTTATATAGTTAGTGTTTGTTGTTGTTGTTGTTGTTGTTGTTGTTGTTGTTGTTGTTGTTGTTGTTGTTGTTGTTGTTGTTGTTAGTGTGGGGGAGGGGGAGAGGGAGGGGGAGAGCATAGGGAATCCATTTCCTTAGGTACTTAGTGGGGGGAGGGGGATTAGAGCATAGGAATTAGTGTGGGGAGGAGAGGGGAGGGCACAGCATAGGGAATCCATTTCCTTATATAGTTAGTGTTTGTTGTTGTTGTTGCTGTTGTTGTTGTTAATGTGGGGGTGGGGGGGGGGGGGGGAGAAAGGGGGGAGGGGAGAGCATAGGGGATCCATTCCCTTAGCTAGTTAGTGGGGTAGGGGGAAATTGCCACTCTGTCTCTTTGCTGTATAGACCATGTCATTATTTCCACTTCCATTCACTTAGCATTTCAATTCCTTTATAGTTGGTTCTTAATGCTATGAGATGCAACATGGCAGATCACAAAATACAAATTGCTGGAAGGTGAGCATTAGTATAGAGCCAATATTATATTTCCAAGCCTGGCCAAGACTTCCATTTGGCAACAGCAAGCTCCTGGAAAGCAAAATGCTTTTTTATTAATACCCATCCACAAAATTATTGCTCATGACTGTAATCTTTTGATTAGTAGGCATATGTGTATTATTGTTATAACATGTACCTCTTGGATTCATATTTTCATTTTCTAGTGCCTCACTGTATCATTTATCAAGAGATGATATAGAAAACCAGGCACAGGACAAGAATGTTACTGAGCAACAAAGAAGGTATTCCTTACCCAAAGTTAAAGATCTGGAATTGACCAATTGGCCCCTAGCTGTCATATGGAGTACTTCAAGTTACTGTCATAAATTTTTTTTGGACATTGTCACAGAATTGTAGTATACACACACCAGCTTTTCCATAATTTATCAACTTGACATAGCTTGATTTACAGCTGTTAGTATTTTCAACATATTTAGATAACTGAGCAACTAAATCAAGCCTGAAAAGTTTGTACATTTGTATGACAATTCAGTGACAATGTCCAAACAATTTCGTGACTGTAACATGAAGTGCTCCAGTGACAGCTAGTGGCAAATCGGTGGATTAAAGTTGACAGTATAATTTAATAGTTGTCTTTTGACCATACAGACTGACAGACAATCAGTTACTCACAACAGTTGCTCAATAATGTTTAACCAGTTGGTGGGTTGGTCAGTCAGCTGGCAAACCATTCATTTAATATTAATAATTACTTCATTCAAAATAGTCAGTTAGTCAATGACAATATTGTGTATACTGTAAGTACTAATATTTTACTCTGTCAATGATTTGTAGGGAAATTATTTCTGTTACACTAGATGCAATGGAAAACCACATAGCAGAAGAACAGGTACATGACAAAACTGCATGTATTTGTAATCAAGTTCAGTCTGTTAAAACTAGTTTTTCTTAAATAAATATTTCCTTTTCTTTCTTCCGTTTCTTTTACAGCTTCAGAAGAACTGTTGTCTTACTTTGTGCAACTTTAGGATCCCTACAGAAGTGGTAAAGTTACTTAATATCTGTACCTTTTGTCTATGGAAATGTCAATGAGATATGTTATGTTAATAGTAATGATTATCATCTTTTGGCTGATATTATTGTCTGATTTAAAAGTTTGTCAACTGCAGTCAGGACAATCCTAAGACTTCTCTTAGGTAATTATAAGCTTCTACCATGCCATTAAGGTAGAGGTGGGTACTACTTCTATCCCAACTTTACCCCAGCAATACTAGTACTCAATACTGGTACTCATTTGCTGAGCAAACTGAAACAAAGTAAAATAAAGGGTCTTGCTCAAGAACACAGACACAATGACCACCAAGCAGGGCCTGGTTGTTCAAGGGTGATTAACACTAATAGACCTTTTCAGCTTGGTTGTTTGTTTTCCCATTTCAGACCATGTGATGTTACTCTTGGGATTTAATTCTTTCATGTGTTAATATTTTGTCATATTCATCATAACAGAACAATTCTCAAGGGAATGCACGTGGTCTGAAATGGGCAATTTGCATACGAAGCTGAAAAGGTCTATCCTGGGTTAAAATGAAAGTTAATTTCTTTAGAGTTAATCCTGGGTTAACATGTTGGTGACTGTCAATATGGAGGGTAGGTGTCATTGAGACAGCATTGGGTGAATACAAAGGCAAGATAAGGAGGTTACCATGGCAACCAAGCCACGGGTCATCCCCTGGCACCTGTCACACTGAATTAACAGTGGAGAGTAATACTTACCAATATGAGATCCCAAGGGAGGGAGGGATTGGGGCAAAAATAGCAAACTACCTGTAAACCAGAGCTATTCAAAACAACTAGATAAGGCAAGCAAAGCAAACCATGAGGAGCTAAGCAATCCTGAAAATACTCATGGAACATGAGTAACTGCTGACCCCAGTCAATTTCCCTTAACTTTGATTTAATATAATCCCATTTAATACTCATTGTCTTTTGAACAACCATGCCCAGAACTCAAACTCACAACCTCTTTCCTGCTAGGCCAACATGTTTAAAAAAATAGTCATTCTTGTTCAACAGGAATTTACTTATAAGCGAGTTGCAAGAGTACTCCTGCAATCAGCCGTCAACCACAGGACTGACTTCATTCAAAGGATTGCTATTGGACTGTGTAATCTTCTTGTCTGCCAGGTACCTTGCTTTGCTATTGCTAGTTCCACTTTGAAACAATATTCCTCAAGTAAGTGATAGGAGCCAGATGAAAATAGCTACTTTTCTGTCTAAATATCCATAAAGTGCTATCTTTGCAATTACAAATATGGTAAATGCTGAGATCTTCACATTTTGTGACATTAGGCTCTGTACATATACGACTTCTGTCTGCAAACTACATTTATTTAGTGTCATTCATATAAGACCAAGACAAGCCTCCCATTTAAACAGCACTTTTAGTGTATTATAAGGCACATCTTATCAAGGAACAGTGTTCTGAGCTGTTCCCTGGTAAGGCTTTCAAGAATAAGGCACACCTTGAACTAAAAGGTGCTATTTATATGGAGAGGTTATTGGCACCTTATATCAGTCCATCTGATATAAGGTGCCTGAGATTTTTTGTCACATACCGGTATTTAACTTGTCAATCAATAGGTGCATGATGATCAAAAGGTTACTGTTGGAAGGGACCTTGGTGGTGTAAAGGTTAGTTACTGCATCATTAAAAGGCCTACTGTGTAATGATTTCAATGCCTTGATTCACAGGGTACTCCATAACAACTCCTTCCTCTGTACAAACTGATGTTATGGTCTTTGTTTTCTTAGATGGTTCTTCAGGTTCTTAGACAAAAGTTGGACTCAAATAGACCTGTAAGTGTTTTACAACAAATTCTAAACTTTCCTCTCTATTGATGTAGTTGCTAGGTTTTGTCAAATGAACTACATGTACACGTGACTCACTTGTTATCATAACATTATGTACAATGCACCATGTTTCTTTAGGACCAGGGTGGAGTCTTAGAGTGTTGTTGGAGTGCTCTTTGGAATGTTACAGGTGAGTTTTATGATTTTAGGAGCATTTATATTATGGCTCTTTGGATGTTGACCTACAATCGGCACCTTTTTGAATTGACACACTTTCGAAAAAATGGTCAAAATTCTACATTTATGAATTGTGACTTTTTTCCCCTCGCCCCCTAAGCAATGTTGTCCACTGGTACGATTCCAGGGTGGGAGACTTTTCTCACCTCAACATTGAATAGGGGGAGGGGGGAATGACTGAATTAAACAAATTTAGTTGCCAGTGAGGACAAATTTAGTAAGATAGGTCACTTTCTTCCACAAATGTGTCATTCAAAAAGGTGCCGATTGTAGCATTGACAAATAATACAAAAATGCTGCTTCAAATAAATTATTTTCAATAAAGCAATATTTGACAAGTAGTGAAACTATTGATTTTTGAATATTGGCTGTCATCTTAGCAGCAATTGGTAAACCTAGCAACCAGGGAGCATGAGATTTTTTCCTTCCTTTTGTATTTTCTTTTTATGCCTCTTAATTTTTCTCTTTCATTTCCTATCACTTTCATTTCCTATCACTTTCATTTCCTTTTCTTTCATCCCTTTCTTTCATTCACTTTTTTTAATTTTTTTTTTTAATATTTTTTTATGTTTTTGTGTTTCTTGTAAAAAGATGAGACACCTGAAAACTGTGCTATATTCATCCAAAATGGAGGAATGGAGTTGTTCTTAGAATGCAAATCAGTAAGTTTAGCTACCTATTTTGTATTGGGGTTATCATGAAATGTCCTTTATTTGAAACTTGAAATTGCATTATTCTCTCATTTTCTTCCATCCAGTTTATCATGGGTTCACTCATTTACTCATTTTTACATTTCATTGTTTATTCATGCATTTTATCACGCATGTATTCAGTTCATCAATCATTCATTAACATCATTGTTAATTATATTCATTTGTCTGTACTTATTCATTTAATATTACCAGAAACTTGGTCATCAGCGAGATTTGCTTAGAAACATGCTTGGACTTAATGGTATGTTAACTTATATTTTTACATAAAAAAGGATTCATGCAATGTTACAAGGTTTGCATTTTTGCATTTTTTACTAAAATATCTCTCTTTCAGGGTAATGTATCTGAAGTGAGCTTTCTCCGTGCACATCTGATGAAGTGTGCTGACTGTATTCTAGTAAGAAACTATTCATTAATCTAAATTTATTTACCCATGGAAGTAGAAATTAGTTTTGTCAAACCACAAGCCACATTCTAATGAGATAGGCTGTTAGACACTGAAGAAGAGACATACTGTCTCGAAACATCTGTAATTTTTTCAAAAATTTTAGCACTTTTATGATCTTATGATATATTATAACAAATCTTGGAAATCACATTCTAATGGTGTTTGAAGCATATATTGGGACCCACAACCCCTGTGAGTTTAATTTACAATATTTCTGACCATGGCCACTGTCATTTCAGTAACCCTCTCATTTGTTGTTTCCATAGTAACCTACTTGATAATACCAATGAACTTGAAGTCAGTTACAATGCTGCTGGTATTCTCTGTCACATGGCCTTTGATGGCCCTGAAGTTTGGACATGTGCCAAAGTGTCAAGAGAAAGAGCTTTGAATAAACTAGTAAGTCCAACACTTTTTCAATCATCTCTCCAGAAGGCCTAGATTAAAGTGCCCCAAATATTTAGTCAGAGGATTAGAAAATACAATTCATTAGGGCATAGTGAAGTTATTTTCATTTTTTTTTAATTTGACGCCAAATTTTCCAAGATATTTAAGTTTGACGCCAAATTTTCCAAGATATTTAAGTTTGAATACAAATGAGATGACATCATCGGGGTGATTACTTATTATACAAAAATGAGTCCGCTTAAAATACTGGAATATTTGAGAATCATTCTTATGTACAAAAGCTGAAGTTTGGTGAAAAAGTTTGTTATGTAAACAAGGAGGACTTGATGTAAAATCATAAGATGCTAAGAGTAATCACCTGGATGACGTCAGCTCATTTATATATTTCAAGCTTAAAAAATCTTGGAAAATATGGAGTTAAATCAGAAAAAAATGAAAATCACTTCACTAATGAATGTATTTTCTAATCCTCTGGCTAACTATTTGGGGCACTTTAAGGACTTGGGAGAGTTTGGCTTATGTCTGAAATAGAGTCAGCTTGGCTGTCATATTATGTACTTATTGACTGAGTGGGAGGGCCAGACAGGAAAAAAATATTTGGCTTGAGGTTATGTCAAGCGCAGCAAGGTCCGTACAAATGACCAAGAGCCAAATATTTTCCCATCAGGCCCAACCTAACTCAGTCAATAAGCATTTTATTACATGACCTGGTTTTTTTTTAATTATTATTTTTAATTATCTAAAAAAAAAATCTGAAATACAAATAGAAATATAGCATGTGGAAATGAGCAGTACCATACAGGTTTTTATGGCCCGCTCATGCCGTACAGCCTTTTAAGAGCTCGCAAGAAGGGAAATACGATATTATATATATGTCATATGATAAAGTCCATTACTGGTTCTAGTCTGAATACAACTCTACGACTATCAAATATTTTGAATATACAAGCCTGACTAACATTAATAAGTTCTGATTGGTGCATATGACACATGCATTTGCAAGTTCTTCTAGACTCTGTCCCGCAGCCGCGCCTGACCATTAACAAAATAGACTAAAACAAGCACAGTGTTACACTAGGCTGTCACCTCTTGAGACCAAAGTCGACATGGGGTAGGGTCAAGAGAAAGCCAGATACTCAGGGTAACCCAGAGAATTTGAATTGCTTCAGCTGCTTCTACTGGGGATTAATTTGGCTTATAATAATTTTGAAGTTGAAGTCATTGGATTTGATATTTTCATTACAGGTTTATTGTATTGAACAATGGGACATAAATGCAAGTCGACAAATGAGCTATAGGTAAGCATTTTGTGGGTATCTACTTCCCCTTTCCCCTTTCTTTTAATTTCCCTTTCTTTAACTCTCTCTTCCCTTCTTCCTCCTTCCTAGCCTCTTTCCATTCTCCTCCACTTCCTGTTTCCCAGTTATCCTCCTCTCACTTTTCCTTCACTTATTCAGCTTCAGTAGGAACCTCTTCTTTATCTCTCTCCCCTTTGTCATTTCCCTTTCCCATTCCCAGCTTTTGTTTCTTTCCTTTCCACTTCCCTCCTGTTTGATCTACTCACCTTCATTTGCCTTCCCTTTTCCATCCCTTATTTACTCCCATGTACTTCTTACCCATCCCACTTGTCCTACACTTTCCTTCTCCTCTTTTTACCTTTTCCCTTTCATTTCACCTTCTTGCTCTACAGTGCACTAGTGCTAATTCTTGACAGTTGCCTTGAATCTATAGTTTTTGACTTACTGTAAATTCATCTCAAATTATTGCTCTTGTTTAGGTCTTTTGCACCAATATTACGGTTACTCAGTCGATATGACACTCCAGCTATTCAACATTGGGGAACATGGGCACTAGCTAATCTTTGTAATGTTGATCGTAAGTAGAATTATTTTTTCTTATTTGGTTTGTATAATTTATCAATTTGCACTAAGTACATAACATAGTTGACATCTTTTGAGGTTTGAATTTTAGAAAGTTGACTTTGGGAGGGAGTGAATTTTTGGGGTGAACACTTTTTGGGTAGGAGTTTTGGGATTGTAGCATTACTTTGTGGGAAGTTGGCATTTTTGGAGGCTCATCATTTTCAATTGAAGAGCAAATGTAGTGAGCGACCCTATTTACCTTTTGCCGTTTCCCGTTCTTCTTTTGTACTCGGACTGCATGTGGTAGACCTACTCTAGATCTGTACGAGTTGTTACTCGGGCTTCCTTACTCGTAGCCCAAGTGAACTCCGTTATAGCGCTTGTTCTTATTGTGATTGTTGATATTTTTAGCTGACAAGTATTGTAACTTGGTGATCGCAGAGGAAGGAGTCCCATTATTAGAAGACTTAACGCTTCACCCTCATGTCCCAGATCGCATCAAAGAATATTCACAGATGGTTCTCAAAAAGTGTCAACCATTTATTAATAGGGAAGAAACAACTTTCACGTCGTTAACTGGTTGAGTTTGGGCTTATTTTATGACTCGATGTTTGGGTTGCCTGTGTAGCTTTCGTTTAGGACGGCTTTATAC
Organism: Telmatactis stephensoni; assembly: GCA_029948255.1. NCBI lineage: Eukaryota > Metazoa > Cnidaria > Anthozoa > Actiniaria > Isophelliidae > Telmatactis > Telmatactis stephensoni. The sequence goes on from JALIZF010001667.1 coordinate 449,137, forward strand.
ACCTTTCTAATAAATCCCACAATGCTTGTTTTCCGCACTTGACCGTCAAATTTATTCTTTTCAATTTGCATTCACATTGTACAAGTTTCAAAAGAACAAATTTGACGTCAAGCGCGGAAAACAATGCGTTGTGGCATTTATTAGAAGGGTGTATAGCAACCTTTAATTTGGCAGGCACACTGGGGGACATCAGTTTTGGATTTGTGGGAAATAAAGCGAGACAAGAATTAGGATATTTCCCCAAACTCTTTAGAAACAAATAATATTACCAATGTATTATATATGACCTTAAATTGTAAATTGATATCAATGATAATATTGCCGGGTTTCATCCATTCCTTCGGGAATCAAAAGACAAAGACTGAAGCGGTAGCCATGTTGGATGAACAAACAATAGACGCTAATGAGAAATCTTTTGTTGAAGTTCATCCAAGATGGCTGCCGTGACGTCACATGCAACCAAGCAATTGGACAAAATCTTAAACAATTGATTTGTTTTTTTGGTTCGAGGGGATTCCATTACTCTAATCAAGTGACTTTCCATATATGGCTAAAATGTGTGACGTAACTATAAAAATCAACCAATAGGAAAGCGTCAGACAAAAGTTCTAAGTTAATAAGCTAAAATATTGAGTTTTTACTGTATAATATATTATATAAATTAATTAAAATCATAACTATATAGTATGATTAGCTGCAAGCGTAATACTGTATTGCACATCAATAAATTATGTATATATATATATTTGGATTTGTTATAAGAATAAAGTTGTATCGGTGATTATCACTTTGCCAGGAATAGATTGCTTAATAAAGTACGCTGAAAAATATTAAATGTTTTTCATCCAATTCTATGCTTATTCTCCTTCTATTCACTTTTCAACGTCGAAGGCGCTACTAGAGTGGTTTAATTAGAGTGTTTTTCATCGATACTAACTGTACCTGTTAGTGTATAGCAGTCAAAATTCAACAAATGGAAACAATGGAATTGGGATCTACTAGTGTGTATTAGCTTAGTAATTGTTTCACAGTCCGATGAAAATCACTCTTAGAGTGATTTTCACCGGACTGTGAAATAGTTACTAAGCTAATAAACACTAATAGACTCTGCACCCATTGTTTTCTTTTGTTGCAATACAACTATTAGACACTATTAAACACTGACTATTAGTAATTGTTTCACAGTCCGATGAAAATCACTCTACCCATGAAACAAAGTGTATTAGTTAAAGTGTAATAGTCAAATAGACACAAAAGAAAAGAAAAGAATTAGAGTGTAATACGCTAAAGTATATTTCACGGGTTAATGAAAACCATCCTATCTCCTAGAATTAATGAAAAATAAACAATATTATTCATTAATTATTCTCAAACGATGGTATTTCCTATACTAATATAGACCCTTATCACGCTAGCGTGACATTATAAGATATTTGATTTATCGGAAAAAGAAGTTTACTATAAAATTGGTCACAATGATTATAGTAAAATTGCAAAGTTTCATAAAGATTGGCCTCCAACTGACGAAGAAATGAATTTTTGAAAGTAAGCATTTTTACAAAGAAATGTACTGTGGACGTGCATCGCATGCACGCCCAGCCTCGTTATCAGGCTAGACACATACATTTCTTTGCAAAAATTTTCACCAAATGCTTACATTTAAAAATTCATATCTTCGTCAGTTTAAGGGCAATCTTTACGAAACTTTGCAACTTTACTATTTTCAATGTGACAAATTTGATAGTAAACTCCTTTTCCCGATAAATCAAATATTCTATTATGTCACGCTAGGGTGATAAGGGTCTATTGCATTGAATCTTTACAACGAGTGTACGAATATTTAGTAATCTTTCTTTCACGGGTTCAATAAAATCACTAAGGCATTTAGTTCAGCTAGATGTCGTACTCTCCAAGGGCCGTAAAAGAGTGTTGCAATAATAAAACGCATGGAACGTTTGGCCTCAGCTGAATCAGGCTCGTTTGCTTTGACTCGATTATGAATCAAGAATGACACAGAGTTGTGCGGCGTCTGGACGTGGACTCAGCTACTCTTGCCACTATTCGCCATTCCAAAGTACGTAGAAATGATTTTCACAGAGTGATTTTATTTAATTCGTGAAAAAATACGCATAATAGTAGTGGACTCTAAATGTGTATTGTTTTCTTTTGTTCATTATCTACCATTACTCGTTACAAAGCGTATTAGTTAAAGTGTGATAGTCAACAAAAGAACACAATAGAATTAGGGTGTAAGAGTGATACACTAAAGTGTTTCACGGGTTAGAGTGATTTTCATAAACCCGTGAAACAAATTTTAGCTATTAATGTGTAATAATCAAATTCAAACAATAGAAAACAAAGGCTTTAGAGTTTCGTAGTGATTAATAAGCTAAGTTTTATTTCACGGGTTTATGAAAACCACTCTAGTGAAAACCACTCTGTTGAAATCGCTATAAACCCACGAAATAGTCTACACTTTAATTAGCGTATTCCTACTACACTCTCCAATTCCTTCGATTTCTATTGTATAACTGTTTATTTATTTAAGTGTATTTATCTGACTATTACATCCAAATCAGTAGTGTGCTGTTTCATTTCATTAGAGTGGTTTTCATTAGCCCGTGAACAAAGTGTGCTAGTTAGAGTGTAAAAGAGTGGTTTTCATAAACCCGTGAAATAAATACTAGAGTGGTTTTCATTTGACCATGAAGGAATAGACAAACTAATAGTTGGTACTATAGCCATTGTTTTCTTTTGTTTCTTATCAACTGCTACAAACTAAATAGTCATTTTTCTTTCACGGTCAAATGAAAATTACTCTAGCAGTTAATGTGTAATAGTCAAATAAGAACAAAAGAAAACATTGAATTAAGGTCTAATATTGTGTATTAGTTTAGTATCTATTTCACGGGTTTAGAGTGATGGCACTTAATCCGTGAAACAAAATCTAATAGTCAGTGTCTAATAGTCGAATCAAAACAAAACAAAACAATGGAAATATTGTCTACTAATATCTGTTAGACTAATATCTATTTCACGGATTAAGTGCCATCACTCTATGAGAACCACTCTAGTCAGATAAATACAATAAAAAAACAAAGGAATTAGAGTGTATTAGTACCTTGTATTTCACGGGTTAGAGAGGTTGACATAAACCCATGAAATACACACTACTACACTCATTCCTTTGTTTTCTATAGCATTTATCTGACTATATTACACTCTAGTACACTTTGTTTCATCCGTGAAATAAAAACTAATAGTTAATGTGTAATTGTCAAATGAGGACCGAAAAGAAAACAATTGAATTAGGGTCTACTAATGTGTTTTATAGTTTAATATCTATTTCACACTCTAAAGCCCGTGAAATGCACTATAGCTTATTTAGCACTACTTAACTCAAGTTTTTTGTTTCCTCGTTTTATAATCTGACTATTACACAATTTGTTTCACGGGCTAATTAACACAGTCTATTTGTTTGTTTGTTTGTTTGTTTGTTTGTTTGTTTGTTTCACGGATTTATGGAAAGCCATTAACGTCTACGTTGAATCATGCACTGGTACTGTTTTTGATAGACGCCATTTTGAAATACTTTTAGCATTACAATTTACTCATATTTTTTCACATAAACGTAGGCATATTCAGTGTACCCAAAACGTTTTCGATATTTTCTGTAAAAGCTGATATTTGACGTCGATACCTGGCCCTTTACTAGAAGTGATCTACCAATGAGCGGACGGTACGTACATTGTCTTCCGCCTCTCTCCACTAGTGCTCCTAAGGGTATCAGTTAATGTCCCATAAGAGGAAGCCAAATCAAGAATGTAAGAATTGGACGATGATGGGAAGCGAATCGTAATTCTCTCGCGGCTTAGAAAAACGTGCACTACTGAACCAACTAGCCAGTCTTGCTCCTTATTTGAAATTGAATTTCCTGGGTGTGGTCATTACTTAGGTCGCGCTGGTGAATGACCTAAAGTTAATCAGGTAAACTCGTATGTATGTCCATCAAGAGACCATAATACTAAGACAGCGAAAATCAGCTAGTATTGATGTGTGCGATCCTGTTCGTGGTGGCTAAACTTCGCCATCGCGCGCCCAAGGCTCTCAAACAATAAAATTTGATTTTTGACGTGCGCGCGGACGGGATCGACCGTTTGCATTCGCGCGGTTTTGGAATTCTTTGTTTAAGAGCCTTGCGCGCGCGTTGGCAAAATTACTAAATATTGCCTTAGTCGCCACGAACATCGCACAGACATCAATACTGAGTTTCGCTCGCTTAGTATCATGGTCTCTTGTGTCCACCCATTCCACCGAGAAAATCCTGTTTTCCGAAGCCGATTGTATTAGCCTCTTTTTGATACGCGATTTTTTGTTAATCATTGAGTATAACTTCCTACGTCATGCATTTCGATGAAGCCGTCGGTAAACTCCCATGCTAAGTCTGCGAGTCTAGAAGTTTCACTTTGATGTTCATACTTTTTAAAAATATAAATACAATTTTTAATGAATTATTTCGACGTGAAAATTTGTCAAAAATTTTAATGCACAATTTGCTTGAACGCGTGGCATCTGTGTTGATGGAAAAGAAATCGAAATATTTCAACTTCTATCGATGAAGTTGATCTCTTTATCTTTCAGTTCGTTTCAAGTATTTTATTTTGTATGTCAGACATGTTTTGTGTTGTTTACGTATTACTGAAGGTAAAGCTCTAGTAAAAAGCATAGTATTAAAGCTCTATTAGGTCCCGAAAGGAAAAAAATACGTATTAGCTAATTATTCGATCTTCAAATCAGTTCTACCGAGTTCCCGCAAAAGAATTAATGCCAGTAGTTTCACTGACCGTAAAAACGACGCGGGATCCCTGTGTCAATTGTCATCGATCGTACTAAAAGGGAAGTGAATTAGCTGTTTATTTAACGAGTTAAGAAGGAACTAGCTAATTGTAACAATACTCAACACGTTGAGGCCGTGCGTGTTACAATAACACGAATCTCTTTATACATCGACAGTAAACCGTCCACGACAGTCGATATTGACAGTCGATAATGATATTAAAGCATTGATAGTGTATTATATGATAGTATAATGGTACCGTTCATTTTAATTGCTATCAATAGCTATCTAAACTCTTTCTACGGCAATTCACGAAGTGCTGGATTACATCCGAAAGTTACCAAAATAATCGTGACGACGGAAAATGATCACCTACAGCGGATGTCTGCCGAAGCATCACGAAGTGAGCACGAAGCGTACGACTATATGACGACTCCTGTATGAACCATGAACAAATCGAAGAAGACCGAACCTTGAACGAGATATTGTCGGTATTCGTAACTTTTAGTATTGGTTGGTAAAATTATGTTATCTTCAGTGTTACTCGCAGGATCTTGCTAGCTTTAATCGGGGCTTTAATAAACCACTTTTACTGAAAGTCTTGTCTGTACGTCAAAAAAGCCCTTTCTCAAAACTCTTGAACGACTGACGGCGCTTACACTCTTTAACGCTGTACCGTTCCAACAGTCATTTCTTATGTCTGCGTTGTTCCGCTTTCAGTTCATCCCCAGTACCACGGAAGGTCACCCCGGCGAGACCAAAAGGCGAACAAACGTATTTTCGAACGCTTAGCGGAAGTCAACTGACTCAGGGATCAATATCCAACACGCTTACTTTGAAACTTGGAAACACATTTCCTACGACGATGTAGATGGAACACACTTTATTGAGGAGATTTTAAGGTTTTCTGTTGTCCTGTGCTTGGAGGTAACATTTTAGGGATGTGTTAATTAATTGATATCGGTGCCAAAGCTACATGTAACAAGTTGACAAGGAAATCAAGAAGTGTACGGTAAGAAGTGTATTTGTAATATAGATGTACAAATTATTGAACATAAAGAAATTAGTATTTATCAAATTAAGCTCGTAACTGATCTTCACGTGGTTAGTTTCTGACATAAGGCTGATATATAAGTAAGTCACAAATTGTTTGAGAAAATTTGCGTTTTATTTTGAATCGAGGGTACAGTTATAGCTTATACTAGATGTATGACATATACTAAAGGTTTTTGTGTTTTCGTGAAAAAATATATAAATATATGATTATAAAATTTGGCTGCTCGTTAAAAAATGCTGCAGCTCACGCGATGGTTATGCAGCACAACGAACGTGGCAATTTGTCACCATTTATCCTGGCGGGACAGTGCTCCACTCATTTGATAACTTTTTAGTTCATTTGATACGAGATTATTTGACGCGTTTTAATTGCTATATGGCTAGTTTATTTTTGCAGACAAGAATTCCGGCCAATTTTAACGCAAAACGAAAATGAAAGAGCTTGAGCCTACAATGTAATGGGTCTGCGGGTATTACCAATGAATGAGGTGATCTTTCTGAATACTATGAGCACAGAGCTTTGTCTTGTAACGAAAAAGTTATATTTTGATGATATTTACATTAATAAATACCCCACTTTACACAAATGGTTATTTGTACGCAAATTCTAACAGCGCTGAGACGGCTTGGAACAATAAAAAATGCCAAGCGGGTTACGGCTTGTACAGTCATGAAGAAAGAATTTTACTGATTTAAACTCAATTGAATAATCACTTGAAAAAGCCCTGATGTACAATAAAACATAAGCTTATATTCAACTGACTTGGAAAATAATTAAAGCGTATGCTAACAAGAAACTGTAGTTTAAATAACATTCTCAAAATGTTAGTTTTTGTGTATACTCGGGATGGCTTTTATAAAGCCGGTACACCACTAAGTCATCGAATGTGTATTTACAAATGAAATCTCACATGGAAAAAGGATTATTAACCCTTTGACTGACTTTTGCTGTCTACTTCCGTTCCGTTTTATTTCTCCAAGCCGAAGAAAAAAACAATCTGAGCCGCCATTGGCGTCCAGGATGAAAAGTTATCTCTTAGCTTAAATCAGTGTAATAATAGATTTTGTTTACATTAAATAACGTTACGTTTAGGATTTTGTTTTCCGTTCTTGTGCCCCAACACGCGTACACAAATACCTCCTAGTGAGCAGCCGACGAGGAAAGACGAACTGACGGCGAATGTGCGATCCTTAAGCGGAACTCGAAAGTATCACAACTGACCTCTAAACTAATTAATAAGATATTTAAGTAGATTTGAAAACTGCTGTTAGTGCACAAATTCTTCATCGGCGTAATAAGATTAGAGAGATGTCTGAACTATATAATCAGCCAAAATATGGGGAACGTACTACACATTAGTTAGATCTATGGCCGCATTTTCGATCATTTGAATGGTAAGTTTACGAAAATCTATCGATTAGTTATCGACTTCATCTTTGTACTGAGTAGCTGTATGAAATATGAAAGAGAAATTTAAGAATCGCAATGAAATCAATATAATGCAAAGGCTGGGGCAAATTAGTTAAAAGGAGAAAAAGTAGCGGAGAATATTCCACGGAGCTTCTCACACTTCAGTTTCGGCTATTTCAAAATATGACAATGGTATGATGCCATGTGATCTTGATATTTGGTACATGCAGAAGAGAGCATTAGATATTTTCTTTTTTTTCTTCTTCTTCTTCTTTCTCTCTTCCTTCCTTCCTTTCAATTCTTGTCTTAATTCCTTCATCTATTTACGTACCCGCTAATTCTTACTTACTTTAACATTCGAAACTGAACATAGATACATAGTTGCAGACCGGCTTATAGTTCGTAATTCCTCCAGAATTTTATGCATGTACGTGTCATTGTAAAACCTGAAGTCACAAAAATACGACTTAATTTGCACCAGTCCCTCACGCTCTAACCCATGTCACGTGATCATCGAATCTTAATGTAGTTCTTGCTTGCGTAATGAATGATGAATAATTCTTTATTTGCACTTGATATATTTCATATTATCTGTAAATCATTTCTAATCCTTAGCTAGTATTTGTATATATACTTAATACTTAAGGCTACTCACAGTTTTGTTTGTTTGTTTGTTTGTTTTTTGTTTTTTCTTTTCTTTTTTTGTTTGTTTGCAGTTTGTTCCCCCCTCCCCACTGACTACGCTTCGGATTTTTTTTATTTTAGGAATTGATTATAGCATGTCATGGATACTAATTCAAACGGTTGTTGCACCAATTATCAGCCTTAAATGACAGCTTTGATATATAAGTTTCCATTTCTGATAGATCAGTTTACCTTGGCACCGATAAACAAAGATGAAAATAAGCTTTTTGTTCTGAAATACATATGTCCAAGAGCGCCCCACATTAACAAGTTTCCCTCTCTTATTTATGCTCTCTTGATATATCTCGATTTCAGTAAGCTCCAGAAAAGCAACTTTATTCATGTATATATAGGATACAATGCCGCACATCAAAGGAAACAAAGAGGGTTCTAATCTAAAGTATTTGATAAGAGCGATTTCTAATAGACTGAATATCAGTAAAGACGAGTACAAATCTTTCTAGTGACTGGACGCGTAGGACAGGGGTGAGTTAGACATATTCTATAAAAGCTCGATAGTGTATCTAGCAAAATCTGGAGGGGAGAATTGCTCACAGTCTAATTTTGAAAGGGTCACAAATAAAACATAGATAATGCCAGCGATTTATCCGAATTAAATACGAGTCCGGAAAACTCCTGTAAGGGAAGGTCAAAACAATGGTCCAAAGTAGGGACTTGATTCTGGCTGCATGTAGCTACAGTTTCTATTTAGAAATACGTTGTTTAGCATGCCTTGGAACATACAGTTCATTATAAAAATGTTATGACGCAGCCACTAAAATTTTATTGTTTTTCAGAGTCTCTATTTTTAGAAAATATAGTGGTTTTCTAGGCTTTATAGGCACTTTAAGATTTTCGAGATATTTGATTACAAAGTTGAGCATTTTATCACCCCACCCCTCTAAATTTGGTACCTTAAGATGACTATTGTTTTGACCTCATCCCTCGGCTAAAACAACTGCAAAAGTTTTAAAATTTGTAATTAACCGACACCCCATATAAGGTCATAATAATCCATGACAACGTGCATGGTCCAAGAAACAAAACTAACTCAATAAGGTGGTTTTTTTTTGGTCTTGAGAGACTATTAGGGAAGTAGTCCCCTTCGAGCGCATGTTCTTAACCAGTGTATGTGCATGTATCGAAAACAAAAATTGCACACATATATTGTGACGTCATAATAGCTGTTCACAGCGGTGATGTCATCGTGTCAACATCCGGGTTTATGCTCCGGTATTTTATTTTTGTTTTATTCTGTTTCTGTCTCCTTTTGGTTTTTGGTCGTATGTGTTTTTTGATCTCAGAGTTCTCAACGAAATTTGAACATAAGTTTTGAAAATTTGAACATAAGTATTGAAAGCAGAAATAATCGTTCATAAATATAGATGAACAGATATTTTGATTTATTTCTTTCGTGTGAGAAATAATCTTAAATTTAATGCCTAAAAAGTCGGTAATTTTTTCAAGCACATGAACAAGCCATGCATTGTTCCACAGGGTTCAAGCGCGTTGGTTCGATGCTTTCGAACCATGCAGACAATTCGCTCGATCGCGTGACTTCAAACAGCATTCCAAATCAAATTCGGAAAGCCGATCATCCTTCCCGTTTTAAATAAATATAACTTCCTCTTCAATAAAATGTAAAAAGTATTGTCGTTGGTTTTGGAAAGTTTGTACTGCTGTCAGTTTTAGATATTTTGATAATAAATATTTTAGAAACAACTGCTTTAGCGTGATTTCCGAGCAATGCCTTTCCGTTGCTTCCTGTTACATAGCAATGCCTTGTTACAGTCGTTTATAATGATTAAAGGGGACCTCTAGCCTGACTAATACACAAAATTATTCTTAATAGTATCTTACCTATTCATATTATTCTTAATCTTGAAAAATCAGTCGTTGTACGATGACATATCCATTCGATCAGGTTATTATTTCAAGGCAGTAGTGACTATACGTTACGTGCGGTGTGGTTGGATCTGTTATATAAGAAAGATAAGTGCGTAGGCGAAGTTTGACTGTCAAGACAAGAAGGACACGTAACTGCAAAATTGTCGTCAGTACAAGGTAAGTTTCAGACAACTCGAACGACGTCAAGTACACCACCATTTACGGTTATCAGACTAGTATCGCTTCCCGGCTATCGCTTCCTGGGCTCCTGCCTATTAAACGCCAATTTTCTGACAGAATATCTTCATCATAATCATTACAACTAGATATCATCAACAATATTAATCATATTGAACTTGAAATTGATGAGGAGAGTTTTATGATCATTTCCGGGACTCGGTGTTTCATCATCATCATCATCATCATCATAAATCGACATTATCATTGTCATTTAATATCATCATTAATGTAATCGTAATATAATCAGGATTACTATTATTATTATCATTATTATCATCTTTGTTAGTAAATTTAATTTATAGTGCTTGTATTGGAGTTTAATTCCGCTTTGAAAGACTATAACAGGGAGTGATATTAAGATATGTTAAATAAATACTGAAGGATACAAGCGCACATACGGATATATCGTCGTCATCATATTGTCATCATCCGCATCGCAATGTGATCATCATCATCATCATCATCATTGCATCATAATATTTATTTGGAATATATAATATATCTTAAAAATCGCATTGACCAGTATTATCATGATCACACCCGACCATAATTGTCATCACTCTGATTTCAATGACCATCATCATCATTTTCACCTCATTATATCAATCATTTTAGTTTATTTATCATATTATTTATTAGAGTAGATTTCGTATGACTGTGAAAACGGCACCGCACGATCACGGCACGATTACGGCAGGAAGTTCGAATGTTTTTATAGACAATACGGTACTGACACGGTCACGGTACAGCACGCACCTTTTAAGCACTCATGTGAAATCCGTCCTAGTAAGTAAGTGCATGAATGCTATTATATAAATAATGAGTCATCAGTACACTATGACAAAAAGCATTTTGTAGACCTGAAAATTTGTTTGAGTCAGTGTTGCTTAAGGAATGTTTATTATTCTGTAGTATTAACACCCATCCTTTGCTTAAAGTAGCCCTCAAGTAGACACAATTTCGACTTCCTTATTGAGTTAATATAATTATAGTGTAGCCCAGAAATAGACTGTATAATTCTGGGCTAAGGAAGTCACTAGGGAAGGATGACGCACCGGGCCCACTGCCGCACCTGGTTGCGCCCCAAAATTTCCCCTGCTAACGATGTTCTGCATGGACACGCAGAAATGTAGAAAGTATAAACCCGTCTAAGACGGATAACCTACTATCTTGATACGACGGGGTTTCCTGTCTAAGAATATAATAAAAGTGGGGAAAGGAATGGAATTTGTAAAGGGGAACTGAAGCAGATTTTTCCATGGGGGTCTCTCGACAGGTTGTCCATTAGTACAAAGTAAGTTAGTAAGTAAAGACTATATTTAAAGAGGGTAATACTTAAAAGTGATTACACTTATTTACTTGTGGCCCTCACCTTAATGAATAATAATAATAAAATACAATACATTAAAAATATAGATATAAGACTAATTAATTTGGAATATGGACGAGACTCTCATCTCAAGTTGTATGAATATGACCAAACCACAAAAACTAGCTGAAATTTAACCCAGTACATATAGCTAGGAACCGTTATTTGACAACATTTTCAGCCGGTAAATATACGTATATTTGTCAAAAAGCTGTCAAAAAAGCGTAGAGTTCTGATCATGATCTTTAAATGAAATTGTAATTGAAATGTACATGTCCGATCTTTTGTTCTAGAACAAGTAATTGCACTTGATCATTTGTTCGAGAGTGATAGATATTGCCACACCCAGTTCAAAGAGGTCACTTGACTGATTTCCGTAAACATTAAAACTTAAGATTGCTTTTATTCTGCTCGATCTAATAAGACTAATAAGTTTGTTGTAGTTTTCGACTCGGTAGTGGTGTTTTAAAACATTTTGAAATCAAATCTTGCATTATTCAGAGAAATTTTCTATTATATTTTTCAAGCATGCATTTTATGCTGGTGTTTTATAGTGCTAAATACAAGGCACTGTTGGTGGACTTGAATGGAATAACCTGACTTCCACTGAAGTGATAAAATGCTCGGTAGATCTTTCTGACAGATCTAGAATTATATTTCCCTCTCTATTTTTTCTTTGGACATCTTTATGTTGTGAGTAGAAACATTCGTCAGTCTTTTTAGGCGGAAGCCATGACAAATAAAATATTGAATTATATTTTTGACGTCGGTGCAATCGAAACTGGTTATACCGGTTGACACTCTCAGCTATAGCAGACAATGCAGCAAGGTATTTCATAATAAACGCACAAAACGCGTTTCATTGCCAATGAACAATCAACAAAATGAAGTTAGAAAATCGATTTGAGAGAAAAGTTCAGATGTTAATTTGGTGCTTGAAACATAGGGCGTAACTATTGAGTAATACTTTTTTCCTGGTGTTGTTTGTGATTCCACCAGTTTGGGAGGTGTCGATCGAAGTGAATGATCTTCTTTACAACTTGTGGTTACTAGGCATTAAAAGCACTTAAATGATTTAAAAACTTTACAAAGTAACATTTATAGGATGATGAATTCTACATTTTTAATGATTGAAAAAGGAAAACAAGTTGAGGATTTCCCACGCCTGAAAGGAGATAGGCAATTGTGTGCTGAATTAGAACTGATGAGTCCTCTGTTTTGCTACGTGTTATGACTGGTACCAATGACCCATTAGTTTCAGTTTAAAGAAAAAGAAAAGATTTAAAAATTGCAGAGTAATCATAATTCTCTTGATATTAGGATTTTGAGTTAAATAACGCCAAATGAGTGTACTTATAGATGTACAAACATTAGATAGATCGATTCGTTAACGGGCGCGACATGCAGTCGAGGTAACGACGCGATCTGCTACTACGATCAGATTTTCGACGAAAGGATCAAAAACGTTCATAATATAGAACTTTAATAACGGTTTTCATTATTTGGCAATTTTGCTGACTAAAGAAAGTCTAGATTTAGAAAATAGGAGCATAAGCAACACTGAAAGCTGTGGGACGAGTTTGAAGTAAAATTACCCTCGCTGCTTCATTTCGCTACAAGATGGCTAAGACAGTACCAGCTTCAGTTATTTTTTCTTCTTTTTTGACAAATTAAACAGAATTTTTTTATCTTGAACGAAATTGAAATGGTACCAAAAGATTATCAAATCCTCTGTTTGCTTTGGCTAGTACTTTAAAGTGTTTAACCACGGGATTTATGTTGTTGCAGGTACATTTTTTATATTTTTAAAGTTATATTTTTTGCAGTCATACTTCCGTTGAGGATGTTATCTTCTTCGTCTTCAATTCTTCGGTATAGAGTAGTCCCTATTGACTAATGTACGTGTGTACGGAATTTCCAAGAAAATTAGCACTTGTTTTTGTGTTTGCTTATAAACTAATACCAAATAAACAACTCGGGACGGAAACTAAGTTAATTTACTTCACCAGCCAAGAGCAACCTGTTGAATACAATATTGTTGGCTTTAGAACGCGCGCTCCTTCAAGATCAAGGCCGGCCAATCAAACAGTGGTTGATACTTTTAATTCAGTTGATATATTCTTGAACAACAGAATTATTTCCCCCGCGTGCATAAGGATATATTTTGTTAAGTCTTGTGGAACTATAGTAACTGAGAATTCTGTTACCAACTCAACCTTATAGTAATTACAGAACAGGTGAAGTTGCTGAATCGTCAATTCAAAACACGCCTTTCCACTGGTATTTTTCTTGTTTAGTCATAAACATATTTGTCTGAAAAACACCCCACCCCACCCTAGAGCCAGTCTCCTCTCGTTCCATGCAAATTAGCATTTCTCTAACATGCGGAATGGCGTAACCCTTTGAAAATAGCAATTGCTCTTTAGTGCGCAGAAAAAGGGCGTCAGAAATTTTACGACGAGGTAGTTCGGTATTAAAAGTTAGGAAGCGCACAACATCGAAGTGCTCGCTGGAATACTTTGCACATCTCAAGGGCAAGCTCACAAACGGCCACTTTTAGATCTTGCACATGGTAAGTCGATTTAGTTTCCATATTTCTCCTTCTTTTTATTATTTTCCCCCTATTTTATGTGCATAATTATTCAACTCTTGAAGCTCAGCCACCTTCCGAATCTGAGCTGCAGAAGTAGTGTGTGAAGTGACCGTTATATTGCTCAGTAATTATCCAGTTTGAATTACATTCTGAATAACTGTTTTTATCGGTTTTGTATTTATTTGAAAAAACCCACAAATACAATTGCGGGTGCTATTCTGTTTGGGTTTTCCAGTTCGCTGCTCGACCTACTCAAGCGAGATATTTTAACCGTCACACAAGCTCTAACTGCCACAGCCAAATTTGGGACAATAGAAACGATTGCAAATCAAATTTTAGAAAAAATATGAAAGATTTGTTGTATCGGAAGGTTCAAGAAAAGCTACCTTATGCTGCTTGAATGTTTGGTGAGGGGGTCTGGGGACCACGTGCACTTTAATGGTTTCTTGCCACGAGTTTGCTAACTAGAATAAAACACCAGTACTTGTGTTTTGAATTGTTTTTTAAACGAAATTATCTTAAAATGGGACGTTCTGAATGAGCCAGGCGGCTGCCTGTATAAGATATAGCAATGTTCTAACTGATTTGGTAAACACCAGCTCTGTTTTTACCTGTACGTACCAGACAACGTGGACTTTGATGTCACGTTAGATACAACCCTAAGTTTGTGCACAATTTTATTGTCCCCCAAAATTAAAGTTTTTTTTAACAGAAACTTGTCTGTGAAAATTGTGTAGAATGCGTATTGTTTGGAGGTCTTTATAGTCAATTTGGCTGTAAAAAGAACAGATTTTTAAAACAACAAGCTAAAGACCTGCCTAATTCTTTGTTACTACCTGTTAAACTTTTGTTTCAGAGCGATAACAGCCGAACAATTAGCTTTAGAAAACGGAAGAAAATGAGCAAGCGTTTTACTCTTTGTCAGAAATTAAACGGCTTAGCCAAGGCTACAGCCATACCCTGCTAAAATCAACGTTAATGTTTGCTCTGTTTCGCACGATTCTTGGCTAATAATATTAATATTTTCACGACTTTAGAGTTGCTAGGACATGTAGGACTGATTTAGATGCAACTATTTGATAGTATAGTATTTCTCAGTAAAGTTCGAGTTTATAAAGTTCAAATTTGGACAAAATTCTATTCTGGAAAACAAGTTCAACAACTTGAAGCATGGCCAAGCAGTGAGCTATTTTGATCCATGCTCTAATTCAAAACACAGGTACCGCAACAGCAATACACATAAACCCCACCCACGCAATGCAGGATGGGAACGTAAGCTTCCTGCAGTGACCTTTATGAGTTCTTTGCAAACTGATGACTTCAGTTGCGGAAGAAAATTGAGCTTTGCGATGCACGAATTTGTCGGCCTTCCTATAGTGACTAAATCTAGGGGAAAATACCAAACCTTAACATTTTTATAATTAAATTTGGATTATCATTATTATTGGTGTTTTGATGAGCTCAGTTCAACCCGCCGAGCTTCCCACTCAATTTTTTTTTGCCTTCCATTCTGTTTTTTTCCTTCTTCTAAAAGACATTACACCAAATAACTATGTATTTTACAAAGCTCATTTTTATTCTAAGTTTTTCTTTTTTACAGTATAGCTTTATTTATTTAGTTCAAGTAATTTCGTTTCGTATTTAGAAACACGAGCAAGAGGGGTCAAGTATATCCCCTGCCGACTAGAAAGTATCACTTCAGTGATTCTGGCGCGAAAACTAGTTGTGCCAACTTCCCAACCCCAACAATTTATTGACAGGCAAACAACTTGCTCTCCAATCATCCATTTACCATTGGTCCTCAAAAATTCCAAGCTTGCAATATTTTGGCTCGCCCCCGCCCGCCACTAGAAATGATTCGTCGTAGGGACTATTTTTGGTTTACACCTAAAAAATATACAGACCTCGACGATTAGTCATCCAAAAAGTCGTTATTCGAGGATGAATTCATGATTTATGGGGAGTTTTTCTTATTTTTGTCTTTACATGACCTTGAGCACTCTTGGGTGAAGACAGGCCCAGGCATGTCTTGTAAACGTAGTGACTTTGAATTTCTACAGCACAAAAAAGGCAAAGTACAACTCGTTCGTGTTAAAGCATGCATATTGGATTAGCCTTGGACGTGTGCTGAGGCTTTACCACACAAAAAAACACTCTTAAAGAAGCTATGATGAATATATTTCGTACGAAAACCAACTACAAACCTCCTTTGTCTAAAACTTTCTCATAGTACTCCCACTCAAAGCAAATTCGACAAAAATATAGACTCGCCCTACCCCTAGAAGATACTATTTTGTAGCGAAATTTATGTAAAGCTCCCCTGTAGGGAAGCTATTTGAATAATTGTCCAATCACGTGATACTTGTTGGCCAATAGGAGAGGAGGTGATGTCAGACCCGAGGGGAGATCCCACGTCACTAACTTTTTCCGGTCATGGCGTTATATCACAAACAGCAGCTCGAAGTTTACTAATGGCGATAGACTCAGCCGAATATTCCCAGTTTTTAGGGATACAAAAGCAAGCTGTTGACTCCATCCAATGAATTCATCATTTAGTATCATTGTACTTCCACTGGGAGTGTGTTAAAGCTTTTTATACGACATCTTTTGCGTGTCAAAACGACTTGGTTTTTAATTTCCTTTTGCAAAGGAGAACCCGACGACTTCCTTACTAAATCAAGCGCGTTCTTGGTGCTTGCCTTGTCTGGGGAATTTTTGCTTTTTTCGAAGCTGTAAGTGTCCACGAAGTTGTTAGACCTCTGGAGACGTTTATATATAAGCATTGTGCTAAGTTTAAGGTGAGTTATTACACGATTATTTTAGGCAACAGCCCTGACTCGTTCAATAATGTCTGTATAGTTTTGCAATCCACGGACCACACTTCTGTATTCTACGTCTGTCCTTTGGGAACCAGTTATTCTTTACTGATATCCACGGAGATTCCCCCATATTGAGGCATTAGAGAAGTACCTTTTTAGTGATTAATTCTTTGAACTCGGAGTCTTTGCTGTAATTTCTTAAGACAAAGAAATCTTTACTTGCAAAGTTGATGACGGAATGGTCTTGTAACCTCTCATGCCCAACAAAGAATGCCAATCGTCATAAATACCATCACAAACCTTTCCTCTTGGGATAATTCCTGAATCCCTGTAAACTAAATCTACCTTGCTTGAAATTCTTAAAACGCTGGTATTGCACAGAATGGAATCCATTGTATAAATACTAGTGTATTTTGTGAAGAAGAAAGGACAAGAATGGAATGTGGTGCCCTTTGTTTTGACCAAAATTCAAATATTCATGCACAATACTTGTTGTAGGAATCTCAAGAACTTTAACACGAACCGTAATTGAATTTTTGTTTACTTTCGCTATCTTTCGGGGATATTTTAACTGAATATTTAACCCCTAAATGGTCCATCGAGGTGTCTCTCGCGATTGTCTGGGGATTGTATGAATGTTGACTAGTTTTTCGGCGAAATTACTGCATTTCACGCAATCTCTCCACAAACTCTTCCAGAAGATCGTTGTATTCCTAGTCATGGTATCTAAAAATTACTCATATGGTTTCTAACTTAATCTAAACTTATTACAATTAACTTGAACATAAATGTTTTTTGTCAAAGAACAATTTCAGGCTCGGGTGGTTTTCCCACCGATCTGTATTTTCTGTTTACCTTTCTTTACGATCCTTTTATCGACATTTACAAATATTGAATATCATTACAAAAGCTTAATATAGCTTTTTTCTTTAATATAAGATAAAGTTTATATCGCGAAATGATCCAGTTTAGTATCTAACAGGCATCATTCGTGTCCTCGTTGATTTGTATAAATTTCATGGCCCATTTCGAGAAAGGAATTCTTTATTTATTCATATATTTTATATAACCTAGTTTTCTAGCCAGAGTTGCCCAGATCCTTTGTAGTTTTGATCATAAGCTTAAATGCGAATTTACAGTAACATTTTGGGAGTTTTTATTTGGTTTTCGGAATAATGTTCATCTAATTGCGTTGAGATTTTGTCATGGCCTGTTTTAATACAAGACGTGCCTAAACACGTTACTAACATAATTTATACAGCGTCCAAGTGTAAATGAGGGTCACTCTAAACCCAAACAGTTCTTTATGAAGGTTGACTCCTTGTCTTGGTGAGCAGAGTTGTACTGTTTGTACATCACACAAACGTTTTGGAGTCAGGATATTTCTGTAGATGGGTATTAGTTACCAAGGATATGTTAGTGCAGAATAAATTTTGTAATTTTGGCTCTTAGGCAAGATTAATAGTTGTCAAATTATGGCTCCTAACTGTAATTTGCAAGAAGTAAAGACTGTTTTAGTCAAAATTGTGAGTAATTGGGTGGAAAGATCAAGCATAGTTCATGTATTAATCACTTGATTTCAACTGTTATCTACATATATTTCTGTATATGTTTAGTCTATATTGTATGTAAATCTACTAGAGATTCTTAGCTTTTGGGTTAATATACTGTAGTTCTTGGTATATTTGTTATAGATGCAAATACACTTGTAATGAAGTTTTAAAAACCTGTTAAGTATTGCTACCCTACACTTATCACCTTCAGTACTGTTATAGACTGATCAATATCATGTTCAGTGAGAACTTACAGTGAGAACCAAATTTCATGAGCAGTACTGTTGTCCTTATCAGCCATATATGCATAGATCAACTTAGCAATGTACACTGTACCACTCACATGCAGTTTTTGTCATTTTTTACGAGTGACATCAACATACATGTAGGCAGTCTAAGTAATGCCTTTCTCATTAGCAGTGCTTGCAATATATTTCCCATATCCAGAGATACAATTAATGCTTCCCTGAGTAGTCTGTATATGTTGCTGGTGCTTATGCTATGTGACCAAGGGCTGAACCACAGTACTGTATACAGAGTTCTAGTTTTGAGAAGTTCTCTAATCATTCTTATATTTGTATGGATTTAGACTTGCACATACATGTATATACATTTTCCCAAATAAATCATGACATGTATTTTATGCATCTATTTTAAAAACATTGACGGTTAACCTGCTAGCTGAATCTAAGACAGAACATTTTTTTTTGCTTTTGCATTTCTTGACTAAAATATGGAAATGGCACTATTAATTCTATACCTAAAAATTCATGATATACAAAACTACTTGTTTGGGTTTTGTCAAAATTTGTGAGCTTATTGCTCCATCTCAGACGTCAGATTCAGATTTTTTGAAATAGCTACTGTATATACACAACAAACATGGTAAAGAGATAATTTATAATTTTGATAACTTTTAACTGCTTTAAAGGGTCCTATTTCAAAGCACTAGAGGAGCAACAAAATGGCACTCAAAATCTGGTTTTACTGAGGCAATAAATAATTCCATATCATTGGGAGCATAGAAATAAGCCTCGAGCCTTCAAGCTTTGAATACAGTGGTGTTCATCTTGCAGCTCTTCACTTTCTATAAGAAATGGCTAGTATATGTACATACATGTTTATTGTAGATATATCTGTGATTCAGATCTATATTCAGCAGTTAAGTGTGGATTACATCAGTGATGCATCATGTTAAATATATGCTAAAACTTAAATTGATGCTTCAACACAATGTAATCCCATTACAGGAAATGATGATCTTTGAAGAGCTTTTTGTCAAGCTAAAAGACAGATATTAGATGCACTTGTGGTTATTTAGTAATTTTTAATTTCAAAAATCACATTAAAAATGTATTTGGCTGAAGCTTTCATATTTTATTTGTTTGGTGCGATTTAGTAGTTACTTGCATACAAGTTAAAGTTTATATTTTTTGTACCTTATGCATACAGTAGGTACTACTGTGCATTTTTAAGAAATAAGTTACAAAACCTGAAATTTAATAATGACAGAATTTGCACTGATAGCATCAAAATTAAGGGCATTTCTGAGATGGGCATTTCTGATTTCATGAGATGGCATTTCTGATTATTCTTTTTGCAGTAAAAGCAAACATGCATAGACATAGCAGTTCAGTTTCATCTCATGTGATACAACATATGCTTGAATGTTGTTTCAGATGTACACTATAATACACACAGTATTTAGTACAGAGTTTCAGCAACAATTAATATAAACACAGAGGTGGTATAAGTAGTATAAATATTGAGAATGCTTGTTTATAGTAACATCTCTCCCTTAATATTGAGATAATTTTCATCAGTTGAAGAATACCATAACAATGTTTTCAGCTTCAGCAGTATATGTTATGACCCATTTAGAATCATAGTTAACCCTTAGCCGTAGGAGGGATTATGGCTGTTGTCATGCATCCGTTCAAAGTGCAGCCTTCCTATAAACGGGGCTATTAAAATACCAGGTATATCCTCCTAACTTCTTGTCCTTGAGAATTTAAGTGCAATTGGACTAAAAATAGTTAAATAAATATTTTTATTCTCATGTTTAAAATATTTGGTACTTTTCAGAAAATTTAATACTCCCTTGCTTTAAGTATTCACAAACACTGAAACGTTTACTTGCCCTCAAGATTCAGACTGCTTTAAGACTTTTGAAGTGCTAAATTCAAGTCATAACTTGTTGCTGTTATTGACCTCAAATGATTGATCCTTGTTCTTTCTCAGTTTCTCTGTGGTTTCTTTGTACAGCTTGTCTTTCATATTGTTGCTGGTTTAATATTTTTGCCTAGAATTATTTTTTTCTATTAATAGCATTCTCAGATTTAAAAAAACATAAAATAAAACAAAAAGGTAACATCATTAGGAATATTTTGGTAAATATGAGTAAAATTTTATGACATACTCACAAAAACAAACTGATGTTCTCAATTATATTTTTTGATCAATATTAATAGAAAAAGAAGAATATCCCTTGCACTAACTTATGTTGTCATTTTGTGAAATTTCATCTTGACTTTTCTCACCCTAGAATACAAGTTTTTTCACATCAGTTTTACAAATCCATCCAAGTTTAACCATGTTACAACAGGTCCACAACACATGAAATTTGAAAAGTAAACAGCACACATATATCTGCAATTCATTGCAGATTTTTCTAGGAATTTAAAATGTTGTTTTCAGCTATAAATAGAATTTTAGTTTTCCAATATGGTAATTATGAGCTCAATAATCCACCAGAGTGTTCTATTAAAGACATGCAAACAAGGTTCATGTTTGGTCATGCTTGTAGAGGGTGTAGTGCTGCCTTAAGCTTGACAGGAAGTTTCAGAATGGAGTGAAATCCTGCTGACAAGAGAATAGTATTGTTTGCTCTTCCCTGCATGATATTTAACTTGACTCTTCTCAGGTAGAAAGTCATGTAATGTTTATTCAAATAATACTAAACCTACAAACTTGGGAAAACAAATTAGTAAAATCAGAACAAGGATCATGACTTATTAGTAAGAAGATTATGTGATCCTATTTAGTCATGATATGCTAATTTAGAAATAGACTTTCACTTTCAATCAAGTGACTTGTCAGCGAATTTCTACAAAAAAAATCTACACTTTTAAGAAATTCTTTTTCAAAATGTTCTTTAAGTCTCGGGTAAACAGAGATGATCTTGTCTGCTTACAAAAATTCACTTTTAAAACACAATTGATTTCTACAATTCTATTTTTAATTATTTTGTCATACATGTAGTATAATTATTTTCTCAATGTGGGGTGGCCTACGTTTTAAAGGGGCTTCAGTTTATCATTATGTTCGCACGAGGTATAGGTATCCTTGATGGAATTGTATTGTAGTGTACAGTGTATTTATGTCGTTTTTCATCTGGGCTATCGTCATGGTACATTTATATCACATTGCTGTAGCAAATCAATGTATTACTGTATGTAAGTCAGGCTGACTGGGTTGTTTAAGAGGGGTTTTTATTAATTTGTTTTGCTCATACAAGCCACGTTATACTTACACGTATCTTGTTTTCCTTCTTTTACAGTATACCCATGGTATTAGAGTGTATCAGTTGTAGACAACTGTTCTAGATCTTGACATCTACGATGCCAATCCAAACTCCACAGTGGACAGAGTTTCTAACCTGTCCTATTTGTTGCAACGAATTTGAAGAAACCCTTCGACGCCCCATCAGTCTAGGATGTGGCCATACAATGTGCAAGGCTTGTCTTTCCACCTTACATAAGACACAGTGCCCTTTTGATCAGGCATCTGTCAGTATAGATATTGATAAGTTGCCGGTTAATACCGCTTTGCTCCAGTTGGTTGGAGTGGAGGTGGGGAATGAGGGCGTACCAGACATTGAATGCATAAAAGAAAACAAGACCAAGTATCTTAATGCTAAAAGAAAAATTGAAGAACTGGCACTGTATCTAAAATCCATCAGTGCCTCAAGTAATGGAGCTACATCAAGTAATGTAGGAGGGACTGGATTGAATGGCAACACAGGACTAACAAGACCAATGCAGAGAAAACTTGTTAACCTTGTCAACTGTCAGCTAGCTGAGGAAGAAGGTCGCACACGCGTGATGAGAGCAGCAAGAAGTCTGGGTGAACGTACAGTAACTGAACTTATGCTGCTGCATCAAAATCCACAACAGTTATCTGCAAACCTCTGGGCAGCAGTACGAAATCGTGGTTGTCAGTTTCTTGGACCAGCTATGCAAGAGGAGGCATTAAAACTGATATTGCTAGCCCTAGAAGATGGTGAAGCATTATGCAGGAAGGTTCTAGTGTTGTTTGTTGTCCAGAAACTTGAGTCAATGTTTCCTCAGGCATCAAAAACAAGTATTGGCCATGTTGTTCAGTTGTTATACAGAGCATCTTGCTTTGTTGTAACCAAAAGAGATGATGACTCCTCTCTGATGCAGTTAAAAGAACAGGTGCGTTAAAATGATTTTGAAATTTTAGTTGCACATGTAAAGTTTAACTACTTTCATCTATATTATACATATATAAAAACCATACATTACTCATCTTCTAACATGCATGTTGTCTGACTGTCTACTTGTATATGGCTTGCACTGCATTTATACACTCATACCTATTCATTGCTTGGCTGATAGCTAAAATCTAAATATTTTAATGACAATTCCATACAAGAATATTTAAAATCCTTTGTACAGGTAGTTGTTCCTATGAGTTTTCATCCTTCATAATCTATGTCCTTTTATCACACCAAACAACAATATACTGTATGTGGTTTTTAAAAGTGTACTTAGCTAACTAAGCTATATCATATAATTGATCTTTAACTCAAGATTGCTATGCTGTAGCATTCTTTTATTTGTTAGAGATGATTAAATATTTCAACAATGCTATTGAAAGGTAAATCCATTTTTGCAATGGTTAATTGTGTTGCTTTTTTTTCTTTTTGGTTAGTTCCGGACGTATGATGCTCTTCGCAGAGAACATGATGCTCAAATAGTACAGATTGCAATGGAAGCAGGCCTTCGCATATCTCCTGAGCAGTGGTCATCTGTCTTGTATGGTGACTTGGATCATAAGTCTCACATGCAGTCCATTATAGACAAGGTATGGGTTTATGGTTGACTTGTTATACCAGTAACTTGTAAAACAGGAGGAGGAAGTGTAGCTCAGTTGGTTAGTGTGCGACATTCTGAAGCGAGAGGTTCGAGTTTGATTCCCAGTCACCTCACACTTGTTTCAACTTCTTTCCATTTTGTGTAGCTTTAAGTAGCTTTAAATACCTTTAAAATGGGGCACTGATGGAGAGGGGGGTAAAGAGCACACCGTCGGCTTCCTGGGAGACCAGCTTAATTCTAGCAGAAGGAACTACTGACACTAAATATAGTGCTTTACCTTTTACCTTTAAACCATTACCAATCACTAGCATACTGTTTTGCATTGACTTATTGACACCTTACCAGTCACTTGCCGACACCTGACCAATCACTCCTACATCTTCTTAAACAAATTCCATTTGTCAATGTATCTGTACACTCTAATAGATGTGCAGATGACATCAAAATGTGGTGAGAACAAAATAATGTACTAACACCTTGATAACCACTTACTGACTTCTTACCAACTAATAGACCATTTCGCGGTTGTCGTGGCTCAACCTCAGCCTCGACACCGTGTAATATATTCTTTAGAATTGGACTACAGCCCGTGGAATTTTAAAGTGTTTCGATTGTTTGTTGATGTGTGCATTCCTTACCTTACCATGGGCTACAGTCGATTTCTAAAGAATGTATTACACGCTGTCGAGGCTGAGGTTGAGCCACGGCAACCGTGAAATGGTCTATTACTGGGTTATTACCAATAGCCACTTACTGACACTTTATGGAACAAGTTGACATTTGATGGTGACACTGGTCAATGATGAATAATTTGTTTCATTTTTCTTATCTCAACAGTTACAGACACCTCAGTCATTTTCTCAGAGTATTGTAGAACTGATCTTTGCTTTACAACGATCCAATGATCCTGGTGAACTGATCAAGCTTAGACCACATTTTGAGCTTCTCTCTAGCATTGATGCATCACCAGGTAAGGTGTAGTGCAGTGCATAGGACCCAGTTATCGTAAAGGTGATAAATACCAACCCAGGATTAAGTCCAAAGAAAACCATTGATTTTAATCCAGGGGTTAACTCTAATCACCTTTAAACAACCAGGCCTTAGTACTCCATTCTGAAGGATCTGCAGCTTTAGCATTCTTAAGAAAACATTGGATGTGTACAATATTGTATTTGGAAGGAATATTAAGCCTTTGATTCCACACAGTTTGAAAAATTACTTATAATTTTATAAGTAGAGTCAAGAAATCAATGATGATGATGACGACAGTGATGATGATGGTAATCATGAACAATCTGCACCGTACGGTAAGTGGTCGGTAACTCGGTTCGTCGACCACTTACCGTTACCTTACCGTTACTTACCTTACCTACCGACCGTTTACCACTTCCACTCTAAGTTGGGTATTTCATTTACAATTTGGCGAAAAACACCTACTACACGTTAATAAAGAATTTCAGTCAGATCAACAGTGTGATGAGTCGTCAAGTGAAACCGGCAAACCGAAACCCGATCTTTGCTTGTTGTCGAAATCTTTATTAAAAACACACACTTAGTTTATCTTTGAAAAAGTAATTTTTATAGATTATAGATATTACACTGTAAACTAAACCGACTACACGTTAATAAAGAATTTCAGTCAGACGCGAACGAGTTGTTGTGTTACAACAACAGTGTGATGAATCGTCAAGTGAAACCGGCAAATCGAAACCCGATCTTTGCCTGTTGTCGAAATCTTTATTAAAAACACACACTTTAGTTTATCTTTGAAAAAGTAATTTTTATAGATTATAGATATTACACTGTAAACTTTGAAATATGGTTGTTTGATTTGTTTATTTGATTGATTTCTTCATAAAAACACGCATTTTATTTATTTAATTGATTTGCTTATGTAATAAACAGCATATAATCATGAACTTTTCAACATTTGGTGGCTCCTAAAGGAGCCTTTTTTGTGTCTGATTTTACTTAGCACGGTAGAAGGACTCGTCAAAAGTCATTGGTAACAGCTTCCCCTCTGTCCTTAGGCATACCATCTGGTTATAGTGCTTCCTTAATTTTCTTCTGCACATCTGCTCCACTGCTTTGATTGAGGTTAAGGTTGAGTCGCTGACTATGTCGTCGTACCCCTCTTCGTCAACGATTCGCAATTCCGCTATGGCGACGAAATCGCGAACGGTGCTGCGTGAAATCGATGCCAGTCTGAAGGCATTGCGTATTGTGCAATGCTCAGACTGGATAGTTCTCAACACAGCACCATATCGGTCGTGGATTTTCGATAAATCAAACCGACCAGTTCTGACTTTGGTTCTCTTTGCTGCTGGTATGGGCTGCTGCTGGTCCGGCTGTTCCCTATTTAGATTGTTCTTTAACTTGGCGATCTCAAGTTTTAGAATGTCAATGGTGGCGTTCTTTTCAGTTATTGCTGTCTTCTTTTCCTCTATTTCTTCAGTTAACGCTGCTATTCTGGCAGTTTTCTGGCGGTTAATTTCGACTAACTCCTCGTTGTCCTCCTCTAATTCAGTTGTATCCGTGCAATTTTTTTTCAAGGATTCGATTTCCTTTTGCAGCCTTTTTTTCTCCAGAGGCCACGCCTCATTGTTGACCTTTATTGCCAAATACGCAGAGGAAACCTGCTGATATTTTTTCAGCAGCTGGTTATAAAGTTTTTTGTAGTTGGTGGGCTGGCTGGCAGGAGGCTGGCTGGCAGGAGGTTGGCTGGCAGGAGGCTGGCTGGCAGGAGGCTGGCTGGCAGAAGGCTGGCTGGCAGAAGGCTGGCTGGTCTTTCTTCTTTTCCTTGATGGTTGGCACCCACACTCTCGACGATCACCAGAACAGGAAGGACACAGATTCATACAGTGGATTCTGGTATGGCCTGATTCAGCGCATACAGTGCACTTGCTAACACGTTGAGACATGATGTAAAATATTGTAATTATAAAAGGCGTGGGTGAATTTTCTCTATATAACGTGGTAGCTCGGAAGCAATGAGTTAAGCAATGAGATTTTTCTCTATAAAACGTGGTAGCTCGGAAGCAATGAGTTAAGCAATGAGATTTTTCTCTATAAAATGTGGTAGCTCGGAAGCAATAAGAGTTAAGAGGATCAAAATATGAATTAATTAACTGAACTCCTTGTTTCCTAAGACGTAGTTTTTCATGTATGAATAGATTACTTTTTCAGCGGAGCAAAGTTAAGAGGATCAAAATATGAATTAATTAACTGAACTCCTTGTTTCCTAAGACGTAGTTTTTCATGTATGAATAGATTTCTTTTGTAAGCGGCGTTAATGTGATCCTCATACAAGTTTATAAATTTGGTCTGTTGCAATTTTTATAACTTTATGCAATTTGAATCATGAATTTCATTGAGCTTATAGAAATCTGTAGCAACTTTCAATCGGTTTTTAATTTTTTTTGTCAACAAGGTGTTCTTGATTCACAACCAGCATGTGTCTGTGGTGCTCAAATGGAGTTGAAGACCCGTGCAGCAACGAAAGATGAGCATGCCTGGAGATGTACGAACAACAACTGTAGAAAGTGGTGTTCTATCCGGAGAAATTCTTTCTTCGAAGACTCCAATGTATCACTTGTCACCTGGCTCCACGTGCTTTACTTATGGTCCCGTGATGACTCCAACCATCGCATCCAAGAGATGACGGGACTGTCTAACAGGACAGTTGTCAAAATGTTAACAGCAATACGATCTGTTTGCTCCAACAACAGTGGCTACAGACTTGATAAGAATAGGCGGACGAGGGCATATCATAGAGGATCGACGAGTCCAAGTTTGGCGTTAAGCAAAAGTACCATCGCGGAAGGTTTGGTGAAGGACCCTGGGTGTTTGGTGCCATCGACAGAGCGACCAAAGAAGTTGTCCTTTTCTGAGTTCCAAATCGTACGCGAGCTACGCTATTACCAATAATACAGTCGACACAGTCTACCTGGTAGTACAATTTACTCAGACGACTACAGCACCTATCATACACTTAATTCGCTATGATTTTACCCATCTCATGGTCAACCATTCTGAGAACTTCGTCGATCCACACACAGGTGTCCACACCAACACCATCGAGGGACTTTGGAGCACAGTAAAGCGGAAATTCAAAAGGATGAGTGGTACCCGTTATGAAAAAGTTCCAGAATACCTCGATGAGTTTACATGGAAAGCGAAGAAATGCCCACAGTGATCTGCTACACGCAATACTTCGAGACATCGCCGCTGGTTATTAAAGATAAAACACCAAAATCAAAGGCTCTTTTTATAGCCAAAACATTGATAAAAGTCAAACCTAAAATGCTTCTACTGAAAAATAGACGAAATAAAGCTGAATGAAACTCATATTTTATTAACGTTACCTTACCGTTACCTTACCGTTATCTTACCGTTACCTTACCGTTATCTTACCGTTATCTTACCGTTATCTTACCGTTACCTAACTGACCATATATTACCGTTATCTTACCGACCACTGACCAACCACTTACCAACCACTTGCCGACCACTTACCAACCACTTACCGACCACTTACCGACCACTTACCGACCACTTACCGACCACTTACCGACCACTTACCAACCACTTACCGACCAATTACCGACCACTTACCAACCACTTACCGTACGGTGCAGATTGTTCACTATTACCCATTGCATGTTGTATACCAAGACTGCAATGTATTGTAGATCATATGTCAATGATGTCAGCACAGAAGAAAATATGCCAGCTCTGTATTGTGAAGAACTGTGCTGATTTTGTAGAAGCCAAAGCACCAGGATGGGATGAACTTGAGGAAGCCATGAATGCAGTACATGCTGTTGTAAGTGGGCTTGTGAATTTTGCTCGGGTGAGTATTTTATTTTTAATTTTATTCATTTATTCATTTCCTTGCATCTATAAAATGAACTTGGCATGCAGTGTGCATCTATATCTTTTGTGTGCAAGTTGCTTTGAGCATATTCAACTTGCTGCCATAAAGCATTTTAATAAAAATATTATTAATTTGTTCTTTATAGGTTTATGGGACTAAAATGAAGGGAACTGTTGATCAACCTCAGGTGAGCTTCATTTATTTAATCTTCCCCTCTGACTTAAACAGGTTATTAGTAGTGGGCATCAACCTGGAAGAAACTATCATTTAGTCCATCTGCAGTTCAGCAACACAAAAATTAATTGTGTTCTGGACTCCAATGCTCATTTTTGATTTTGGAAACACCCTTGTGATGCTTTTAATAATTGTGGTTGTCTGTCTGAATGTCTGAAGTGTCTTTTTGAAATCACATTGCTGTTCACATCACATTAATTTATGCAGATGGACTAAACGAGGGATTTTTCTGGATATGACCTACGTGTAGGCTAGGATATTAGTTGAATCTAGTATGCCAACACACCCATTCCATACTCTTTGAAGACAAATATACCTATACCTAGCTGCCTGTTCAAGATTCTATTGATAATCCTGCATACATATAAAGTTACACATAGACTCATACACTTCTATGGAATAGTACATTGTATACAGGTTTAGCATCACAGAGAAGAGATTCATATTAATATGAGCGATTTTTAATTCTATTCCAGCCCAATCATAACCACAGCAAATACAAAACCAGTATGTGTAGAGATTATCAGAAACCAGGAGGTTGTCCTAGAGGATCATCTTGTTCATTTGCTCACTCTGAAGAAGAACTTGAGAAGTAAGTCTTATATAAACATCATCTTTGACAGACAGTTGGATTTTATGTGACATTGAGTAACCATGCCCATCTTGGCAGGAAAGAGGCATTTATAAAATATTCAATGCTTCAGTGCTACAAAGTTTGTATGGATTCCAGGGGGTAGGGGGTAAGAGAGGGGGGGGAGCTGTTCCTCCTATTCCTCTTACAAATGACTTCTGTGATGGGGTATGGCACCCATGCAGTTGAAGAGGTGTCCATAAAAACAGCCTGAAAAACTCAATTTCAAGCGCAGTCCATCAATACCATTTAAAACTATCTGGAAAAAAAATTTGAAAAAATCATCAGCCATTATATTTGGTGCTTCTTCAATCACTTCAATCTATAATCACTGTAACCAAGCAATTATATATCAATATATATAAAAAATGTATTATCTTTGGGATAAATACAGTGTAATTGTACGGGCTTATAATAATATTTATCTTGTCAGATTTGGAAGAAGAAAACCTAACAAAGGGAAATCAGGTATTGTTGCAAGAGGGCCTTCAACAATGTCATCAGATCTTTCTTTTTCTTCAATGGAAAATGGCTTGGACCAGACTGCCAACAGCAGCTCACAATCACAGCAGATGAATGGCTCAGCAAGATCTTCTCCATGTAAGTTAATCGCTCAGTATAGTAGAATCCTAACTGATATACATGTACTGTGCAAGGAAGAGGGCAGAAGGAGAATCTAGGGGATTGAATTGGGGGAGGGGAGGGGGCATGACAGTAATTATAGCAGACTCTCTAGAAAGACATCCTCTAGTCTTGCCTTGCTGTTCAAAATAATTTTGGTTTGGAAAAAGAATGACCAGGCAGTTGTCTACCATAAAGAGTTGCTGCCTTGCAAGATTTCCTTTCATTCAACATTTTGTTGAACAGTACAGTAGCTCATATCACAAACTGTACACTCTATTGACTTGGAGCAAAGGTTTCATGCCTAGGCCAAAAGTACAAAAAATGTACAGAAACTTGCCCAAAAAACTTGCCTTGAATCCTCTGTTCACAGTCATTAGGAATTTGATTGAATACATCAGTGCAAAAACAACATAAATGAACTTTGATCAAATAGTAAATTCTCCCTCATCTCTTTATTATGGTAACATACATATAGGATAATTTGACTTTTGGTCATAGCTCTTGCTGGTGCTGTTTTTGCAGGGGCCTCTTCAACAAGGTCCTGAACAATTACTTTGTCTATTCCCTGTAGGTGAACTAGTAGGCAATTCATATGGACAGCCCCAGCCCCAATACAGAAGGGGTAACCAAGAACCCATCCAACAGAGAATGAAACAGATGAACATCCATAGTCCACCTGGTTACTCATCACCTGGTCCTTATGACAGCAGGATGTCGTATCCTAGCAACAGTGACAGAGCTAATGGTTACTACTATGCTACTAATGGATACACACCATCAACAGTCATGAAAGGAGGTTAGCTGTTAAACCTTACTATTATCATTGTGCTTATTACTCAACTAGACGTACAATATATATTTGAGGAATGTTCACAAAAAAAGCATTCTAAAGGATTCTGTGTGTATCCAATAGCAAACAACTGCAAACAATTCTAGAACAAATCTAGAACAAAGGCATCTTAGCAAAGTAGAGCCTTTTTATATGCTCGAACCTCAAGTTGTGTTGTAGAGAAAGAGTGGTAAGGTTGCACAGCGTTTTCTAGATGCGCTTTCACCAAATAGTGCCTTTAAGGGACATTCTTCTCGGTATTTTCTGCATTTATTGAGTGTACAAACTGTTGTGAGATCATGACTTGCAGAAGCATAATACATCATGAGGAATGTTCAAATAAAAAGCATTCTAAAGGATTCTGTGTGTATCCCGCAATAGCAAACCACTGCAAACAATTCTAGAACATCTAGAACCTCATTTACATATTTGATGTTAATAGTCTCTGTATGACTGTGAAAGACTTAATGAGTGGTATAGTCACCCTCTGTGCTGCTGAGTGACATACAGCGCATTGGGTCGGTAGGGATTCCTATAGACCAGTTTCATGTGACGTCAAAGCAGCTCAATTTAGAGGACAAAATAAAAGAATTTCAATCTTATGGGAATTGGAACCTATTGTTTTGTCCTCCAAATTGAGTTGCATTCCGAGGTGCTGCAAGTGGTCTATTATCTGCAACAGAAAGGATTTAGTCAGTTAATAAGTATTGTTCCAAGATAGTGTTGGTTAATGCCATACATCAACAATACATTATAGGTCCCAAGGGGGCTTATTGAATAAGTGACAGGTCTATAATAAAATCAATGTCTTCTAGTATTTGATAATCTACTGTATCTAAATCTTTCTAAGAAAACTTAAGAGAAAGGAGAATACTCTATAAATGAACTGTGCTATAATTTTGACTATATTTTTTCTCTAGTTCAAGGACCACCCCCAGGACTTATCACACCACCAAGCAGCTCTCCCCTGACCATACAGCAGGAAGACAGTCTGAGTGGGTCACGTGAAAACATGACCAATGGACATACAGAGAATGGCATGATGGGTCGGAGACTTCCTCCACGCCAGTTTGATCCCAACCCAAGACGACGTAACCCAGCACCTTATATTTATGAATCAGCTGGTTATGGGGCCTATCAAGATGCTTACTATGGAGGGTTAGTAGATTTCTGTTTACTGAGTACCCTTATTACTAGAGTTATTCTACCTTTATACAAATAATGTAACTGAGGAGGGTAGTTTTGTTTTGGGGCTGATTAAGTATTGATGCTACAAATGTAGGGCTCAAATAGGCGAATTCAAAAAGTATTTTCTATATATTGGGGAGCCCAAAGTCCACCCTGTCCATGGTTCATGAAATAGGGTCTACGTTGACCGCTCACACATCTGAAATGGCTTCCCAAAGAAAATTGTTCAATGTTCAATGTTCAATTTTCAATGTCTCTTATGTCACAGACCATCAAATGGCTATCCTCCTGCTGCCTTCACTAGACCACCACAACCATACCATGACCAGGTAGCCTACCATGTCCCAGCCACTGGGCGGCCTGATGCTTACGACTATTACTACGGCCATCCAAGTCTTATAGGAGCCAGACCTGAATGCTTTGTTGACATAAATAGTATACCTAATGGGGCCATGAATGGTAGGAGAGAAGACTATAGATATGTCAAAAGAAGTCCATATATCCCTGATGACATGGAGGTGAGTACAGTTTAATTTATTTTTCACCGTCAAATGAGTTGGCTAGAAAGTACCCTACCCTTGCTTTAATTGCCAAAATTGTTGGCATGATTGATTATTTTCAACCGTGCGTAATTTATTATCTTGTATTTCTATCTACTCCGCGTACCCCTCAGTAAGTCAATGTTGCGGTGAAATCCTATACCGCTTGTTTTTTCATCCAACAATCCAACACACCACTCTGGTTTGGCTAGAAACCGCAACATTGGACGGGGGTGGGGGTGGGGGTGGGTCAACTGCAAAAGACAAAACACAAATGTGAGATGCACCAAAAAATCCTACCAATTGTTATCATGCCAACAAATTTTGGCAAAGACTGTGGTTGGTTCTTTTAGTGTAGTAACTACATCAAGATTTTTATATGCGTTGAGAACGTATATTGTCCAAATATTTATTGTTCAATTTTGTTCCAGATACAGGACTCTCCCAGGACCAGTGATCTAGGTGAGGAATCTGATCGTCTATCCTCAGACCATGACTGCTTAGATGAATGGTTAAGAGATTTCAAAGCAACTCGTCGTAAGGACACCACGATGTCGAACACCAGTAGCGGTGTCAGCAGCGGCTCCCCTCTGAGTCGTTCACCAGCGGCCAGTCAGTCGTCGTCTTCCAGTCTCTCGCCACGTCAGGACAGCCCTGTTGGCTGGCAGAATGGTAGCGAGGGAGACAAGATTCTGCAGAACTATATATTTAGTGACAAGTCGCATTTGTCAGACTCGATATGGTCAACAAGAGAAAGAGAGGTATTTAGCTTAGAGTTTTTAAATTGAGATCTACTGCCGTATCGTGATTTGCGATCCATGATTTACAATCGTTTTTTGAACATACACTAGCAGGGGCGCACACAACAGGATGGCTTTGGGGGTCGTTTCTCGAAAGACCCAATAACTTTATAGTCTCCCTCGAAGCCGTGTTTAGCTTCGTCACGCAACTCTCCTTCGTCACACGAGGGAGCGTTGCGTGACGAGGCTAAACACGACTGCTGCGAGGGAGACTAATAACTTAACAGTGCCGTTAATATACGGGAAAATTACGGGAATATGCGAGCACCCGTAAGTTTGCCAGTAAAATCATAGAAATCAAGAATAACTTTCGCTTCGAGAATCACCTGTGAAATATTCCTGGTAAGCTACGGACCATATTTACCCTGGTCCCAGGGGCGATTTAATGGAGAGAAAGGGGGCGAAGAAGAAGAAGGTAGAAGAAGGCAAAGAGAGAGGAGAAGAAATCGCGATTTTTTCTCCCCCTCTTCTCCTTTCTCCTTCCTTCTCTCGCCCTTTTCCTGCTATTAATCGCTCCTATTAATCGCCTCTGGAACCAGGGTAGACCATATTTGGTCTTTCGAGAAAAGGGGCCCAGGGCACTAAGCACTCTAGTTTAGCCAAAAACTAATTTCGTGAAGAACTTATTTTGTTTTGTCTATTTTGTTCAAGATGAAAAATCTCTGGCTACAGCCTATTGGAGACAACCGACCTAGTTTCTCCAGGTAAGGCAAATATTTCCAGTCCTCGTCTCCAGAAACCCTTTACTAATTTTATGTTGTACATCGAAACCTCTATTTTGCGACACCTCCATTAAGGGGGCACATTCTCTGGTCAGGAGGGAGTACCCACCGTTTTTCTAATTTGTTTTCGTTGATATCATTTTCTAGGCATGATCAGGATCAGATTTCCACTGATGAGATGATCGCCCGTCACCTGCAAGACGAAGAGAATAACTCACAACGCGAGAACAAAACCATTGACAACGGTGACAGCCTTCTCAGACAGCGAAGAGAACTTGAAGAAGATCGCAACAAATCCAGAAGAGAACAGGTCTGCGCCTTTGACTGCGTGCAGCGTGCGCTAGCGTGAAGTCCGCGCGTGGAGCGTGTATAAGCGCGACGTGTTCCCGTACGTATGCATGCGTAAATAACGTAATTTGTTTTAACGTATTGTGTTTTCACTTTTTTCATATCGTGCTATACACGAACGCTTTGTTGAGTGGGCCATGCAGAACCAGGTCCTAGAACCTCAACGTTGTTTCTTCTATTAATAGTTTCGCTATAGACCAGTTTTCGTACGACTCAGAAAACGGTACAATCGTGTCAGCAATTTCTTATGTTTCTGCAAACATTACGGCACTGACACGGCCACAGTATGGCGAGGTCTGTTTTGAACTCATACGAAAACTGCTCTATATTCTCATGATTTATCTTTCCAATCTATTCTGATGATTTTGTTTGGCAATCATTCCTATCTGTGTTGGTCCTCACGAGAGGAGGATTGTCAAGACAAAAACATCAGTTTCCTTGAGAATAAACAAAACTATTCATACAACATGTGCACAAAATTATTCACATATATATGAATATCCTGCTGTAAATTCACGACAAATGCGACTACAAAATTGTTCGAACTTTCACTAGCGGACAGTGGTGGTAAGCAGACACTCTCCATAAGCGGTCCCTTCTCCTGGCAAACTCTTCATTTTTAACCACGCTTGACCTCTCATTGTGTCTTATGTTCACAGGAAGAGAATGATCGACGTATAGCCTTAGAAGCGCAAGCTTTTGAAGAGCAAGACGAATTGAAGCGAAGTAAACTGTCAGATCATGAGCGTCTTCTTATCGAACGAAGAAAGCTTCTTGCCAAGCAAACCAAGGAGCACCAAGAACGAAAAGATCGAAAGTTAGCCCAACAAATTGCTTATGAAGACGCCAAAAACGCTGGACTGGTGACAGCTCGCTACACATCGGGATTAATCCCGCGTGGCACATCCAGTTGTCCGTATCATGATCACATGACTCGCATCAGTGACGTCAGACCAAGTAATTTCAGTGCCTTCGGGAACATCGGCTCGTACCGCAAGGGCTGTTCTCCCTTATATGGTGAAGAAGACGTAATAGATTCAGCCAAGCGTCACTCCTGTAGGGAAGACGTCATCACGTATAATTGATGACGTCACAATCAATCGATGACGTCTCTTTTAATTGATATCGCATTTAATTGACGATACGATATCAAATTAGAATGATGACGTTGTGTGTAATTGATGACGTCACAATTATTGGGTGACGTCACTGGCACGATAATCCTAATTTGGTATAATCTTTATGTAATATTACTGTGTATCTAGTATCTAGTCCATTTTTGCCCTTTGTTTATCGAAATAATTTTAGACTTGTTATATAATGTCCAAGCTGATGTCTTCTGCTTTGGATTCAAGGTGAATTTAAACGTTAAACGTCGCTAGACATATCAATATATGAAGGTTCGTAATTAAGTGGTGGAGAACGCTGAACTGGGGGAGAACACGGGAAAAAGTTCTTGGCTCTCCGTATGTGTTCCCTCCTCATGCGTACCTACCTTTGATACAAAGTTAGCTTTTCTAACCAAAATGATTTTAAACTTAAAAAAGATAGTCACTTGCACATAGATTAAGTTAATCCTATTATGAATATTAGAAATTTATAATGTTTCTATACGACAACTTATATACCTGAACGGTGGATTCAGCGATCTTATAATTTACTTTATATTTTAACTATATTCCCCATGAAAACTAGGAGTCTATGGATATTACTCAGGGGAGAGGCGTCAGGAGAACCTGACCCCCCTCCCTGCAGTGATACAAATAGTTACTCATGTATATATACAGTTTATAAATTAATGACCTTGTTTCGTAACAAACCAATGAATGTAGCTACAGTAGATCCGATTAAGTGATCCTTTGATGTAAATTTCTATTTCCTCACGTCACGTGATTTGATAATTTAGTAACTGAATATTAGAGAATTCTTTAGAGTCATGTTCATAATCGAGTAATATTTTCTCCGCTGGTTTTTAAACTTCTGCGCTTTGGATTTCTGATAGTTTTATGTTGTTTCATCGTTCTGGAGATTAGTTGTCGTGACTTGAAAATCCAGTGAAACTGGCTGTGCTTTTATGATCCATATGGCAAATGATCGTTAAACGTGCTATAAATATCGTGAGCGCGTGGGTTTTCACGAGCGTTTCCTAAGTGTGAGAGTGCGTGAAATTCGCTAAGCAGTTTAGCATTAAAAAATTTAGATAAATTTCTTTAATCTCATTTAGATTCAATTCTTATAATCATTTGAAGCCATTTCCATGGAGAATTACTATAAACGTTTTTTCATTAACTAGCTTTTCCAAAATAATTTTGAAATGGCGGCCATATTGAAATGTACTATGCAGTGAGATGGTTCGGTTACATTTTGTATGACGTCAAATGATCGTAGATTATAAAAAAAATCTTCCGTTTGCTAATCTATAGTGTCTCAGTTATAATATTTATAAATTAGTTAAGTTTTATAGATTGTGGGTAGGTTTTTGTTTTGTATGTTAATGGTGAATGTATATTTATGTTTTCTCGAATTATCTTTTTTTAAGTTAAAAGGAATTTTAATACTTATTTTATTGACCATAACGTGTTTGGATTAGGTAATCGAAAATTAATGAAAGATTTTTCTACGGCAAGAAAACTTAACAAGAAGTAAAGTTCCATGTTAGAATGCAGAATTTTAAATACCCTATATATTTGTAAAAGTTAGGCATTCAGTTTTGAAGGTTGGGTTGGCGATCAATACAAGGCTTATTGTGAAATGCAGCAATCCCAGATTTCCGTAGTCTCCCTCACAGCTGCTACCAGTGTCGTCACGCGAGAAAGCGTTGCGTGACGACACTGGTAGTGGCTGCGAGTGAGACTAACATTTCCGCATAATTTTCTGATAATACAGAGTTTCTTTAATTTCAATCTGAAAAGTCATTTTAAGCAACATAATTTTCTAATCTTAGAGCTACTTTAGTATGGTGGAAGTTTTGGAAACTTAGTATTCCCGGCACGAGTTTTCGGATCAGGAAAGGTTGCCAGAAGGCTTCCTTTCTTCTTCCATAGGTAAAGGCTGCAAATGAGGCATTCTGGACAGAAATCCATTCTTGAGTTGTTAAAAACTG
The DNA here is from genome assembly GCA_029948255.1 of Telmatactis stephensoni. NCBI lineage: Eukaryota > Metazoa > Cnidaria > Anthozoa > Actiniaria > Isophelliidae > Telmatactis > Telmatactis stephensoni. The sequence continues at coordinate 486,600 of JALIZF010001667.1, forward strand.
CTCTACGTTTTCGAAACCTTGGAGCCTTGGGGCTGGTCTTCAAGAGCGACGGATGCAGAAGCGGAAGGATCATACGCAGACTCAGTATGCACTGTGCATTTCTTTTCACACCCGGTGAGAAATGCAACACTGAGTCTACGTATGTTGCTTCTGCTGATGCTTCCGTCGCTCGTGAAAACCAGCCCTTTGCAAGCCGTATCGCAAAAATGTTGGAACTCGCCTAGTTTAAAGACTTCCCACCATTTGAAAATGGCTCGCAGAAAATCAAGTTCCTGAAATACCAATTCGTCTTCTGGCGATAAAATTTCTGGAAAGTCTGATTGGAGTTTCAGGAATGAGAACCAGGAGTTTTGTAACTGGATGGTTAATTTACACAAGTTGTAGCCGTCCCCGGCATGGAGCAACTTGTTACTTACATGTATAATGGGGAAAGGGGTGAACTTATGATAAGAATTGTAATTATGTTTTGTTAAGCCAATTGTAGATAATTTCTATGTCAATCTTTTCTCGGAAACGAAAGCCATTGATTTTTATGCAATTAAAGCGTAAAGATTGTAATTCTAGATATGGTTTGTATTGCTTTAATTCAGTGTATAAGCTTTTTTTGGAAGTGGATTTTAAAAGGTGGAATCGAAAGGGAGGAGACGTTATCAGTCATAGAAAAATCCCCTTATAGTCCAGTTTACAATTGCTAGAGACCGCTGAGCTTCATGACAAAAGGCGCATTTTTGCAGGGTTAGCCTCCTTTTCAAGAAAGACCCATGGGAATGAAATTGATTTCTGTATTGTTCTTTACCGCGAAGAATGAAGTACAAGGGCGGTGAAAAAGATAAAAGGCAAGAGCCCGCTTTCGAATGTTGGTAGATGTGTGATGTATAGGGGAAATAAAAGGTATTGCGAATTAATTTTTCGGGGGAGGAGGGTGGGTGCAACGCTGAAATACTTCATTCGTGATCACTCAAGGAAGTAGTCTATCACTACTCATAAAACCCATTTCTGAGGATTAGGGGTGGTCCGAAAACTGAACAATTTGGTCAAGAAAAAAACTTCGAGGGCAAATGTGATGTTTTGGGGACCATCTATAATCTGAGGACTTTATATATTCAATGGATCAGAATGAAGTTTATTCATTTTTGCCGCCGATAGATTTCTACATTAATTGTCAACAGACTGGGCAAAACCCATTCGAGTGCCTATGGCAAGCAATGTGATTGGCTCTACAAATTTTATCTGTCTCTGATTGGTTGTTTGGCTGGTAAGGTTAGCTGTTGTCATGACTACCGTAAAACTTTGCTCACTGCAGAAAATTCAAGGCGAACAGAAGTGAACACAGATTTTTGTGCGACAAAATGAATCAAAACTCAACAAAATTACCTCTGATAAGACAGAAAAGCATATGATAATACCAAGAAAGCTGTAGACGCTGTTCGATGAGCAATGAAAATACAAATTACAGTTAAGTTGTCAAGACCGATAAAAGCGAAATTTGGAGTGGAGGTTGAACAGACCTGCAAACTTGCGACTGAAGTCTTGACTTCAAAGACCAAGAGGAATTTTTTTTCAGAGTTTGGTTGACTAAATTATTCACTGCAGAGGAAAGCCGAAGGTGATCTCTGATGAATTCTCTGTCCCTCCAAAATGCCCAAAATTGCCATGATTACTACAATGCACAAGTCAGAATTTCAGTGTCATTTCATTCGCCGATCAGTTTCCCTGCGAGCGAGTCTCCTATAGGTAAGCTTAATTCCTGACACGAAAAATGTCAGAAATAACCTGTAGCAGACTCTGCTCGCAGGGAATTCGCCGATAAATGTTCCTGATTTATGTTGACAGCAAACTGACACTATGAGGTAAGAATTTTGAGTTAGAAATATAGATACAATTAATCTTTTGTTTTCCGTAAATATTGATAAAGTCTCATTTACTTCAAGCAAAATTATAGCGAAGCATGTATTGGTATGGTCTGTTAGCCGTAAGCCCTAGAAAAACTGTTCATTTTGCCATTAGAAAACTTTCATCGAATATTTTATGGATTTCAGTGTTTGCGCTTTCTGGGATACAGCGATTCAAAGTTAGGTCCTCTCGGAATTTCCCTTTCCTCTTTTTGATAGCATTGATATTTCTCTTTTACTTTTTTCCCCTTATAACGTTCTCTGAAACCTTTCCGGTCATATTCAAACTTTTTGATTTTCATGATTCACCTAAAAAATTTCGAAAGTATGATCCCACCATCTTAGAAGGAAGCAGTGTCAAAAGGTTTTGATTCCTTCCCGATTGGGAACCCAATTCATATATTAAAAATTAGCTGAGACTTAGTCATGAGTACTTACTCTGGAAACAACCATTGAACTTGCTTGCAGACCTCTATCAACTCGTGCTCACATATAACTTCCTTTTTTGTTCCCGCCTCATTTGCCGATCGAATTCTTTGCCTCCAGGGTTATTTAGTATATACGAGACAACACTGAGAAGGCGGAAACAGTAAAATATCGTAGCTAAGAAGTGTTTTTTTCCTTTTCCGCAATGAATCGAATGATATCAAGTAAAATAAAACAATACGTTACATGACCTGCATCCTTTACTGAACAGTTGCAGCTTCAAATTTTGAATTTTTCCTTTTTTTCTAGAAGACTCTGAAATCTTTCATTAAGTAAACTGTGTACCTTATATCCTTATAGAATATTACTCAGTACGCAAGAAATATTATTTAATATGCATATTTACTGCGAAAGACTACCAGTTTATCCTGTAAGCAGGAATTAACCTTTTTTTAAACCATTCGCGGAGCAAGAGAAAAAGTACAACTCGCTAGCTTGCTCTCTCGCAAAGGATTAGAAAAATCTTTGCTCGCAGGGCAACTACTACCTGGTACCAAGAGAGCATAAATACTTAAAATTTACAATAACGAGTCAATTAGTCCACTTGTTGAGTTCGTAACTTCGATCAGTTTCAAGCAAAGGGATGAAATGCAAATTCCGATTATAAGGTATTTAACTGAGACTGGCAGAGAATTCTAACCGAACTATATATTGTGTGCATAGTTTCCAATATAACAATCGTAATAGTTCTTCCATGACGCTGTGTCTAGATGCAGCCGGTCACAACATTCAAATTACTAAATGCCCGGCAGTGGAATTTCCTTTAAAAACGCACTAAAACAACACGATTCAAGGCATCAAAACTGAACACTCTCTTTGTTGAGAAATGTCAAGCTCTTTATTATACGAGCGAACAAAACGTCAGGTTTTTCCGCTCCGGCAAAAAAGCTACAGTTCCTTAACCAGATTTTACGAGATCGATCGTTCTCTAAAACCTTGGAATTCAATGCACAATATTCAACAACAACTTATATTTTGGTTTCCACTGTTTCTCGAGACCCAACAGCATTGATTTTTGGTTCCTGCGTTTTGAAGAACCTTGACCTGTACAAGCTGGCCACTCGTTGTGTGAAGGTGAAAGAGACAGCGATGTACACCCCTTGGATGGTACTCAGAACAACAAATGGATACATGAAGTACTCGTGTACAAATGAACCCAGTATACCAAAGATCCACGTGAAACCCATCAGAACTGCAATCTTAACATAAACTGAGTAATTACGCCGATTTTCACGGTTTTCTGAGGCCATTCTTGCCTGTTGTCTTGCCTTTAGGATAGACTTGACTGTCAGTCCAAAGAAAACTGTATTCACAAGAACTGCTATTGCAACGGGCAGAACAAATACGTAGAGATTGGCACGACCATTGTTGATCCAACATCCTTTGGAACCACCATAACTGATGTCAACGATCCCTGATTGATCCAGCGACACACAACACACAGACAACAACGACCAGAACAGCTGGAAGCCAACCAATCACAAGCGCTCGAATCAGCGTCGACCTTTTATCTCTAGCTCTCTGTTGGTGGTTTACAACTTGGATTTTTGAGAAAGCTTTCCAAGTGCTGAATGCTATGATCGTCATCCATGCAAACGCGGCAAGGAAAGCAAAATGAACAATTGCTGCCACGGCAGCACATGTTCTGTGCGTTAGTGTTTGACTTGATCCAATCAGCCATAAGGAGTGAGCAACTAGTAAAGCTGAGCACAGATTCATCAAGTTGATTCCCGGTAGTGTTCTGAGTTCTGCAAACAACGAATATGTCAGCAAAGTTTCAACAAGACAAATGACCGATAACGATAGTCCAATGCAGGTCAAGACAAAAAGAACAATGTCGTCACCAATTTTAACTTGTTTGCCCTTATCTATGGTGTACTGGTTTGAAAAACTGCTGCACACAACTATACTTCCATTGATACTTCTGTACTCATTATAAAGGGTATCAGATGCATTTCTATAAAGCGACTTATTTGGCAGCATGACATATTCATGTTCTTGTAAAATGATGTAAGACCCATTTAAACAGTTGTTCACCACGTGTTGCCTGCAAACAGCAATGTTACCAACAGGAATTTGTCTATCATGCAGTAGAGATGTTGCGTTTGCAAAGTATTCTTTTTCAGTGAGAACTTCCCCAGTGCTGTTGATGTAAATACTGCTTGAGTTTGGAAAGACCACGTAATCTTGTGGACTGAAGTATTCAACTTTGAGGCAAGTTAGACGCTTTGTTGTTGCCTTGATTATGGTAAAGGTGTCATTCATCCATCGGAATTTGAGTGGTTTAGTGAAATTCAAAAGAAAATTAATGTCAATAATAATATTTCTTTGACGCCCAATGTTATTTTGGTAACGTTCTAAAATGTTTATGTCCAGAATGAAGACTTTGAAAGGTGATAAAAAGCCCCACTGCCACTCTTTGAAATAAATGTCCGTCTTATTAAGTCCAAATGTTTCATTTAACATTTCGACAACATCAGTGCTGTTATATAAGTACAACATTGGTGGACTTCCTGTAATCCATAAAGCCAAACGATATTTCTCAAAATGGGATGACAAAGGTGCTGGTGAAGGTTGAGTCAACGTTGGTCGGCAAAGTTCAAGATAAATGTCATACACTTCACTGAGTTTACAGTTTACTTTGATTACGAAATTTGGTGATCGTCTTGTTGAGTTTGTGTTCTTATTTATATCCATCAAGAATATGAAGGGAGCTACTCGTGGTGAAAATGGAGGTTTGATATCAACTGGTCCACATTCGATCGAGCTAATATTTAAGTTGCCATTGAATTTACACATAGCACAGTGCAAGTTTCTGAAATTCATCCGAGTCGCCGTGTAATAAACAAGTCTTGGAGGCTCTTTCAGACATTTGGAAAAATGAACTGACTGTGAATTGACACACGGCCAAATCAACCGACACTTACGTATGGGTTGTCCTCTCATCGGGTACCAAAATGAGAAGCAAAAATCAAATAAAAAGGCCAAAGATTGCGATGGAGAAATACCTTGAGGTGGGGATAAGCCACAATTAAATTCAACGCCATAAAAGTGTAATTCCTCTCTTTTGGCTCCATTACATATGGCACAGTGAATATTTCTATACGCATTTCCATCCTTGCCTACAACAGGAATGATATCCATGTAATTATGGACAGTCAAGTCCGCATTTGAAAAGGCTGAACATTTATAAAGCAGCTCATGAGGTGTCGACGATGTCGGACATTTATCAATAAACCAAATGCCATAATGACAGTTCCAAAGATCTCGATTAGCTTTCAGAACGGTACGGTTTGGTTTGTTGCAGTAGTCGTCAAAATCTGCACAGCAGTCCTGAACGTCTTCGCAGCCAGGATCACAATAAAATGGAAATTCATTAATTTAAAATAATGACAAATCCGTGTTGTTACATCTTCCTTTACAAGAAAAAGACGACGAACACGGAATTGGTGGCGGTTGTAGTAGTGGTAGTGATGGTGGAACAGAAGGTGGTGCTGGTGGAGCTGGATGCGGTGCTGGTGGTTGCGGTGGTGGTGCTGGTGGTTGCGGTGGTGGTGCTGGTGGAGCAGGAGGTGGTACCGGATGAGATGCTGGTGGTGGTGGTGATGGTGGAGCTGGTGGTGCTGGTGGTGCTGGTGGTGCTGGTGGTGCTGGTGGTGCTGGAGGCATTGATGAAGCTGGTGGTAGTGGTAGTGATGGTAGAGCAGGAGGTGGTGCTGGATGCGGTGCTGGTGGTGCTTGTGGCAGTGGTTGTGATGGTGGAGCTGGTGGCGCTGCTGGTGTTGCTGGATGCAGTGATGCATCTGATAGCGTTGGTACATACGGTACATATGGTGCCGGTGGATACGTCGATGGTGGGTACGACGACTTTGGTGGGGCTGAAGGATAGGTCGCAGGTGGATATGTCAATGTTGGTGGCACTGGTTGGTTCGATTTTTGTGGTCGAGATGGAGCCACCGCAATATCTGATGAAATATATGGTTGTTCAAACAGTAAGGAGGCTGAAATTGCTAGTGATAAAGTGCAAGCTGGTTGTTTTTGCGGTGGTAATGGTAGTACTTGTGGTGCCGTCAGCGGTGATGTGGAAGATTGAGACGGATGTGCTAAAGAGTAACCCCGTTTTTGTCTTTGTGAAAATGACGGATGGGCTGACGTCGATGGTGTTGGTTGTGGGTTAAAATCTGCATGAATCTTTAATTGGGTTTGGTGCCTTCCAAACGAGGATTGCATTGTTGAAGAGGGTTCGATTGTTGCTCTGGATCGTGAATTTCCAGACAAAGTTTGTGAGTTAGGGCTTGAAGATGATTTGCCATGTTTTTGTGACATCGGAAGTAGTAACGTCGGCGGGAAAATCTGACGGGATTTGTCTGTCGTTGACACTGGAGAAGAAGGTGAAATGTTCTTGTTTTCTTTGCTGTTCCATACCTCTCGACGATATCTTCGTTTTTCCTTGCCATTTTCTGGGGAGATTTCTTTGGTCACTTTTTCTATAATTCCCTCTTCTAGTGCCCCTTTTTCGTACTGAACACTATGTATTAGCGTTGATTTTTTATGTGAGTGTGCAACACTTTTAGATTGACGGGTGTCACTGAAAGTAACTAGAGACATCGACAAACTGCAAATTGTTAAAAGGAGAAACATCGTGCATGCGATGAAAGTACCGTGAGACTGATTATTTTCCTATTAATTTTCTTTCTTTTGAAGAAAAATAGTTTGGAAGTCTCACCTGTTGACTAATGCGCCTGTAGACTTAATAAAGGTACGTGTTATAGGTTAGCATATATATTGGTTTCTCACCATGAAAAATCCATCATATATATTTTTATCTACTAGATGATGTAATTGCAATATATCTATCATAATTGTTGAGGGCACGTATACCAAGACTATTTTACAATGAATAATACCAATTCAAGAAAATTGGTTTCTCACCACGAAACACATGTATCATAGAATTGTTGAAGACATTAATTGCTAGTTCACAAACAAGAAAAATAAGATTTATCCAGAAACGTTTTCCAGTATTTGACAAGGGATATATCATTGCTGAATATAAGACATTTTTTCTATTTTGAAAGACCTGTCGGTACAGATTTTCTGAGTCCTTTCTACTGATTAACCAAAGAAGGCTGGCATTGGTGTCAAGAGACCACACATTCCGTCTCGTGTGGAATTTTCAACAGGTCGATTATAAGTTTAAAAAATGTGTCTGTTTGGAAGCTCACTGTAATTTGGGCAGTTTTGCTCTTCATGTTTAGTCAAGATGAGATTCAAAGACTTTTAAAAACAGCCGTTTAATAGTTATCTATAGCTCTCAATCTACTTCTGAGCTTCATTTTCAATCTGTTAATTAAAAAGTCAGAAACGGCACAAATTTGTTTTTGAGGATATTAGCGATCTATCATATGTTTTAGGTTTTTATGTCAACACATGAACAGCTAGCTAGAATATTACGCCTACCACGCATTATCTTATGTACCAATGTGCCACCCTTATCCTATGATATAAAACCAGGAAAAAATATAGAATAAAATAACTGTGCTCTTATGATTTCTATAATAAAAAGGTGTTTAAAATTTTCTTCTACTCCGACGTAAGGGCTTCGAGTAGTGTCACGTAAAACTAGTAATGCGGTATATGACCTTGCTTTTTTGAATTTTGCAGCTGCAGCTTTAATTTTTTATTTTGACAGTATTTTAATTTCTTATTTTAATTTTTCTTCTTCCTAGAAGACTTATCTTACATCTGCCATTAAGTAAACCGTGTATTTGAAAATATTATTCTCCACTCAAGAAATTATATCGTTTCACGTGTTAAGGTGGCTCAAAATAGTTTCCTAGGGAACACACTCCCACTTTTCGTTTCAGGAAATAATAGGCTTCTTGAAGACGGATCCAAACGCCTTTTGCTCCAGTTATCAGGCTTAGATGAAAGTTTCGAATGGTGTCAAGTTCCGCTTGATCGGCGTTACCTTGGCAACGATAAACGAAGATCGCGGAAATAAGTTTTTCTAATGTCTCTTGTATTCGAGCAGCTCTAGACAAGTGGCAATATGGCAATAAACTACATGCCAAGGCAACGAAAATAGGACACAATTAAAACTTTTCTACCACGCCGATTTCGAGTAAATCGCGCGCATGACTTTTTTAGAAAAGAAAAACCTTGTATACCGACAGATAGGTACCGGTCTTTCAAAATAGAAAAAAAAGTCCAATATGCAGCATATATCCCTTAGCTTGTCAAATACTGGAAAACGTTTTTAGATTAATCTTAATTTTCTTATATGTGAAATAGTGATGTCTTCAACAATTCTATGATACATGTGTTTCGTGGTGAGAAACCAATTTTCTTGAATTGGTATTATTCACTGTAAAATAGTCTTGGTATAGATGCCCTCAACAATTATGATAGATATTGCAATTACATCATCTAGTAGATAAAAATATATATGATGGATTTTTCATGGTGAGAAACCAATATATATGCTAACCTATAACACGTACCTTTTATTAAGTCTACAGGCGCATTAATCAACAAGTGAGACTTCCAAACTGTTTTACTTAAAGTAGAAAGAAAATTAATAGGAAAATAATCTTTCGTCGCATGCACAATGTTTCTCCTTTTGCCATTTTGCAGTTTGCCGATATCTTTAGTTTCTTTCAGAATTCAAATGCTGAACTGTAAACGGTTCCGTCCGCGCGCACGTTAAGAATCAAATTCTATTGTTTGAGAGCCTTGCGCGCGCGATGGGAAGTTACTAAAAATAGCCTTAGTTGCTGCGAACATCGCACAGACATCAATACTGAGTTTCGCTCTCTTAGTATTATGGTCTCTTGTATTAGCCTTTCACAGTGAGCTTAGGCCTGCTGTGGAGATATTTTAGAAAAACCGATTTCCGTGATCTTTGTTTATCGTTGCCAAGATAACGCCGATCAAGCGGAACTTGACACCATTCGAAACTTTCATCTAAGCCTGATAACTGGAGCAAAAGGCGTTTGGATCCGTCTTCAAGAAGCCTATTATTTCTGAAACGAAAAGTGGAAGTGTGTTCACTAGGAAACTATTTCGAGCCACCTTAATTTGCGAGAAAATCATGCATCTTCAAACCAAGTGATGAATTGTGTTTTCACTGTCTCATCTGCAGATTCCGATGATAAGGTATTTTGACCGTCAATATGATTTAAAAGTCTTTGATGGTGTTTGTAATGAGACTAAAGATTACGAAGAATTCTATCTAGAACTATTGCGTGCACAGTTTTTTGTATTTCTTTATTTTGTTATGTTTCTTTATACTGTAATCGTGATACAGTGCATGGAATCTCTATATTAAGCAGACATCTTCGGAACCTTGTTCCGGCGTCCGCTTTATAGGGGTGTCCACTGAAAAAGGGTTTGTATATTTCATAGAAATGGTTAACAATTAACTTCTAACTGTTCTAGACAAATAATCAAACCGCCAATGGCGGACATAACTCGCGGATTGAGCTATATGTGCAGAGCGGAAGCCCATGAAGCATTGAGAGCTGAATGTTTTTACCCATTTAGTTTCTTTTTTACTTCCATGAAGTGTCTTTTGTGTAATCCTTAGCCTTTAGTAGCTATAAAAAGCCATATTTTTTTCAATGAATAACACGCGTACTTTTATATGGAGCGTAAAGTAACTGGTTGCCTATGTTGCATGACGTTACATCAGACTCATTGTAGCGTGCATGACGGCCAAAATCTGAATTCATTTCAGAAGACGTACGATAAACTGGTAAATACTAGACGCTTTTTGGAGCGAAATTGGCCATGGTTTCCAGTGATTGTGACTCATTGTACGTTGCATCACGGTGCAAGGTGCCACATTGTTTACTGTGTTCGATCAAACGAATGATAAATAAATTACCTTACATACAATGTATATAAATCTCTCATTGTATCAGTATCTGAGAATATGCGTCTCAAAGTGTACAGCTAATAGACCATTTCACGCTGTCTTGGCTCAACCTCAGCCTCGACAGCATGTAATATATTCATTAGAATTTGACTACAGCTCGTGGAATCTTAAAGGTTTCGATTGTTTGTTGTCAGGTTACACAAGTTTTGCTTATAGCTACAATTAGCTGACTCGTCAAAGGTTACTGGTGAATAAAATGAAGCATGTTTGCATTTTGAACAAGTGTTTTAAAATAATATAAAGAAAAGTCGATTCAAATCAGTGCCGTTTTCGTTTCCTGCTTTTTTCAACATTCTCCCTTCTGATAGAGTACAAACACGAACCATACTAGCGGCTCGATCGTTTGCTTTTTATTTTAATATTTACTCGCGTGCTGATAAAGTAGGTAGAGGTTATTTCGCGAGCTTCAGAACGACATTTCGCTAGGGACTGGGATAGGGTTTACCCCTAACCTAGCCCTAAACCTAAACCTAAAACCTAAAATCTAGCTCTAATAATGGGGTCCTTTGACGCGAAATGTCGTTCTGAAGCTCGCAAAATAGCCTCTACCGATAAAGTACAAACACTACAAGCTTGGATGACTTTGATGTTCGACTTGCGACGATTTTTGTTGCTTGAATTCGAAAAAAAGTCCACTCAGAAAGGTTTTCATGTCGAGATGCGATGAAAGTTATTCCGAGCAGAGTAGTACAATACAAAATGTGGCAAGGAATAAGAAATTAACTATCAGCAATTTCCCCTAACATCCGACATATCCAATCCTAGCGAAATGTGAGCACGAGGTAAGTCAAGGAATCTCTAGGCATGTTTTACTAATGAGAGCAGTTGTCGTGTCCATCATCTCGGACCATCTTGAAGGCTCCAAAATTTAAACTCATGGAAGAAGTCTCGAGTAGAATTTCAACACTCCACGATAATAATTGAATACAGACCTTATTTACAGAAGACGACTTTTAGATCGTTAATTCAATTCAAAAGCAAGTTTCGCGTACAGTCAGCTGAAGAATTCGAGCAAATGTCATCGATGCATATTTGAATACCTCAGGAGTCTCGAAATCATAATTCTTACAATCTCGTACGCAGAGCCCACATTACTTTCGGCCTGCGTCAGTCACGTCGAGCATGCGCAGTAGCATAGTATAACAATTTGCGAGTGAGTGAGTGAGTGACTCATTAGCATATTTTGACCCCTCACAATAACTCGTGGATTTGCAATCCATGAGTTAAAAAGACTTATCAGAAAATATCCATCAAAATTTATTCTGAATCAAACGTTACAGGGAATTTTAGACTGTTTTTGGTCACGTGAAACCAATCATTTCTTGAACTGGCAAATCATTGTCTTCAGACAAGACCTACGAAAATAACGACCCGCTTAATGAAGGTTCTTAATAATAAAAAATGATCCATTAGGCTTGTGTTTTCATTTCATTTTATTTCATTTACAAGTTTATTCCTTCCGATGAAGGCAGGGATACCAAAATATCCCAACAGCTTTGACAGCCTGTTACTGTGGGCTGAAGATTTCTGAATCTTAATTTGCGTTTTTGCATTTGTCAATCAAATTAAGTAAAAATTACTAATATGAAGAACTATTAATACCAAAATGATAGTATAGCTAATGTATATCGTCTAAAGATCTTACTTGGTTATTTGGTAGGATTTTAGGAGCTTTAAGTATTATAGAAGTTTTTGATGTTTAGTTGAGGTGGGCGGAAGCAAATAACCAAATTCCAACGGACTGTTTGAAGGTCAGAGTGTGCACAATATCGAAACTTCTAATACACCTTTTTACAGTCACCAAACTGCTCCCTCACACGAGAGCCGAGTATTGATACAGACCCTCCTTCTTTTGACATGAAAATCAATATTATAACAACCCTCACTTTGAGTAACAGCCCGTTGAATTCGAAAGTATTTCCCAGTATTTGCTTTGTTCATTTACCGCCCCCTTGTTCATTGGTGTGCGTTTCTTGCCCTAGCTTTCAAGAACGGTTACCTAAACTCCAAAGAATATGTAACCCGCAGTCGGGTTATGCGAGATATATATATATCGCTCTCTAAAACCTTGGAATACAATGCAGAATATTTATTAACAATTACAGTTTGGTTTCCACTGTTTCTCGAGAACCAAAAACTTGAATCTTTGGTTCCTGCGTTTTCAAGCTGAACCTTGACCTGTACAAGCTGGCCACTCGTTGTGTGAATGTGAAAGAGACAGCGATGTACATCCCTTGAATGGTACTTAGAACAACAAATGGATACATGAAGTACTCATGTACAAACGAACCAAGTACACCAAAGATCCACGTGAAACCCATCAGAATTGCAATCTTAATATAAACTGCGTAATTGCGCTGATATTTGCGGTTTCCTGACGCCATTCTTGTTTGGTGTCGTGTTTTATGGATAGAAGTGACTGTCAGCCCAAAGTACGCAGCATTCCAAAGAACTGCTATTGCAACGGGTAGAACAAATACGTAGAGATTGGCACGACCATTGTTGATCCAGCATCCTTTGGAACCACCATAACTGATGTCGACGATCCCTGATTGATCCAGCGACGCACAGACAACAACGACCAGTACAGCTGGAAGCCAACCAATCACAAGCGCTGGAATTACTTTTTTCAGTGTTGATCTTTTATCTCTACAAGCTCTCTGTTTGTTTACGAATCCGCGTTTTGAGAAGGTCTTCCAAGTGTCGTATGCTATGATGGCCATCCATGCAAAGGACGCAAGGAAAGCAAAATGGAGAATTTCTGATAATGCTTCGCATGCTTTGCTCGAATGCGTCTGACCCGATCCAATCAGCCATAAGGAGTGAGCAACTAGTAAGGCTGAGGTCAGATTCATCAAGTTGATTCCTGGTAGTGTCCTGAGTTCTGCAAACAACGAATATGTCACCAGTGTTGCAATAAGACAGATGACAGATAATGACAATCCAACGGAGGTTAGGATAATCAGAGCAGAGTACTCCGTTTTACCATGTGAAGCCTTTTTCTTCTTATCTGTGTACTTGTTCGAGAAATTGCTGCACACAACGATACTTCCATTGATTCTGTCGTAGTCTTCTTCGTTGTAAACTGTATTATATACATTTCGATAAATAGACTTGTTTGTCAATATGGTATATTCGTGTTCTTGTAAAGTTATGTAAGTTCCATTTGCACAGGTGTCAACCATGTGCTGCCTGCAAACTGCAATAGTACCAACAGGAATTCGTCTATCATTTAGTAGCGACATTGATTTAGCATAGTACTGCTTTTCAGACAGAACCTCTCGTGTCTTGTTGATGTAGACGTTGTTTGAGTAGGCTAATACCGTATAATCTTGAGGGCTGAAGTATTTAACTCTGACGCAACTTAGAAGCTTTGCTGTTGCCTTGATTATGGTAAAGGTCTCATTCAGCCATCGGAATTTCTGTGGATTAGTAAAATTCAGAAGAAAATATATGTCAATAATCCTGTCTTGTTTTTGGATATTTCTTTGAATTTTCACGTCCAAAATATACATTTCCACTGCTAAAGTGTATACCGGACGCCACTCCTTAATAGTAATATCGGTTTCACTAAGTCCAAATGTTTTACTAAAGATTTGAACAACAACAGTGCTGTTATATGAGGATAACATTCGTCTAGTATAAGAACTTCCAGTAATCCACAAAGCGAGACGATATTTCACAAAATGGGATGACAGAGGTGTTGTTAAAGGTTGAGCCAACGCTGGTCGGCATAGTTCAAGATAAATGTCATAAACTTCATCGAGTTTACATTTTACTTGAATTACTAAGTTTGAAGATTGTCCTGGTGAATTATTGCCGTTACTTATATCTACCAAAATTGAAAAGGGAAATGGTGACACACATCTAGGCGAGTTAATATTTAGCTTATTGTAGAACATACACCTAGCACAGTGTAAGTATCTGAGAATTCTTGAAGTTACAAGTTGAAAAGATTGTGTTTGAAGTTGGCCAACACAACGGGAAAAATATGCCGAGGGCTCAAGATCAAAACACAGACGCATAGGTTGTCCTTTTCTGGGGGTCAAAGAAGGTCCGGAAAGTCCACTGCAGTACTTAAATAAAAAGTTCAAAGACTCCGATGACGAAAGATATTGTGGAGGTGAAATCTCACAATTGAATTCTATGTCATAAAATTGTAAGTCCTCTCTTTTGGCTCTGTTGCATATAGCACAATGAACGTTTCTATACACCTTGCCATCCTTACCCACAACAGGAATGTTATCCATGAAGATTTGAATAGTCAAGTCCAGATTAAGGTGTAGATTGGAATAAGCTGAACATTTGTCAGACTCCACATTAGGGGGCCACGATGAGGGGCATTTATTAATCATCCAAATACCATTACTACATTCCCAAAGATCTCGCTTAGCGTTCAAAATGGTACGATTGGGTGCGTTGCAGAACTCGTGAAAATCTGCACAACAATCGTTAAACATTTCACATTCAGGATCACAATAACAAATCAATTCTTTAACATCAATCAATGAGAAGTCCATTTCGTGGAGACATCTTTGTTCACAAGACAATGACGACTGAACCATTTGGAGCCGTAAAAGCGGTGGTAAAGTTTGGGATGAAAGAGGAGGTGGAGGCTGAGACGAGTGTGATTGGTCCAACGGCGATGATGAACACGATTCAGGTGCCAAAGAATAAGCTGTAATCGGTGTTGCTAGTGGCTTTAATAGCAGATGTTGTGGTGTTGGTAGTGGCAAAAGCCATGGCCATGACCAGAAAGGAGCTATTGGCTTTGAAGGTGAAGAAGAGCAAGATGAACTTGCATGTGCAGATTGGAAATACGATTGAGGTGCAAAAGAATGGACTGAATGGTCTATATTCGGTGTTCCTAGTGGCTTTAACAGCAGATGTTGTGGTGTTGGTATTGGCGAATGCCATGGACGTGGCCGTGAGGGAGTTATTGGCTTTGAAGGTGCAGAAGAGCAAGATGAACTTGGTGAAGGAGGTTCCAAAAAAGTGACTGCAATTGATGTTGCTAGTTGCTTTAGCAGCAGATGCTGTGGTGCTGGTAGTATTGAATGGGAACGTGAATGTGAACTCATTGGCTGATTAGGTGATGCTAAGTTGGATAATTGTAGATTGGATGGAGTGGTGAGAGTAGATGTGGTCAGTAGCGACGCTGGAGGTGGAGATGTTGATGATGGACAAGATGTTTGAAAAAATTCTGGCAATTGAAACGATAATAAATGGTCTAGAGTCCTCGTTTTAAATAGCCGTGGAGTAGCAGTTAGCTGTATTGTTTTTGATGATGAAGGAGGATGAGGAGGCAGCGAAGAACGTGGCAGAATCATTGGTTGAGAACATGCTGGAAGTTTACATTTTGATGAATAGGATGAGTTTGGTATTTTTAGTAGTTGAGTATAAGTATAGGTTCGTGTAGTCGATGGCTTTGTGGATAATAAAAGTGAATTTGTTGAAGATGATGAAGGTGGTAATAATGGTAGTTGCGGAGCTGTTGACAGTGGTGGTTGGTTCATTTTTTCTCCAGAGGAACTCACTTGATTGATCGCTTTCCTTTCAAATTTGCTTTCTTCTTCCATATTTTTTAGTTGGTGCCACTGAACTTTCTTCGACGGATTTGGAAATTGGAAGGTTATTGGATTTATCTCATCAGCCTCACCGTAAATTGAACTCGCCCGCGTATTCCACATCAAGAGCCATGTCGTGAAGTGGATAACTGAGAACATCATTGATGCCAACTCAATTGAACCCTTTTCTCTTCTTAATAAAATTCGATACCAATTGAATCGACTGAATGAATTCGAAAATCAATCAATTTTCTTGTCAAATTTGCTTGAATGTTAGCAGTTGTATAGTTGTGTGAATTTAGCTACCTTAATAAAAGATCAATCAAACGTTTGTTAAGCCTGAAAAGCGAGAAAATGCAGCGGATATTATGATCAAGTAAGTGTCCAAAAACAGCAATTTAAGGATATCTATATAATGACTTCTTCCTCGGCTGCCTTTTTTCTCGTGACAGTTTGTGACAACGAAATTAAGAACGTTACTAGTTGCTATAGCATTAGTCTTTCGTTATCTGTTTTTATCATTATTTACTCGTTCATTTTTCCATTCATCTATATCATCTCGTCTGATATTTACTCCTATAAAAATTTTGTTTTTAAGTTTGCTTTGATATTTTCAACGAAACTGTATCTGTATTTGAAAACAATGTTGCCAAGATAGCTAGCATTTAGCTGTGTAGCAAGCACTACGCACACCACCCGCAATAAAATGTATATCACTGTACCACTGTTTCGCTGTTTACCATTTAGACACTATCGATAACATCTCTTAAATTATCATTGCTTTTCGGCTTAACGAGGAAATTGTTTGTTTAATCCACCCATAACATTAACTTACAGTTTGAATGATGCAAGACACTCATATGGAAAGTAGCAAAAAATAGTCAAAACCGGGAAAGAAAAGTCAGAAGAAAGCAAAGACGAAAGAAAATGATACAAAAACTCTTAATACGGACGTTCGTGGGCATTGCTCACGCGCACTTTAGACGTAAAACAATTTTTTTCGATAATTACTTTTTTTCTTTCTTTGAAGTAGAAATTTTCCAAGTTTTTAAGAAAAGTTAAAATGAACGGTGACCCTCATTATCTATTCTCTCATCTTGGAGAAATACTAAATATCAGCATCCTGTTAGTTTTTCAGAAAATTAACATTTATTTTTCGTACTGAAAAGCGAAATTCTCCCGCCTAATCTTGACACACGAAAATGATAGAATGCGACAATTTTGTTTCAGACCGTAAGTTGTTGAGAGTGACTTGGGTTTCTTTTTATAGTATTACGCCACCTGAATAACGTTTTTAGAACTCAGGCGATGTAGCTCTCGAAATTTAACGGTGACCCATTTTTGGGGCGTATTTTATGTGTTTCATGATGATTTATCAGTACGCTAAATTACAGCGAATTTTTATTTATTTTGCATTTTCCCACTAGCGTCCTTAACTCAGAAACAGTGCCGAGGCGAGGGTGTTATAGCGATGTTCACGTTGACACAAGCCTTTGTTATTCGTGTGCCAACCAGAGATCAATTGGCTAAATCAGTTTTCAAAGGAACTTGTTATAAGTTATTTTGGAAATGGTTGACACATTAGCATTACAGTGTGTTTGTTAGTAAATAGTGAAAAGCGCTAATTAGGGCCAAAGGAAAAAAACAGCCAATGAAAAGTACCTTAATTTTCTATTTTTATTGCACCTGTCATGACTGCATGAGGTATTTGTAGGATAATACATGGACCTACATGGCTGCACGGAGAGAAGGATTTTTGTTGAGGTGATATCTTACGAGCGAGCGGCGCTGCGAACCAGTGGGGTATTCTCAACACGGGAAGATAAAAACCCATAATACCGAGAACCATTAAATATATTCACTATAAGAGGAGATTTTTTCCATATTCAAGCATTGGGCAACAAAAATTAATCAGCTGAAGAATATCTTTTGCATCAAAGCTAAAGTTTAGGTTATTAGAGTGCATTTCATATGTCTGTGAAATAAGATCAAGTTATTTGTGCCTATTTAGTTGCTATTTAGTTGTTATTTAGTTACTACCATTGAACCAGAACTTTCTTATAATAGCAATACACTGGATGTGTAGAAAGTCTGTTTCAATGAAAGAAACAATGAAGGGTCATTTGAAGTAATAAAGTAATTAAAATCTATTATGCAAAGTCATTTGTCTCAATTCTCTTGTGTATTTGATGTCTCCAGTGTATTGCTATTATAAGAAAGTTCTGGTTCAATGCTAGTGACTAAATAGCACTGACTAAATAAGCACAAATAACTTTGATCTTATTTCACAGACATATGAAATGCACTCTATTTGTAAGTGGTTTTGATAAATTAAGGTTGGATAAACGTGTTAACATTTGAATTGAAAATGAGGCCTTTTTTGCTCATTTGGCATATAATTCTTTACATTCAGCTTCTGAAAGCTGCTAAATTTGAATAAAAATACAGGATGACAGTTTTGTACAATTCAAAAGACTGTTTTAAACAGGCATTTTACTTTAGTAGATCAATTCCTAACTGATAAAAATAATATTTGAGTGTTAATCCAAAACGAAAACTTGAATTAAAACTTAATTGCACGAGGGGCTAGTTTTGGCACTTCAGTTCAGCCATTTAATATTATGCGATATATATTGAAAAAAAAAACCCCTCCTCTTAGTGCATAATCATCGATGACATAAAATTTTGCGCGCCGTTGCCATAGCGACTTAATAGGTACTCTAATGAGTACAATTAGCGATTTAGTTGTACTCCTCTCGTCCCATCAGAATCGAGTAGTTTTGTATAGTGTATTATAAGTACGGTAATTGCTTGTTATCAATCAGCCGATTTAAGTCTTTGAATCTCATTATGTAGCTTCAAATGACGGGCAAACATTGCCCTTATTGTAAACCGGCGTACAGTATTCTATTGAAAATTTGTCATTCACAAGAACGGACTTATAAGCGATATTGCCTGTTTGATAATGAGATTCAAGGACTTTTTTCAGTTGCATGATTGAAAACAAGCAATTGCATACAGGCAATAAGAATAACTATAAATGAAGGGATTAATGTCTGGCAAAATTGAAACCGCATTTTAAACTTTAATGAAACACATTGATAAAATTGTGTTTTGGCAATGATTCTTTGCTAAGCAATGTCATAAAATGAGGCTAATTTGTCATGCAAATTAGCATTAATTTATAAAAATCTGCTCTTGAGTCAATACAAGACCAAAAATTTAATTTGTTCAAGTCTTTAAAGTTGGTAGGATGCCAGAAATGTTATTCACTGTTTTCATTTGTTGATGAACACCTTTTGTGCTTTTTGACTTATTTCTGTTTCTATGTGTCAATAGTATTCCGTTCAGCTGTCGTTGTTGTTGCTATTTAAGATATACTGATTTTTGAGAAACTGCAAAATATATGTTTAAAGCCTTCAAACATCTGTGACACCAGATGGTAAGATTTCCACAGAGTCAATCGCATGGAATATGGTGAAAAGAAATCGGTACCGACAGCACAGTATCATACACATCGTTAATCTTATCGATCTGTGATGTTTTTGTCGATGTCAATTTGAGGTATACTTAACTAATAGCTTTCTTTTGGTCTTTAGTGGATCATCATTTTAGTAATCTGGCATGCCAAAAATCAACACTGCAATTGAAAAGAAATCAGAAGGAGAATGACGAACCAAAAGACACAAGAGCTATAATCGTAAGCAGAATCATCATTTCTGAGGAAAAATCGAAGAAAAGAAATCTTCGGAAGCTTGAAACATAGTGGACAACATGGAACTTACTCATCCTCATTTGCAGACGATATTCGGATCCAAACATCTCTTGGTGACAGCGTTAACTTTGCTGATTGTCTCTGTCAACTCATCACCACCAACAAATATACATCGACCTTGTACTTCGTCAAGTCTACCACCAAAATTGATTTCATTCCCTGTACCACAATCTCAAACAACAACACCTGGATCTTCTATTTCATCTTGTTCGTTAGCGCGAATGATCTCATCATCGACCATAAAAAGTTCTACATCGTCTCTTGCAACATCTACTTTAACTCATCCATCACCAACGCCAAAATCGTTTTCTCAATCATCCAATGCATATTCTTCAGCACCTCGAGTTCAACCACTAGCACCACAAATTTTACAAGCTCCACCACACGCTCCGCAATCATGGTCTCGTGCTCTACGATCACTGCCACCAGTTCTACCGCCAGCTCTACCATCATCGCCATCGGCTCCACCATCACCACCACCTCCACGTTTACCACCATCACCACCAGCTCCACCATTATCAACACCAGCTCCACCATCATCACCACCAGCTCCGCCATTGCCACCACCTGCTCCACCATCACCACCTGCTCCACCATCACTACCGCCTGTTCCACCATTGCCACCACCAGCTCCACCATCACCACCACCAGCACCACCTGTTCCATCATTGCCACCACGAGCTCCACCGTCACCACCACCATCTGTCCCACCGATGCCACCACCGCCTCCACCAGCACCTTTACTACCAAAATGTTCGTCGTCTTTGTCTTGTAAAGAAAGATGTCGTAACAACATGGATTACTCACTTTCTGGGGTTAAAGAATTTCTGTGTTATTGTGATTCTGAATGTGAAATGTTTAACGACTGCTGTGCAGATTTTGACGTTTACTGCAACAAACCAAACCGCACCGTTCTGAAAGCCAGCCGAGGTATTTGGAACTGTCATTATGGCATTTGGTTTATTGATAAATGTCCGACATCGTCGACACCTCATGAGCTGCTTTATAAATGTTCAGCCTTTTCAAATGCGGACTTGACTGTCCATAATTACATGGATATCATTCCTGTTGTAGGCAAGGATGGAAAGGCGTATAGAAATATTCACTGTGCCATATGTAACGGAGCCAAAAGAAAGGAATTGCACTTTTATGGCATTACATTTAGTTGTGGCTTATCCCCACCTCAAGGTCTTTCCTCTTTTCAGTTGTTGGCTTTTTTATTTAAATACTGCAATAATGTTTTCAAACCTTATTGGAATCCGCGGAAAGGACAACCCGTCCGCAAGTGTCCAATAATTCGGACGTGTCTCCATTTGCAGTCTGCTCATTTTTTACATTGTATAAAACGACCTCCAAGATTAGTCTATGACCCAAAGTACAGCATAAGTTTCAGAAACGTCCACTGTGCTATGTGTACATTTAATGGTGACCTAAATATTAGCTCGCTCGAATGTGGACCAGTTAAATTCGATCCTCCAAAACCACCACCACCACCAATTCCCTTTACAATCTTGATGGATATAAATAAGAACACTAATTCACCAAGACGATCAACAAATGTCGTTAAAGTAAAGTGTCAACTCAATGAAGTTTATGACATTTATCTTGAACTTTGCCGATCAACGTTGACCAAACCTTCATCAACACCTTTGTCATCCCATTTTGACAAATATCGCTTGGCTTTATGGATTACTGGAAGTCCACGAATGTTGTCCTCATATAACAGCACTGTTGTCGTTAAGATCTTTTGTAAAACGTTTGGACTTAATACGACGGATATTAATTTTAAGGAGTGGCAGTCGGTCTATACATTAGAAGCTGAAGTCTTCATTCTTGACGTAAAGATTTCAGGAGATTACCAAAATCGGGTTAAACGTCAAGGAAAGGACAATATTAACATTAATTTTCTTTTGAATTTCACTAAACCACTCAAATTCCGATGGATGAATGACACCTTTACCATAATCAAAGCAACAGCAAAGCGTCTAACTTGCCTCAAAGTTGAATACTTCAGTCCACAAGATTACGGGGTCTTTCCAAACTCAAGCAGTATTTACATCAAAAGCACTGGGGAAGTTCTCACTGAAAAAGAATACTTTGCAAACGCAACATCGCCACTGAATAATAAACGAATTCCTGTTGGTAACATTGCTGTTTGCAGGCAACACGTAGTTGACAACTGTTTAAATGGGACTTACATCATTTTACAAGAACGTGAATATGTCGTGTTACCCAACAAGTCCATTTATAGAAATGCATCTCATACAGTATATAACGAAGAAGACTACAGCAGAATCAATGGAAGTATAGTTGTGTGCAGCAGTTTTTCAAACGAGTACACCAAAGATAAAGACAAAAACGTTAAAACTGGGAACGACGTTGTTCTGGTTGTCTTGACCTGCATTGGACTATCGTTATCGGTCATTTGTCTCATTGCAACGCTGGTGACATATTCGTTGTTTGCAGAACTCAGGACACTACCAGGAATCAACTTGATGAATCTGTCTTCAGCCTTACTAGTTGCTCACTTTTTATGGCTAGTTGGATCAGGCCAGACGCAATTGCAATCGCACAGAGCATGCGCTGCCATGGCAGCAATTCTTCATTTTGCCTTCCTTGCCTCGTTTGCATGGATGTCTATCATAGCATTCAGCACTTGGAAAGCTTTCTCAAAAATCCAAGTTGTAAACCACCAACAGAGAGCTAGAGATAAAAGGTCAACGCTGATTAGAGCGCTTGTAATTGGTTGGCTGCCAGCTCTACTGGTTGTTGTTGTCTGTGTCTCGCTGGATCAATCAGGGATCGTTGACATCAGTTATGGTGGTTCCAAAGGATGCTGGATCAACAATGGTCGTGCCAATCTCTACGTATTTGTTCTGCCCGTTGCAATAGCAGTTTTCTGGAATGTAGTCTTCTTTGGACTGACAGTCAAGTCTATCCACATAGCAAAACAACAGGCAAGAATGGCCTCAGAAAACCGTGAAAATCAGCGTAATTACTCAGTTTATGTTAAGATTGCAATTCTGATGGGTTTCACGTGGATCTTTGGTATACTGGGTCCATTTGTACATGAGTACTTCATGTATCCATTTGTTGTTCTGAGTACCATCCAAGGGGTGTACATCGCTGTCTCTTTCACCTTCACACAACGAGTGGCCAGCTTGTACAGGTCAAAATTTATGAATTCTCCCCAGCTACCGAAGACTACCATATCCAGTTCACGTCAAACAGTTGAGACAAGATTATAATTCTTGCTTTTACATGAAATACTTTAAGCGCTAGCGTCTTTCATGATCAGTCCTCTCTCGGTCAAGTATTGGTCCAAAAGCCTGGAGACAAGACGTGCCGTTTTCTCAAGCTAAATCAATTAAGCGTTGTTATGTCAACACAGTGAGAAGAGAACCACTTAACAATATTATGCTAATGTAGATTATAAACAATGCCCTGTATTATAGAAACCTTTTCAATAGCATTTTAGCATACTGGTCCATTATAAACATTGCCAATAATTAGTTTGTGATTACTGTCTTTGTGTTCGTGAAAAGTAAACATCTGATAAAGATACAGATATATTTTTGGACGTTATTTACTCGAGATTCGAGTCTTAATTGTTAGATATACAGGATCTAAACTTGGCAAAGTGCCTTACATCGTCCATAAGAGCCTACTTGTTTCAAGAACTGTGCTTGAAGATCATCACTCTTCAGTCGGAAAGCTATTAATGACGTGATTTTGCTTAAGTGGGATTCACGAAAGTCCGATAAAAGTTAAAAACCGTCTGAAAAGGTACAACATTCAGTTTAAAGCTGAAAATATGTTCGAGGACTGAAGACTAAACGCAATTACTGCATGTGTAATAATATATATTACTCAAGAGTACTTTCAATCGTCGAGGGTTCATACTGAGTGAATGTTAGCTTATTGGCCTAATTAAATGGCGTCTACTTGGCGAAGTAATCTCAAGCCAGTGCTCACGACATCACCAAGAACTCTGCCAAATAATCTGGACTCACCAAGAAGCAAATTACCTATTAAAAAATCACCAAAAGAAAACTTAGAACTTAAACCTCAAAGAGGCAAAAAATTCGATTATTCAAAAGACCAGACCAAAAAGGAAATAATTTATTCGGGAGAAACGAAAAAGAGTCTGAGTTCCTCAAAAGACACCAAAAAGAGTCCATCATCACGGTGGGAGTTTTTGTCTTCCAATCGTTCAAGGACTCCATCCCCTAAGAAAGAAAATCCTGAAAAGAAACGAAACGGAGACCGTATAACAGCCGACGAACTTCTTGCCAGGAAATTTACTCCTGAGAAAAAGCAAGAGCCGAGACAACGTTCACATGTTTTTCTGAAAGCTGTTGAAATGTTTGAGGGAGAGATCCCAGGAAAACTTTTGAAGCAAGAAGATTCTGTACAAAATATTGAAGATGCGAAGCTCAGTTTTTGCTCAAATGAAATGATAGATATGAGAAAATTTATCGAACAAATTGAGGGCGACTTTTTATTGATTAGAAACCAGATTGATGAAGTTAGGGAATACATGATGGAACTACAAGAGGATGGAAATTTAGTTTAACTTCGGAAAAACCTCAGTAAACTGTTCAGATGAAACTGGAGAGAGAACTTTTTCTGGATTGAACTGAGAACTTAACTTGAAACGTGGCCGGACTTTGAGTGGGTCCGAGAAGCTAGAAGGAAATAAACATACAAATTTGTTCATTATGATGAATACGAAATAACGTAACTGATAGAAGGAAAAAGCTTGCTCGTCACAATTTTGTTTGGTGTCTCTATTCATCAAAGACCAGACCTCCGGGTGATTGTATTCATATATATATTTTTAGAAACAAACCATCAGCTTGGTTTGTTTTATGCGTGTGGTATTCGATAATTCATAGACAAAGCTTTCTTTATCCTAATATTGTTGTGTGGAATTATTAGTGACGTTGGGTGCTTTATGTATTTGACAGTAAAGTGAATTCACAAAGCTTTCATGAATTCATAATTTTGAATTTTGAATCAGTTAAAACTCACTTGATCATAATTTTTGATAAAAATTATTGGTTAAAAAAGTTTACATTTGTAAAAAGCTTAGCCTTTTGCCAGTACCAATTAAAGTTATCTGTAGAACGCGAAAGATACTGTTCTTTTATTGAAATCACCTTCAGTTCATGACTGAATGTTTTCCATTTTTGAAGCAGCATTTGTCCATGAAGTGAATTTAATTTTGACGTCACTGTCAATGTCTAGTGGTGAATTTATACTTGACTGACAATATTTTGACATGAGTCAAAGGCGAAAGCGGCGCAGCCTTCCCAATCTTCCTAAGAAAAACACAAAAGAAACTATATCAAGTTCAGAATTGTGGTCAGAACATGCAGAAACGCACGAAAATCCATCTACCAAGGATTCAAAAACAGATGGAGTAAAAGGCGTGTGCGTTTGTGATCGAAAAGTGAGCTCGTCGCGCAAAAAGGAGCTTGAAAGTGCCTTCAATCAACGTCTTCTTAACTTAACAGCTAAAACAACAGCCTTAGTTCTTGAGGGCAGTCAGAAACCTAAGAGTCTCCCACCTCCACTTTATGTCCTTAACCGGTACGAACCCATGGAGGTGTTGGAAGTAACACTACAGTATATGGAACAGCAGGTTATTGATTTGAAATCCCAAGTGTTGACTACTGAACAGGATTTATCTTGGATTCGAGAAATGACTATGACAATCAGAGAAAACATAAAAGACATTCGGGAAATGATGTGATTTAAGCGCCGAATCGTCGCATGGATTTACGTTGAGGTTTCGGACTTTCGCGCAATGAGCTTTTATCATGTAATTCCAAAAGTCACAGTACAGAAATATAATTGCCATAGCTGGAAAGAGCACGTCAAAATTAGTAAAACTGTGAAGTTTGAATGAAGTAGCTTTCAAACGCACGAAGATATGAATTTTCCGAAATCAAAATTTTGTATGAAAACATTTGCTGGTAGGCAAGAGATGCCTACCAGCAAAGGTTTTCTTACAAATTCACACTTTTCAAAAATTCATATTCTCGCGATTTTTGGATTTAATTCCTTCAAACTTCACTGTTTTGCTAATTTTACCATGCTCTTTCCAGCTATGGTAATTCTTTTTCTGTTTTACAAATTTAAAAATACCTGATAAAAGCTCATTAAGCATGCAGAACAGATGTGATTTCAGTATTGAACTGTCACATGGCCTTACGCATATCATTAAAATGTCGGCCCCTTTTGCGCTATTCAGCACAAGACAGTTAAGTTTATTCGAGAGGAAACAGTTGGATCCTAGGCTGTACAGTAACTGCACAATACCACTAAACTATAGGTAGCTGTACAGCAGTCTATTGTTGCCGTCACTCTCTCTTTGCGAGTCTCGGCGCAAGTTTTAAGAAGGACGTTTTGTCTCGGAGACTGATGTCTCAAGCAACTCAATGAAAAAGATCCAAATATATGGATTCAAAATGTTGTAGTTTGTTGTCCACTGATTTACAATTTCTGAAGGTTGTTTTACGGCCTAGATCTAAGCGGGTTGGTATCCCCGACGTACAGGGGTTAGTGAAGAATTTTTTAAGGTGGGCAGATTCCGCTCCACGTTTGAACTGCTTTTACCCTTATACTGTATTTTTAGAGAGAAGAGTGAACCCGTTCATATATCTTTTAGGGGAAATGGTATAGTCCTTTCTCAAACCAGCTGGCAATAGTTACTGAACTTCGAAGTTCTATCCTTGCATTGGAGGGACGTTAAAGAACCTACACCACTTTTCGGGGAGAGTAGGCCATTGGTCTGTCTATAACAATATGGCCCACAGTAATTGGCTGTCAAAGCTGTTGTGGTGTCCCTGTCTTCATTGGAAGGAATAAGCTTGTAAATAAAATAAAAAGAATAAAAGATTTGAGCAGTTCTATCTGAAGTACACTAAAGTATACGTTTTTGTGTCAAGCTTAAGCACACAGGTTACCCACCCCTGAAATAACAACGCTCAACTTGTGAAAAATCACGGAAGTTGGAAAACGAAGTAATGGCTAATCAACGAGACATTATTATATTTCTTTTTTGCCTTTTTAAATTTTATTTGTTTTTGTTTTTGAGTTTTTGTTTTTCGACGAAGAAGTTTTGGTCTTCCTGTGTAATTGCAAGACCGCAGTCAAATAAATATTGCCGACTCACGCTGACAAAGCAAAGATGGCGGACCAAAAGTGCGTCGAGCTTGTAGAAAAGATTTCTTATTCAACAGATAGCGATGTTACAAGCTACCTAAAGGACTTAAATGTCCTTCTCAACAGTTCTTCATCAAATACACAAGAGCTAGCTGCTTTAATACCTTGTCAAGTTTTATTCAATTGTCTAAATTCGTCCAACCACAAGCAAAATCTACACTGCGTTCGTATTCTGAAGAAAGTCTTGCAGTTTGAGAAACCCGATGCTGCGGTGACCAAATACCACGACTATGTCATTGAAGGGATGAATCATCCATCTTTTGAAATACGGGAGTTGTGTCTTAGTGAAACTGAACGTTGTTCAGGGACGGTGAATGGTGTTCTAGCTATGATTGATAAGGGAGATCTTCTGGCCTACGTTTGTAGATGTATTGCAGATGAAAATCTCACTTGCGCTACACTAGCTTGTAAGATCTTCAAAAATATTGCAAAACACGAGGCAGGCTTGGCTGTTCTGTTTAATCACCAACTTCAAAGCGAGTTTAATGAACTGCTGCTTGACAAAGAAGAGATTCGATTGCGTGTGTTTGAGATGTTCATCGAGATCCAAAAAGATTCCATTGAAGCTTTCCAGTTATGCAAACGAGCTGGAATATTTGAGAAGCTCTTAAAGGAACTTGACAGTGATGATGTTCTTGTTCAGATGAATTATTTTGAGCTTTTTACTAATCTTGCAAGTTCCAGTGAGCATGGTTTGGTCTACCTTGAAGAGAATAGAGTAATGACAAAGCTTCATGATATGTTAAGAAATGCAAGTGAAAATCCTTTAATGGAGTTAGTTATACCTGGTAAGATGATGATGATGATGATGGCATTTATTATTAAATGCTCAAATGTGACTGCAGCCATTGTCAGTTGAATTGTAACAGTGCTGGTCTTACACAAAATATCACTGCAATGGAAAATTCTTTTTTGCTAACCTCAGTTGGATTTTTTCTGATCAGCCAATTGTCTTTTGGTGCAGAGCTTGTGCAAATATGTATAAATCATTGGCTGTTTAAAACAAGCTCCATCCCTTAGGATGACTGGTGGACTGGAAGTTGTTCTAAAGTAGGTTATTACTAACACAGGGTTAAATCTAGAAAACCACTGATTATAGCCCTAGATTAGCAGTAACCCACCAATGAGCAACTGAGCTCAGGATATAAAGCAGCAGTGAATCTATGCTACAATATTGATAGATGATGATGATTGATCATGATAGTGTTGGTTCATGTACCCCTCCCACTGCCCCCTTGCTTTTCCATTATGCCAGCTAACAAAGTATCCACTCAAGAATAATTGTGTAGTGATATAACTTACATGGGTGGATCAAGAATTTTCTTCAGGGAGGGGTGCACCCAGGATCATTTTTCAGGGGGGTGCAGTATTATAGAAATGGAAACTATCAAGAGGGTATTTTGGAAAAATATAAAGAAGAAAAGGCTCCAAGTCACCTCAGGAAGGGATACGCACCCCCTGCACCCCTCCCCTAAATCTGCCCCTGACTTACTAATTGTTTTCTTTCAACAGGTATCATCAAGTTCTTTGGTCACTTAGCTCGTGTTAAACCACAAGAGGTTACCCAGAAATACCCCTACTTCATGGAGCATGTGTACACTCAACTCAACTGTGGAGACCCAAGGCTTATGCCAATTGCAGTGGAAACCATTGGAGTTATAGCATACACAGAGTCTGGCCTTCATGCTGTGTTCAACAATGACAGAAGAAACAAACATGTCATGAAAGTGCTTTTCAACCATGGTATTAGCTCTGACCCAGATCTCCGACTACGAGCCCTGAGCACCCTGTCTGCAATTTTCCACATCCAAGGTACCCCATCTGAAGACATGTCCAATTTTGTGAAGAGGCTATACACTGACATGGCAAGCAAACCCCTTGAAACCATTATATCTGTTGCTAAGCAACCATTTGAGGAGTTACGGTGTGGTGCTTTGAAGTTGATGAAGTCACTTGCAAAGTATGAGTGGGCACAGAAAGAAATGGTTGATTGCCCTGGTAAGCTACATATACAACTTCTTTTATATGTGCACTGCTGGAGATTATGTAGAAATTTTGGTTGTTGGATCTGAGATACACTGTATGGGGTTGTCCATTTTGTGGAGATTTAGGTAATAGCAAACAATTTGCACCATATAGTAAGTGGTCAATAAGTGGTCAGTAAGTAGTTGATAAGTGGTCAGTAAGTAGTTGATAAGTGGTTGATAAGTGGTTGGTAAGTAGTTGATAAGTGGTTAGTAAGTGGTTGGTAAGTGGTCAATAAGTGGTTGGTAAGTGGTTGATAAGTGGTTGGTAAGTGGTCAATAAGTGGTTGGTAAGTGGTTGATAAGTGGTTGGTAAGTGGTTGATAAGTGGTTGGTAAGTGGTTGATAAGTGGTTGGTAAGTGGTTGGTAAGTGGTCAATAAGTGGTTGGTAAGTGGTTGATAAATGGTTGGTAAGATAATGGTGATAAGTGGTTGGAGTGGTTGGTAAGGTGACAGTAAGGTAATGGTAAGGTAACAGTAAATGGTTGGCAAAATCAGTTACTGACCACTTACTGTACAGTGCAAATTGTAACCAAGATTTTGATAGGCAATTGGCATTTATTACAGTGATTTATCACAGAGGAGGTCTGTAGGATGTCTTTAAATACTTTGTGTGTAGATTTTTCTGAGACTTCATCTGTTGGAATAGAGAAAACTATATTATCTTGTAAGGAGATGTGTATTATAGAAGTGTTCATGTTACAATAAATTAATGGAAATCTGTCACACCCTATATATAGAGACAACTTACTGAAGTTTTGAGCCTAGGTTCTTCATCAGATGAAAGGCCTAGGCTCAACACATCAGTGATACACTGAAGTAGCCCAAACTAGTTCACTTTCTAGTCTCCTTTGGTGTCCATGTTATATGGAGGGTGTGTTTATAGAGGTATGAATTCTTATTAGGGGGTGTTTATCCCGGGGGGGGGGGGGGTAATATGATTAGACAAAAATTGGCTGTGGAAGCTCTTTTTTTTGTTTATTTTGAATATAGTACCCTATCTAAGACACAAAAAGATGATATGGCTTGGGATCTCATCAAAATTATAGATCCTGTTTAAGACAATTTTGGGTACCCCCCCCCCCCCCCCGAGTGTTTATATGACACTAGGATCATCCTAATAGGCGAATCATCCTACCTGCTATACATTTACTGCACTCTGTTCAGTAGAATGGTCCTAGTACCCGAAGTGAAGACACAAATTTCTGTGTACAAACAGAATGCAGTAAATGTATAGCAGGTAGGATGATTTGCCTACTAGGATGATCCTAGTGCCATGTAAATACCCTCTTAGAGAGATGTACATCATAGAAGGTTCATCTGTACTTATTCATGTCTACTCATGGCTTTCAGGTTATCTGGAGTATCTGCTTGATCGTAGAACAGAGCCTGAGAAGACTGGCAAAGAACTCAAATATGAACTAATAGTTGAGCTTGTTCATTCTCCAACATCCAAACAAGTCTTTGATGCTCCATATTTCTTAAAACTCAGAGAGTATGAAAGGGAAGGACCTTTCTATGCTAAAGCTCAGGCCGCAGTTGCTTTTGAAGGAGCTGATTAATCAAACGTTTCCACTTTGGATGTGTTTGTGAAGTATATTAGTTTATGGTATCAAATAAAATTTGAACTGACATTATAATCGTTTTTAAGTTAAGCCTGGATCTCAGTAGCGACGCGAGATAACGCAAAGCTTGTATTAGCAAACGCAAAAGAACGGAAGGTTTTGTATTTCTTGCGTCGGCTTGCGTCTTACGTCGTCTTGAGACGTCTTGAGTCGTTTTGCGCCGGCTTGCATCTTGCGTCGTCTTGCGTGGTCTTGGGTTGTCTTCCGGCGTCTTGAGTCGTCTTGCGTCGGTTTGCATCTTGCGTGGCCTTGAGTAGTCTTCCGGCGTCTTGCGTGGTCTTGAGTCATCTTGCGTGGTCTTGAGTCGTCTTGCGTCGACTTGCATCTTGCGTCGTCTTGCGTGGTCTTGAGTTGTCCTTCGTCGTCTTGAGTCGTCTTGCGTCGCTAGTGAGAACCAGGCTTTAAATCACTGAACTACCACGAACTAGCTCCCTTATCACCTCCCTCTAAGGTGGACATTATCGGAGCTGGCACACTGCGATTGGACCAGGGTCATACCGTAGATGTGACGTGTGAAAATTGATTAGAGAATTATCACCCCTTACAGTACGACGGGGGATATGAAACAGCGCTGTATTGGCATGCAGACTTGAAATTCGAAGACACGAAAAAAAATGAGCCTATGATCCTCCTATCGACCCTTTCAGACCCTGATGGAATTATAAAATAGATTCCATTTTTCCGTGCGTCTGTACTCTAATAGATGCATAGATGACGTCAAAATTTGGTGAGAACAGAAAGTACGCCATGCCGTTTTTAGTGTTGGGATCCCTGAGGTCCCACCGTTCACTTAAACGGAAAATCGCTGTTTTAGAGGGAACGGAAGGCCATAAAAATAAGAATCCATAAAGAAGAAGAAAAAAGAATAAAAGAAACGTACGTGTTTTTGAAGCAAGCAGGATTCGAACCAGTCAATCCAAGAAAATTTGTATGCTAATTGTGCAAAATCTAAAAAAATCGGACCATGCATCCAGACAAATTGCTGAATCATCGCATGTTACGTATAGGATGGAGATTTCGGCCCCTTCCGCGCTATCCGGTAGAACACAGCGAGCTTCGCAGTCAAAGAGGGAGGAAACAGTCCGATCCTAGGCACTAGACTAACTGGTCTACTAAGGGATTTGAAGGACAAAATACTTTTGTATTGTGTGAATATTAATGGCTGTCCATTGTTGTGTAAATGGCGCAGTTAGAAAACCCTTGAACTATGAAGCAAGTGAGCCGGTGGAAGAGCCGGGTTCGAGGCCGGCTAGAGGCGATTAGTTGCAGTCTTTCTTTGTTTCTTTGTTTCTTCTTAAAATCAAAATTCGTTGTTAATTCATCAATGTTATTAATTTTTCAAGAAACGAATGAAAGAAAGAAAGAAAGAAAACAAGAAAGAAAGAAAGAAAAGTATAAAATATATAATTTTTTTAAAGAAAGAAAAGTATAAAATATATAATTTTTTTTGGGGGGGGGGGGGAAGTATTTTACTATGCAGGATTACAGATTCATATTGGATGACACTATCTATAAAGAATTGCTTTTTTGTTCTTAGATAATTTTATAAGGATTCTTAGATAGGGTCTGCTTTTTCCACCATTGTCTTGAATAACTAGGGTGTGGATTTTTCAATTTCGACTGTTGAAACAGGGTCAACGGTTTTAGACCTCTGGCGACACACTCCTATCCAAAATTTGATCGAGTGGTTCCTTCCCCTTCTTCATGCCCCGCAGAGTGCTGCGAAAAATAAGACGAAATTTCACAACTAATTGAAAGAGACCTGTCTCTATGTGAGTCAAGATATCTTCTCGAAATCCTCAAAACTGTTATTGTCCGAAAATAAACAAGATTTTTGGTAGATACCGCTGACCACCCAATATGCAAATTAAGTATATGTATGTAAGCGCCTTCTTGATCCATATCTCGTGGTTATAAGGACTCACCTTGCCATAATGATTTGGTGCCACAATCTGGATTTGCACAATAAAAACGCTAAATTAAGAGCCCAAATACCTACAATTCGGGGCGAGGTCCATTTGTTGCTATCCATGTATTTTAGATGGTCTGGGGTCATCCATTGCTTTTTTGTTTTGTTTTGTTTTTTTCAATGTCAGGGGAAGGAGAGTAGAAAAGCTGATGGTCCCTGTCCATCTGAAAATGAGACAAATTATTTGTTGCAAACTTGACATTTTTAAAGTGACGATGCGCGTAAGAACTAGGGAGCCTAACGGCATGAAAAAACGTTAGGTCCTAATTGCGGTATTGTTTAAAGCACTTATCTCATTGGTTAAAACATGAAAATGTCCCATAACTTTTCGATCTTGGACATTTTTATTTTTATTTTACTTATCATCTGCTTCCAATTTAACAAAAACTTCCGCTAGCCTATATATTATGACAAAACTGGGGAACATGGGGAACATGGCAACTGTCGAAGCGTAGTTTGGGTATTGTTTTGAAAGCCTATGATATTGATGAATTCTTTTAACACAAAAGAAACTAGGCTTCAAAAGGGAGTTTTTGTACTTTTGATTTTGAAAACATGTTATCCATAGAATGATATATTTTCTATCTTGAAACCAAGAAATCTGCCGTGGGAAAAGCAATATGCCTGCAGAACAATAGAAATTAAGCTTCCTAGTTCTTACCAGATTAACTTAATTTTGTGATGACTGTACCTTAATTGCGCATTGGAATTCCTGCAATGTTGCGTGGATCAGTTAATGTCAAGCGTTGACACATGCAATGCATCTTAATTAATTATTCATTGTGTGTATGCAATGTTGCAGGATTTTTGCTTGTTTCAACATGGAATTTCATAGTCCCGTGAATATTTTGTTCAGCTGAATTAAAAATGTGAGGTGGACGACTAACATGCATAATTAATTTCAACCAATCATTTAGTAGTATTATGAGCTGTACAATTTCATTAGACCTAGCTCTAATTGGACGAAAGCGTGTGATAGGAATGTGCATGCACGTGAAAATGTACAGGCTACACAGTGTTGAGCGCCCAATTACGTGTGTTCTTCATTCATTTGCAAGAAGACTTCAACATGGTAAGTTGTACAGCATTTTACTCTGAAAATTTTCTCGTTTTATGACTTCAGTAACAATGCTTTAAAGCTAAGAATTGAAACTCTTATTTTGAGTTAGAAAAATATTAACTCGGACGAAATATGCTGCGAATTTTCGTTTAGTTTTCGCGACCTATTTCTGGCTCGAGTCCCCGTCTTGTCGGCCATGTGCATGCATGTAAAATCGTTAGAAGAACATGAACAACTCTTTTTCCTATGCATGGGTTTGAGTGCATCAGTTTCGGAGCTACAAAAATTTAATTATTGGCGGAAATTTTGGTCGAACAACCAAGTTGCAGTTGAATCTTCCAACTAGAACAAGTACGAAATAAAAGTAATGTCGACTCGATCCAGAAAAGTGTTGCTTTGCTCTCGCGCTTTATTTGCATGCACAAAATTGTGTTGTTACACACGCAGTTCACATTAATTTGTGCAATTTTTCTGTAAATTTAATCACTTTATCTCTTTCCATTTCTAGGCATGACAGATGAAGACAACTTGTTAAAAGGTTAATGATAACAACGGACCTCGAGAAAACCAATATTTTCGGGTAATTGTAGTCTTTGATAATCAGTAAATTGGCTGTAGTTGTTCAATTTCTCGAGGTACTGGTTGTTTTTTAGCTTAGCTGGGAGAAATATAAATAGCGTTCCTAACTCAAATAGGAGCGAAGTATAGCAGTACAATGGACACTTTTTGCTTGTGATGAATTAAATTGTCATCATTTTTTTTCCAGTCCTGTGTTTTTATGTTTGTTGTTGATGTGTAAATGTTTGTTTGTGCCTGCGAAATCAGACGCCCCTCATGGCGTGCTAGTTTGTTCGCCTTTTCTCCACTAGGGAGAGGGGGTGGGGAAATGGGCGTGTCCATGTGAGGCGCCTGTTGGCTGCAGACTGTGTTGGAGGTGTTTTGTACCATGTTTGTCAATGTTGCCGCTGGTTCAAAGGAATAATTCCAAACAGCGATTTTGCTTCGTAGTCACAAGTAAAAGTATTCATTTTAGAATTAAACAATGCAAAAAATACCAAAACTTCAAATGCACTAGCTAGGACTAGGAGGGTAAACTGTACATATAAATGTATAGACCCATAGATCTTTATTAGCAGAAGCTACCATTCTAAACTAGGTGGGGTTTATTAGCTTTTTTGACCGGTCAATCGGCCGGGGTCAATTGGCCTGCTTAGGTTAGCTTTCAATCAAAACGTAGGCCTACGAGAGGACAACGCTGGATCACCGATGGAGACAATGGACCTGGAAAGAATCGACCATACTCTCAAACTGAGAGACCACCCTTTGTAGTCTGAGTCTGTGTCAGTGATCTTTAGATGTAGAGTTCGACCATTATTTTTACGCAGTGTCGGTCAGTCTACATACAACGCATACACCTAAACTACAGCGCGTAGGTCTTAGATTTTTTGCGTCTTAGGTCTTAGGGTTAGCGCTGATCGACCTGCACTACGGAATTATTCGAAAATAACGTTGATGCGCGTAGTAGGGAATATGCCCTTATTTGTACATCTGTTTGACTCTGAACTGTTTATTTGATATAATTTACGAAGATCAAGAATTGGATTGTCAGTTTGAGCGAATTTGCTTTCTTAGTCTTATTAGAGTCTATGAATTGCTTGCTAAACTATAGTTACCACTTCCCGAGCGGTTTGCATCCTGGCTAGGCGTTATCAACGATAATGGTCGTACTCTAGATTAGCTCAATCCAAATTTAGAACATTGCTGTTTTGGCCCGGCTAGATTAGAACTTTACTAAACATTGTCAATAATTTAATAAATGCCATGAAGATCAAGGATAGAAAAGATCAATACGATTATTGCTTTGTATTGACATTTTCTGTCCAGCTTGTAAATATACCATGGTATTTATTCTGCATTTTCAGCCAAGTCTACCAAGAACAACCAACCCTGGTTGCGACGACGAGTCTTCAAGTAGATTTTTAACTAATGGTAGCTTCTTAGAATAGGATTTTAATTTATATATATATTTTTTAGCTGATTGGCTGTATATGTACCTATACTATTCGCTTACAAGAAACCATAAGTTTCTTATCATTGAAATGTCATTTTACAAGAGGAGACTATAAATTTCGAACATGTCTACACATTTGCAAATATGCAGGTGTGAAATAAATGAATAAAAACGGAAAGTTAAGAAAGAAATGAAAAGCCGATTTGAGGTTTGAATATTGCCAACGATTCGATTCATTCGTCTGAGACGACGACGTTCGTGTTTGTAACTTCATTTTTGCGGGTATGATAAGTTGATTTGGATTGCGATAAGTCAAGTCGGTCTTTGCGACAAAACTGGCAATAATTTATTTCAACGTAGGTTCTTTTTCCAGAGCAACACTTTTTATGGTAATTACTTGAGTATTTCTCTATGTTTTTGCGATGTTTGGGCCATATTGTTTTCATCTTTCGCACATCGTGACGTGGGAGCACTCTTTTTTGGGGGATAACATTCCTTTTGTCTTGACCATTTCGGGGAAACATTCTTTATCGTCTTGGCCACTTCTACTACCATTTTTTTTGTCTTAGCCACACTGATTCGTTTTTGTTTTTACCACTTCGTTTTTCACAACATTTTTTTGTTTTTGTTTTGGCGATTTTGGGGCAACACTGTTTTTTGTTTTGGCCATTTCGGGGCAACATTATTATTTTTTTCACAACATTTCTTTTTTTTGGCGCATTTCGGGCAACATTGTTTTTGTTTTGGCCACTTCGGATCAACATTGTTTTTTGTTTTGGCCACTTCGGGGCAACATTGTTTTTTGTTTTGACCACTTCGGGGCAACATTGTTTTTTTGTTTTGGCCACTTCGGGGCAACATTGTTTTTTGTTTTGGTCACTTCGGGGCAACATTATTTTTTGTTTGTTTTGGCCATGTCGGGGAAACATTGTTTTTTGTTTTGGCCACTTCGGGGCAACATCGTTTTTTGTTTTGATCGATTCGGGGCAACATACTTTTTTTTGTCTTGACCACTTCGGGGCAATTTTCTGTATTTTTTTTAACCACTTCGGGGCAACATTCTGTTTTTAATTGTCTTGGCCACTTCGGGGCAACATTCATTTTGTCTTGCAATTGATCGCTTCGGGCTGGGCAACATTCAATTTTTTTTTGTCTTGTTCACTTCGGGACAACATCTTTTTTGTTTGTTTTGGTACTTCGGTACAACATTATTTTTTGTCTTGGTCACTTCAGGGCAACATCCTTTTTTTGTCTTGACGCACTTCGGCCAGTCAACATAATTTTTTTGTGTGGACCACTTCGGCCGAGCAACACTGCTTTTTGTCTTGGCCACTTCGGGGTAACATCGTCTTTTTTGCCTCTACTACTACTACAGGGCAATATTCATTTTTTGTCTTGGTCACTAGCTTCGGGATATTGTTTTTTGTCTTGATAATGATCACTTCGGGGCAACATTCGCTTTTGTCTTGGCAACTTCGGCCGACAATCTTTGTCTTGACCACTTTGGAACAACAATTTTTTGTCTTGCCAGTCACCTCGGGGCATCAATCTCTTTTGTCTTGGCTACTTCGGGCAACATTCTTTTTTTTTGTCTTGTCCACTTCGGGACAACTTTGATTTTTTGGTCTTGGCCACTTCGGGGCAACATTCGCTTTTGTCTTGGCCACTTCGGGGCAACATTCGTTTTTGTCTTGGCCACTTCGGGGCAACATTCGTTTTTGTCTTGGCCACTTCGGGGCAACAGTTTTTTTCTTGGTCACTTCGGGGCAACATTAGTTTTTGTCTTGCCAGTCACCTCGGGGCATCAATCTCTTTTGTCTTGGCTACTTCGGGCAACATTCTTTTTTTTTGTCTTGTCCACTTCGGGACAACTTTGTTTTTTTGTCTTGGCCACTTCGGGGCAACATTCGCTTTAATTTGTCTTGGCCACTTCGGGGCAACAGTTTTTTTCTTGGTCACTTCGGGGCAACATTAGTTTTTGTCTTGGCCACATCGGGGCAACATTAGTTTTTGTCTTGGCCACTTCGGGGCAACATTCGTTTTTGTCTTGGACACTTCGGGGTAACATTCGTTTTTGTCTTGGTCACTTCGGGGCAACATTAGTTTTTGTCTTGGCCACTTCGGGGCAACATTTTTGTCTTGGCCACTTCGGGGCAACATTTTTGTCTTGGCCACTTCGGGGCAACATTCGTTTTTGTCTTGGCCACATCGGGGCAACATTCGTTTTTGTCTTGGCCACATCGGGGCAACATTAGTTTTTGTCTTGGCCACTTCGGGGCAACATTCGTTTTTGTCTTGGCCACTTCGGGGCAACATTAGTTTTTGTCTTGGCCTCTTCGGAGCAACATTAGTTTTTGTCTTGGCCACTTCGGGGGCAGCATTCGTTTTTGTCTTGACCACTTCGGGGCAACATTCGTTTTTGTCTTGACCACTTCGGGGCAACATTCGTTTTTGTCTTGACCACTTCGTGGCAACATTCGTTTTTGTCTTGACCACTTCGGGGCAACATTAGTTTTTGTCTTGGCCACTTCGGAGCAGCATTCGTTTTTGTCTACATTCTTTTTTTTTTGTTTGTTTTAATATAATTGTAAACAACCAAAATCTGTGCTAATAGTGTTAGGATATATATATTAAAGTGTTATTAAGTGTAGTAATTTAGTAGTATTATAGCTAGTTTCGTCTCTTGCTCTTCTTAAATATTAAACTAAAACGTCTTGTATCTAACACGAAAATCTAACGGTTAACTTAGATACAAGGTATTTCTAAAAAGAACTATAGTTTTATACGTATATCACGTTACAAAATCTAAATATTTTAAATTACCAAATACATTTAATTTAACTACATGTGTAAAATTGAAATGCGAATAAAGAAATATATTGTATTATCATTGGTGTACCTTTTTAACTCCGCCAAAGCCGGTCCCAAGCCCGGTTGAAAAAGGAGGAGGGTTTAGTATGGGGCGATTATCCCCACACTGTAAAAAAGGTATGGCTGACAAGACTGTCTGGTCAAGCTGTTGGGGTAAGTGATTAAAATGATTGTACTTTAATGACAAGCTGACTTTAGATTTCGTACTCTTTTTGTTTTAATTGGCTGTATTATTACTGAAGTATTGATGATGATTCATCTACTCGGGTTTGATAAAGATAATTAACTAAACTTTTGTACACTGAGTAATATTTAGAAAGAGCGAACCAGTCCTTTGAGACTCGAAGGTACGCTCTAAATATTATTACTCAGTGTATAAAGACCTATAAAAGTTTAGTTCATTATCTGTATTATTTAGCATTACATTTTTTTGAATAAAACATTTCTTCCCTTGTTTTCTTCGCTTTTTCGTCCGCTTGTTCATTTCCAGTTCATTTCGGTTTTGTTTTTAATAGATTTTAAATTCGTATTCAGTTTGTTTGTAATATAAACGTAAGGCTGATGGTCCAGGGATCTTATTCTTTTGTAATCATTAATTTTCATTTAACTTATGCAATATAATTTCGAGTTTTTACAGCGAATTTAGAAGAAAATATCAGTTTCCATAGGTTTTGCTTCAAAAACCAACAACTCAGTAGTGTACTAGCGCACGCTCGGCCTTTAACGGTCGAGAAGACTGGGTGCAACTCCCAGATGAGTTTGTGATAAAACTTGAGGCAAAACGACATTCAATAGATGCTTTTAATGTCCATTACAATATAATTCATCGTGTAGGGAAATACATCCAGGGAAAAAGAGATTATATATTTTAAAGGGGGACGACGATCAAAATCGGTTCAAATTGGAATTTGGTCATTCCTAATTGAAGTAACTCAATCATGACAAATGCATATGAAGAATTGCTTTCCCCAAAATTAAAATTCTGCATTTTAAGCTCATTATCACCGAGAAATTTGGCTTTAAAAGCCAAGAGAACAATGGGTTTGAGCAAATGACGTCATTTGTATACAATTCGGATGCTTAATATACTTGATAATTTTGATTTCTCTAATATAAATAGAATATGTTGCTGTGTGATTATAGGAGCCATATAGCTAAGTTCAACCGAGTTTCAAGTCATTTTCAAATTTCATCTTCGTCCCACTTTAAATAGTAAACAGCACAGACAAAATGTTCACAAATGGTCAAAACGACGATTTTCAAAGGACTTGTGACCCATGCAAAATGCTGAAAATTAGAGGCCCCAAAACAAAAAGCTCTGTATAGAGCCCATTCAAAAAGCTCAAAAATGGCCCAAAATTGACAAAACGCAAAGCCTACAGCTCATGCAAAATGCGCAAAAATGGCCAAAAACCGACACAATGCAAAGGCTATACCATTTAAAATGCGCAAAAGAGGCCAATTTAGATTAACAAAATGCAAAGGCTATAGCTCATATCAAAAATGCGCAAAAATGGCCAAAAATGACGATTTTCAATGGACAATTGCTCATGCAAAATACTCAAAAATGGCCCAAAATTGACAAAATACAATGCGCATGCGAAGACTATAGCCTATCAGCAAAATAGTCAAAAATGGTCCGACATCGACAAAATGCAAAGGCTATTCATCGCCTTGGGATTTTTAAAACACTGTTTGCAGTATTATCAAATATTCTTTTGACAACAGCAATAATCAAAATATCTTAATACAGTTTGCATTTATGTACATGCAATGAGAAAATGGCATCTCGTTTTGATTTACAGTATACTTCACAATAGTTTTTTACTTGTCATATTTACAACCTTGGATTGAATTAGGAACTCATTACGTAAATAAAATATGAAAATAAATGAAAGAACATTTTCAACAACGATGGAATGAAGAAAATATAATGATGATGACGATGATCATGGTACTCATGTGACACGTGAGATGGCAATGGTAACAATTATGCTACGTCTACACTAACTCGAATGAATTTGAAAACTGAAATGAATTTGGTACGAGTGGGCCTTCTGTTCACAATAAAACAGCATTGTTCTTGTCTAGGATGAGAAAACAGAACAAATAATACGTTTACAAATCTATCTGGACGTAGCGTTGATGCAGTGACCATAGAGCAATCTTCGTATGAGTGTGAAACGGATCGCACCGTACCGTGACCGTCACCCAGTCCCTTGTTGTCTATAAAACATTCCAAATTCCTGTCGTAACCACACAGTGACCGTGCGGTGTCGTTTTCACAGTCATACGAAATCTACCCCATTGAGACAGAGGAGGTAATGATTGGATTGTGGTGATTTTAGAAGTCGTATTCTAGTTACCTAGCCAGTACT
The DNA here is from genome assembly GCA_029948255.1 of Telmatactis stephensoni. Taxonomy (NCBI): domain Eukaryota; kingdom Metazoa; phylum Cnidaria; class Anthozoa; order Actiniaria; family Isophelliidae; genus Telmatactis; species Telmatactis stephensoni. The sequence continues at coordinate 527,431 of JALIZF010001667.1, forward strand.
TTAACTTGGGGATGAACTTCAAATGCTGTCATATTTGCTGCTGGTAACAATTAAGGTTAATTACAACATTATTGTTGTTGTAAATTCTGCACCTGTCTGACCAAGGCTGTGTTTTATTTTTCAAGTTGTTGTATTTTGTGTTCAGTAGTCTTATTTGTATCTGGCAGCTTATCTGGCATATTTTGCTAGTCAAATAAATACATTTTATTCATGGCTGACACAACTTAATATAATAGTAGAGTGGTTTTTCCCACCTGTGGTAAACATATGCAAACAGTATAGTAATAGACTTTAAATTAAACCAACAGTTCTTTATCGCGACTAACACTAACTAAATAGTCATTTCAGTTCTTTCAAGGTAACAGAAAATCACCCATTGAATTATTTTGTTATTACTAGTCATGCTTCTTCCATGGGCAAAGGAAAATCACTCTAAAAAAATGCAAGTAGTACTGTATTGTTTTCATAGAAAAAGGGCCTGGGAACGAGGACCCAAGATTCACACAAAGTAAAAAAAAATCTAACTATTTATATTCAAAAAATAAATAACAAAGAACGAGAAAGGTGGAAAAGAAAAGAAAAAAGAAATCAAAGACAGAGAAGAAAAAAAAAAAAAGAAAAAAAAAAGAAAAAAATTCTGGCGTCGATAAGACTCGAACTCATAACACCTAAAAAGGCACCCCCCGGACACACAAAGAAAAAAAGAAACAGATTATTATGAAATTAAAAGAAAAAAAATTAAATTTTGGGACGATTCTCCCGAGACATTCAAAGAAGCTGAGACATCGAATCGACTTACGTTAAGGATGAAGATTTCGGCCCCATCCACGCTATCCCGGCGCTACATAAAACAGTTGTCTTAGCCCGAAGGACCAGGGAGGGAGACGATATCCGGACCCTAATCCATACCTTTAGATATCACCTTAGACCGCTGCGCTACCTAGACACTTAATAATTTTAATGTCTAATTGGGGTAGTCTATTCGGCGAAGTTTCATTATAATGCTAATATGTTTGTCCCAAATCCTTGGGGACATATAAGAACCAACCAAAATCTAGTCATTTGAAGTATCAATACATGTTTGTGAATATTTTTAACTCATTAAGCTGTATCATTAAGTCGTTATTTAATAGTTTTGAAGTAACATTATAGGCCCGGATTGACGGATGATCACAGAACCGCAATGAAGTTTTTAGTTGAGATATCCGAAAGAATATTCAGACAAAAGCCAAGGTCTTGAAAATCAGCAATTAAGTTAAGTTCTTTTAATAGTGTTTTTTAATTTGGGCTTTATACTGCTTAATGGTTTATCGATTCGAAGCTAGCCCCGTACTGTCGCGGACTGTCAGCGGATACTGTTCAGTCCGTGACATGTACGTTTGGAAAGATCTTTTTGCCGTGTTTTTTATCCAAAATTTGTAAACTGAAAACTGGGTAACTTGACTGATTAGCTCAATCACAAATTCTTAAGGTTATATTAAAGTTATATTTTCGAGACCAGGAACCTGTTGGCTAAAAACTCTCTTAGCGCAGACCCCAAACCTTAGCGCAAAAAAAATTTCCCGAACAGCATGATGGGAAATTTTATGAACGACCGCGAGCGACTGGTGACTAGTTTTGTTGCTACAACAAACGAACAGAGAAACAAAATGGCGGACGATAAAGTTTGTAGTCTGAAAACTTTACAGTAGTTTTTATCTAATAATTATCAACATATGGCTCAAAGTGAGGTACCCGCTCGAAGAGTTGTTCCCGAGGAAAAGGTGTACAGGCAAATATTTGATGCAGAGGTAATTTTTGTGGTTAAGTTATGTGATTTTTAGCGGTCTGTCATTGATGTCAAACTGCAATCAAATCACTGTCGACAGTCATGTATACAATAAACTTATGTGGCTTTCTTTCTCTCATCCTGTACTTATGTAGAATAACGGCAGTATTCAATTATTTTAAACATTCGCTTTGATGATGCATTTTCATTTTGATCGTGATTATGTATTGTAAACTTGTGTACAATGTATTTCTTTAGGTCAACCTTGTTGAATCCCTTCAAAAAGAAAAGAAGCCTGTAAAATCAAAATCTGCACCTGTTCTTCCAATAGTCAGAGAATCCAGAGCTGTTACTGGTCATGGGATTTTAACAAGTCGACAAAAGGATTGGATCCAGGGCAAACTGAATGATTCTTACATTGAAAATCCAGTTCACTACAAGTAAGATGATTGTATAATGATTCAGTGCTGCTGCTGCTGCTGATATAGCTAATTCAATTAACGTTGTCGCTGAAAAAGCCTGAAGCCTAAAGCTTTGAGAGCGAATCATGAATTTTTTTCCCCACTGTGACATATTCCAATAAGCAACATGCACGCTATGCTTGCAAATTCTACAACTTGGACACATATTCCTTAATTTCTCAGATAGCCGACAGAGAAGTTTGTTAGTACACAAAAGATATTTGAAAGGCTTTAGCCTTTAAGCTTTTTTCAGCGACAACGTTAATTGAAATAGCTATATACATGTATTGATAGTATTTACAGTAATGGTCATTAAGGGCTGTCAATTTCACTTATAAACCAATTACAGCCAAAATCATTGCATCGTGACCAGCAAATTACAAATTTTGTTTTGATTTTGTTTTTTCTGAGCCGTCAATCAGTTTGGGGCGGAGCTTCTTTCAAATCAACCAATCATGAAAGGGTTCATGTAAGCTCTGCCCCCAGGAATGATGGACGGTCAGAAAAGACCAAAATCTTACCAACTGTTGGAGGTCATGATGCAACGATTTTTGCTGTAAATTAGTGGGCAGCACCATATAATAATTTGCTTTGATTGATTCCTTTTTTAAGGTATGCAGCATTAGAAGCAATAGAAAGAGACTCAAAGGTGGAAAGGTACTTGGATGCTCAAGAAGTCAGAGGATTATCATCTGATTTACCAAGTAAGAATGTAAAAATAAGCCAGTAATCCAATATGATTGGATTTCAAAATGGGATATTCCTTTTTAGAGTAGTTAGATCATGAGTGTGAAACAGACTACAGCAGCGCCAGTATCATATGATATTTAATAGAAACATTCAAAATTCCAGCCGTAACAATGCTGCTCCATGAGCTTGCCATTGTCACAGTCATATGAAAACTGCTCAAAAGATACCCTTTGGACAAGTTGACTTTTGATCCACTCTGCATACTACAATCCTTTTGAAGTAGCTTTTGTTTACAAATTAAAACTATTGCAGTTTGTATTCTTGAAGGGATTTAAGATTTGATAATAAAAGGATTTCTTGAAAAGGATTCTGATGTAGAGAGGGGGTCAAAATGTCATCCTACAACATCAAAATATGAACAGTGCATCAGTTTGTTAGAGAGTCAGGCTCTCTAATAATTAGACTGATGCATTACTTCTGTAGGGAGCCCAAGTATTTATTGGGATCATTCACATTAGTTATTTTTGCAATTTTATTAGAAAAAGTTCATTCCAAGTCAAACATCATTGAAAAGATTCAAGCCAGCAGAAAAGAGCGTCATGACACAACCCTTGAAGATATGTACCAGGAATTTGCCCTCATCAGTGCTGTAAGTTTTAGATTCCTCTATTTGTCAACAATTTATAATTAATAATTGGTGGTAGTGGTGATCATGATTTTGATGGTGATGACAAATGATGTTGATAATAATGATTTCATAAGTAAATATGGAATATCTGTTCCTTGCAGGACCTGGAGCCAAGAATATCTGAATCATGTGAAACGATTAAAGAAGCTTTATTGGAAAATGACAAAGGTACGATACATGTGGAATCATGTCCCTGTATTTGAAAAAATGAAACCTTTCTTTATACTGTAGTATTAATGATCATATTTTTTTGATTCTAACAGAAATTTTCAAGATTCTTGAACTAATTGATAAAGATAATGTAAGTACTGACCTCTATTATTTCCTGCTGTGGTCCTTGCTTTGGTCAGATTTTACTAGCTGACAGGATTCCTGTCATTTCAATGACATGATGGGATTCCTGTGGTTTCTTAGTAAATGCTCATACGTGATGGGACTCCTGTGGTTTCTTGGTAATTGCTTAGACATGATAAGATTGCCATGGTCAGTGCTGATCAATAGGATTTCCTACAGTAGTCAATGCTGTCAAATTATGGGATTCCTGTGGTTTCTTAGTTAATGCTCACAGATGATGGAATCCCTTTGGTTTGCTAGTCAATGCTCACACATTATGGGATTCCTGTGATTTCTTAGTCAATGCTTAACATGATGGGATTCCTGTGGTTTCTTTGTATGTAAATTACTTATGGGATACCTGTGGTTTTTACAGGATTTATTGGACTATACATTAGAAGATCTTCATTCATTATGGAATAGAATAGCTGAGCATTCAATTACCCGACAGTCATGGATCAAAGAATTGGATAAGAACCTTGATCAAGTAGAGTCGGACAGGTCTTCTTTGGTAAGTCAACTACAACACCTCTAGATTATATGCTGTTTCAGAACAATCCTACAGTAATTCTCCCACAATGTCTTTATAAAGGATGCTCACTGTTTCAGTAGTTGTTTATTTACTAATAAGAGCACTGATTTTGTATTCCATCACATGTAACTTATGTATGTTCTGTGCAAAGTTGACATTTTGTGCTAAAATTGACTGTGTTGTGACATAACTGGTTTGTAGTTTTCTGAGATGGTCGCATAGTACAAAATGTATGGTCAGGTGTAGCTATTAGGCACATTAAGACCAAGCAAAGGCCCCCAACAGTGTTGTCCAAGTTTTCCAACAAGTTTTCTTTGGGGAGTTCAAGCCTTGCGTGACGACACAAAAAAAGGCTGCTAAGGAGACTATGTAGAGTACAGTAGGTGACAATTCTGATCAAATTCTATGTTCTCTTGAAACATTTATAAATTCCAAAAGAGAATTTAGGATTTGATCAAAAGTCATGTAATTGTACTCTGTTTTTAGACAGGCCCCTTCAATTTAATTAGGAGAAAAAAATTGAGATGGATTTTGTTTGTAATGCTCACCAATAGATCCGCGAGACTTTAAAGAGTTATAATAAGACCCTGGAAAGGATTGCTCACTTGATGCCACCTGATGTACACAGACTTTTAGAAAAAGAGGCTCTTCATATGAATTCTACTATCCTGACCAATCGCAGAGCTTATGCAGATCTTATTGGGCATTTGATGTCAGGTAGGTGTTGTAGGACACATTTCATATGACTGTGAAACAGGCATGGTCATGGTACGGCATGACAATACGGTACTGCAGAAATAGAGCAGATTTTGTATGACTGTGAAAACAGCACCGCATGGTCACGGCACGGTTACGGTAGGAATTCCGAATATTTTTATAGACATCACGGTATCGACACGGACACGGCACGGTTACGGTAGGAATTCCGAATATTTTTATAGACATCACGGCACTGACATGCATGGTCGCGGCACGGCGCGGATCTGTTTCATACTCAAACGAAATCTGCTCTATTGGCAATAAACTCATACTTTATAAAATATCTGAAATCGAGAGTCATTTTTTAGAAATTGCAAAAATCACGAAATTGCATTGTCGCGAAAATTTCATGTAATAGGGGATGATGATGATGATGATAATGATGATGTCGATGATGATAATGATGATGATGATAGGAATGACGATGACGATGTTAGTAGTCCATTATTAAAAGACTATCATTATTTTAATACTTATAATTCATGTTATCAGCTGATGTCAAGAGGGAACGGAAAACCTATTTATGGTGGCAGAAGCGTGTTGAAGACTGGAGAGTGCTGAAAATCAAACAGTTCATCAAACGATTCAGGTACATCTAGCTACGGATAAACTTTCAAAAACTCATTATTAAAAACAAAATATCTCTACCATTATCTCTGTTAAAGTGGACACCACCTGGACCAGCAATTGGTGCCCGCTTTCTAGCAGTGTCCACTCACTATAAGAGAGGTAGAAAATGTAGAGTTTATGACGAGTAGGAACCAAGAGCTGCTATGCCAAGGATTGCTGTCCACTTTTGCCGTAGATGTTCGTTAGTGAGGGTTCGACTGTAATTTAGTGTTTTTAACTCGTGGATTCCAATCCGCGAGTTATTGGAGTGGGGCCTCTAAACCGGAAGTGTCACGCACTCATGGACTCACTCACTGGAGTATCATCGTAAACTTTTGGTGCATTAAATACTAGTAAATAAGAGATTAAAATAATCTGCCTGTCTGTCTGTCCGTCAACATCAGCACCTTAACTTTGATTACTGATGAGGATTGTACATCTTTGTTCATGTATTTTCACTTTCAACTTTGAATGAGACTAACACCCTTTGAAGGCAGCTCCAACCGAAGGTGTATAGAGAACGTCGCGAGCCAAACACAGATGTCTCTCGTAAAGATGTCCACCTTAGCGAGAAATGTCCGCCCTACATGGTGTACACTTTACAAGAGTTTACTAATGGTAATGTCGTGTTCATTACAGTGATTTCATGCAAAGCGCACCTATCAGTGACCCACCAGGAGTAAAACGTGAAATGGGGCACTTTGTTTTGGAGCAAAAAGGTTTAGCTAAACGAAGGTTGGATGTACTGGAAACCTTAAGGTAAGTACTTCAATGCCAGAACTTCGCTATCTCGAACTCCTTAGGGGTGGATGAAGAGCTGTTTGAGATGGTGCGAGTCTAAGAGAGCCGATAGTAAGTGACTGAATATAAGATCCAATAGAAGGTTCAACTTTTGCAGAGTTGTGCACAACAATTCACATTGTAAAGAAATTGTGATACCTTTCTGCATTTTAGACTTGACTGACTTTTTAGACAAATTAAACCAGTTGTGTGCAACGGTCCTAGGAAAGTTGCATCGCATGACACCCCAAAACCATTGTGTTGCACGTAACGTTGTAAGAAATTTGCATCGTGAGTCAGTGTTTCTAGGACAAACGATGTTACAGTAAGTGGAGAGAGTCGTGTGGAATATGGAGCCAGAAATCTAACGTGACAAATTTACGTCCTTAGAACTCTCAAGCCCCCAAACTCCACCAAATCAGCAGTGTATCAATGGAACAGCTCGTTATTGGCTCTGGGACAAGAGCTTGGTAAGTGGTTTACCTGGCATTACGTCGTTACTTGTACATTTACATTAATATAGACCGCATTAGGTGCCAATGGAGCAAGTGTGTGTTAGCGCACGTCCTTTTAGGTGAGAGGTCCCGAGTTCGATTCCCAGTGACTTGTGTCGACTTCTCTCTATTTCGTGTAACTTTATCAGCTTTAGATACCCGTAATATGGAGCGCGAATTAGGGGCAAAGTGCGCAGTGTGGACCTCTAGTTTATCAGTTGCTCTGGAAATTGACTGCCACAAGTTACCTAGTCTCCCCAAAAGTTTCCCCCCAAAACGAGGGCTGATGGTCGGAGAGGTAAAACTCAACTTTCACATGACATTGCTACCACCCACTCACCCCCCCTCCCCCCTCCCCCTGTCCCAACTTCAGACAGAGCATTTTCAATGTAAACCTTGCCAATACTAACGAATTTCTGAATTGCGTGGAAAGTACGAAGTACATTGTTGACTTCCAAAGTACGACTTGAACTTTGGAACTTCCAAATAAACTTTAGGACCTGCCTATCAAAAGGTATGTGAAATGCACGGTAACTCACTTTTGATTATCTTTATTTCCAGAGGAACTCCATGCCAAGTACAAGTCTATTTTACAGTTCGAGTATGACAAAGTCTTAAAACAATGTCTGGAGGAAGTCGGTAGATTTAAGGTATTGTTATTACATATAATTGGCTCAATTTATCATCACCATCATAAATATGTCATCGTTATCACAAGTTACTCGTCCTCGTCATCACTGATTTCTTGGTATTGTTATGAGTCACCTTCACCAGAATTCTCTACGATTTTGCGAAGTCAGGGAACAATAACATTAAGAAATTATAGCATTAGAGTCATTTTCGTATGATTGTAAAACACGGAACGGTTACATTTCGGATGTTTTTGTGGACACCACGGAACTGATATATGATCACGGTACGGTTACGGTAGGAATTTCGAATGTTTTTATACACATCACAGCACTGACACGGTCACGGTATGGTCCTTTTCATGCTCCCACGAAATTATTCTAATTGGGAGCCCTTGAAACTAAATCACAATTATGTTAATCATATTATATCACAAATATTAGTAACTTCAGAGAAATTATTTTTAGTCCCTCTTGTACTCAGTTGTTTCGAAATTTGGATACACTCGGTTTTTTCTGTTCTTTTTTTCCAATATAAACTTCAAGAAGGGGAATTGTATTTTTCAGAAATAATTTCAAACGCTTATCATTTGTCTTACTGTTCTAGGAGGAGTTTGCTAATTGTGGTATTCTTGATGAAGTTCGTATCGACGAGGTAGGTCTCATTAATGAAACTGCTGCATATTTCAAATACTTGCGCTTATTATATTAAATGGAGTCTCTTCATGTATGTAGGTCGTAAACGAAAGCTTTCTCCCTCTTGTTGGGGAGAAGCAGACAAAATATGAACACGAAATTGACAAGATGGAGGTCAGTACTGACTACTTTCTGTGTGTTTATCTCTTTCTCATTCTCTTTCACTTAATTTGTCATGACCATTTCATTCACTTTTCTCTATGCTTTCTTTTTGTCATTCTTTTGTTTATTTCCTCAAAATTATTTTATTTACTTTTCTCTATGTTTTCTTTTTGTCTTTCCCTTTCATATTCCCATCCGTTTATTCATTCATAATTTTTTCATTTACATTCATTCTTCAGCGTTCTCTAGAAAACTTGACAAGCTTCCAAGACATGATGATCAAATCGTTGTTTAAGTTTGTCCAGGGAGCCGCTCACTTGTGGGATTTGCATGAGATTGGACTGGCTCGACAAGAACGGGCATTACAGGTATTTTATACTTGAGCCGACCTTTTACCACGGTGCTACCATTATCTTACGAGATAGACGGATGCCTACTACGGCACTGACACGGTCACGGTACGGCGCGGTATACGAAGACCGCTCGATGACCAAATAAGCGCCGCCCTCCATCAGCAAGGCATTTTTTGCTTAAGACCAGAAAGCCAAAAATTGTTAATACGCATTAGGTTTATTATATCTAATTTTCGAACAACTTGCTTACCCCCCTCCCCCTCCGTTCATAAGGCCATTTCCTAAAAAATGATTTACGTTCGTTTTCGATTTGGTTCTTAATGTACTTTGATCAGTATTTTAATTCAAATCATATTAACTCTTTGCATATGGTTTGTACCAATAAAATGCTATAATTGTTGCTTCCTCTGACACTCTTAACACACACACTCTTTTACTTTTTCTTTAGGAAGTCCTTGAGAAGAGTCGTCAAGAACACGATGGATCTAACCAGGTATATATTCTTTGCGTATTGTAAAATCAGGCGAAAAAGTGTTATATATCTGATCATTTTTACACAAAACAGATCAAAGAGGCCAATCTGGATATCATAATGGACAAGATGAGACAAGACTCCAGTGAAACGGTACAAAGTTTTTCACGGATATATTGTAAGCACTCTACTGAAAAAAAGTTATATAATAATAATAACTTTATTTCAGGAGAGAAAACATCTAATATATAACTTTAGTTAATCATGATGGCCCTATATAAACCTATTAGATAAGATTTAGAATATTATGTTAAAATGCGTATTTATATTCCTTTTTCTCTTTAATTTTAAGGCTTTAAAGACGAGTCTAAACCAAGCATTGAGTCTTCTAGGTGAAATCAAGCAAATGTAAGCATTGTATTTTTATCTTGTTCCCCATTTCTTTTCCTTTTCCATTTTCTCCATCTCATTTTTTCTTTCCTTCACGATAATAATGATACAGGTATTATGATTTCCACACCAACCAAGTCGAGACAGCGTGTGCCTATCCAACACTAGTACAAGAAGAACTAAAGATTTATGACGCAGAAGTCTGCAAGTACTTTCAAGTTAATCGTTATCCTCCAAGTGCGGTAGGAGAAATAATCAAATACTGACATGTAATACGTGCGATAATTATCTAGTTATTATAAAATATTTGAGATATAACGCGCGCGCTGATTGGCTGGCTACCATGTTTATATCAGAAGACAGAGACATGGCTGGCTCAAAAAACGTCGAAAATATTTTATAAAAGCAATATAAAACGATTGCTTATGTCTCTGTACTGTGATATATACACTCTGGAAGATGTAGAGCACTCGAAAAGCAAGAGAAACACTCGGCTACGCCTCGTGTTCCTAAGCTTGCTTTTCTCTTGCTCTACATCTTCCATCGTCTTTATATCACAGAACAGAGACATGCGCGCGCGTTTTATATTTCTTAATCAGAGAACAGAGACATGGCTAGCAATTAAACGTCGAAAAATATATTATGAAAAGTAGTATTTAAACGATCGCTTATGTCTCTAAACTGCGACATACAGTAAACAGTCTCGAAGATGTGAAGCACTCGAAAAGCAAGAGAAACACTTGGCTACGCCTCGTGTTCCTAAACTTGCTTTTCTTGTGCTCTACATCTCCCAGCTTGTTTATATCACAATACAGAGACATGCGTGCGCGCGTTTTTATCTATCGAGTTCTATGCCTTTTTGGGGTTCCTGTGTCAGGCGTAAAAGTCCTAGTCACATGTCCTTCATCCCCAGTCCCTCCACAGACCTAGAACAACGATTTTTGATCATATACGGTTCGAATCGTGATTGGCTTAGGTCTTACTATAGAGTTCTCATTATCTGTGTGTCAAGAGAGCTAACCTCAAAGTACTTCGAGTTCCTTTCCTCTTTTGCCACAAATTGACCATAAGATGCTTACAGGAAAAAATAATTATAAATGGCCATATGCACTAACAGGTCACATGACCCCATCTCCCCTAAATCAAACAGCACCATCAAAATGAACTCCAAAAAATGAAAGAGCACCTCAATATTAGTAAAAGTCAAAAGTTTCAGTTTATAAGATGAATAAGAAAAAAAATGACAGTAAATTTAAGATGGGATATTTTTTTAAGATTCGTTTGGAAAAACAAGTTGGATGACGGTGACGCTTGATTTAGGGGAGATAGGGTCACGTGACCTGTTAATGCATATGGCCTATTTATTGATTGTTATTTGATTATTTGTAGGCAACCCCCAAAGGAGGCAAGACCCCAACATTAAGCTCCCCAAAGAGACGCCCGCCTAAAACAACACCCACCACACCACAAACCATTGAAGATATCCTGACTACATCCAATGGCACGACGTTTTACATCTTGAAAGAACCCGGTGAACATGGCTTACCTGACACCCCTGAGAGCATTCGTAGTATGAAGACTTGTATGACCTTCCTGACGGAAAATTCTGGTAAGGTGTGAGTGTGTTTATAGAGCAAGTTTTGTATAGAGCAGATTTCGTATGGATGTGAAACGGACCGCGCTGTACCGTGACCGCGTCAGTGCCGTGTTGTCTATAAAAACATTCGAATTTCCTGCCGTAACCGTGCCGTGACCGTGCGGTGCTGTTTTCACGGTCATACGAAATCTACTTTAGTTGTGGTGAAGTGGTTTAGTTCCGCAGATGTCTTTCCTGATACTTTACGGTACAACTTGTGTAATCTGGGTGTGGCTTTGGGCGTGTCAGAAGAGAGGAAGGGGGTTCGGTCCTCTTTTCATATTTTAGCTATAGAGAGTTCCTCCAAATGTTGGTTTTAATATGTCTGGGTTTTTTTTTTCTAGAAAGCGAAGAACCGTCAACTCCATACGTGGAAGCTATTTCCATCAAAGAAGAGCTTTTCATTGACTTACGAAAACAGTAAGTTTTGTATCGCTTGACCTAACTATCTCAGACAATCACTGAAAATTATTTCTATTTCACCGTTTGTTATCTACAATGATCTCTAGCACTGCCTTCTTTTTTTGTGACGTCACAGTAACCAATCGTGTGGCTTATAGATACCATTATATTTCTGAAATCCCTCTTTGTAAAAATTCTTTTCTTATCATTTTCATTTATGTACTAAAATTTTCATTTCAGGATACGAATGGAGTTCCTGGAACACCTGGAAAAATGGAAGGACCAGGCGCTAGAGCATTCTAACAGTGTAGTCTCCGCAAAGGTTGGTTAGGTGGCCAGTGTTTTCCTTTGTATGTGAAATTTAACAAATTGAAGATGTTTTTGAGTTGCCTGTCCTCTTATTGACACACTCTAATCAACCAATCTGATTGCGAGATTAGTATCAAGTGTTGTAAAAATAGGCTTTACTAGGGTTACGGGTTGTTGCTGTTTTGGAGTCGAAGAGCGTAACGTAAAGACATCTTTCCCTTCGATTGTGAAGATAGTGTTGTGCATCTTCGTAGCTCCACTTTCGCGGGTTTTACCCGAGGAGCGGGTTTCCTATGCTAGAGTTACGACCGCGAAGGGACTCGTCTCAGTCCCCTCGTGGCCGTACCTCTACCACAGGAAACCCGCTCTTCGGTATTATAGAAATAAGTCATAAAAGGAGTGATAACACAGACTTCTCAATTCCTTGCATTAGATGGAAGAACTCAATAGTGAGTTAGACCTCAGATTACATCTCCATGAACCAAGAGCAGCAAGAGCTGAACAAGATGTACACAATGTCAGAGCTGGTAAGGATCGTTGTTTAGTAGAATATAGTAGATAAGATTTCGCATGACTGTGAAAACGGCACCGCACAGTCACGGCACGGTCACGACAGGAATTTCGAATGTTTTTATAGACAACACGGCACTGATACGTATACGGCCAAAATCTGCTTTATACACAGTAGAGTCCCCCTTTTTTAATCACGAACTCTGCTTGATAAAAGCTTTTCCTTTTCATTCCAACACCGTTATCATCCATTATTTTTCTTGCTACTTTTACCTTCACTTTTCTTCTCATTTCTTGTGGGAAACAAGGGTAGCCAAGCGGTAAGAGCGCCAGTCTGTGGTACCCGGTCGATTCTTTGATAGGGCATCGCATGTGACTTGAGTTTGTTAGTTTGTTCTCTCCCTGTGCCACGAGGAGTTTTGTTTCTTCCGGGGTTCTCCTGGCTTCCTTCCCTCTGTTAAAAATCAACATGTGAGCTGAGAGCTTGTATTGCTTAAACAGTCAATGTAGTGGTAGTGTGTGTGAGAGTAGTGTCCCCCAATTAGTGCGCAAACGCTAGAATCATCCTATTCCTATTTCACTCTATTTTTCCCAAATCATTTCCCTTTTTGTCTACATCAACGACGATGGTTTATGAAATTTTATTTTATATTTGATCAACAGCTGAACTTATCATGCATAAAGAAAGAGTGGACAGCCATTGTAAGGGTGTGACTACGACTCTAAGTCGGTTCAAAGCTCGTTTCAATGAGATGGTTGAAGAACACGATAAAGAGGTATTGTCACGCTTACGTATCCTTGCGTTACATTTTACGTTACATTAATGATTTCTTTTATCTACGACTGTTGAAACAATACTGTTGCCTAGGGAACTGCATATTTACTTGAAAATGTTTTGTAAAACTATCATCGAACTACATAGAGCTTGCGTTACTTGCGTAACAGGGCATTGCTTTTCTAATCTACTAGCGCTACAGAATTGCGTTACTTCTGCGTTACAGTTGCATATTTACTTGAAAGTGTTCTAACTTGCTATGGAAACTGCGTGTTTACTTATGTAGTATTCTGTAGTGCTTGCGTTACTAGCATTCCTTTTCTGATCTAGCATGACATACTAGCTGATGATTAGTCTGCAATGAAGCTGGCGTTACTCCATTTGAAAAAGTCGTTTTTCTTGTTCTTTTAGACCGAGTTATTCAAGCAGTCTGTCCAAGAGCTTGAGGCAACATTTGTATCAGCAACCAAAACGCACGAGTAAGTCTTTGAGTCCTGGTGATACAAGTATAAAGAGAATAAGGCATTTAATGTTTCAACCAATGCTAACATAATATGTAACTGTTTTAAGGCTCCTTGCCATTCAAGATCATGTTGCAAACCGCGTAGAGCAGGTAAGATAAATCTTCATGTACTGATAACCCTGGACTTAGCTGACGTCATCACTGATTTCATCATCATCATCATCACCACCATCATTATCAACAACATCATCATCATCTTTGCTATTATCATCACTTATTATCACTAGCACTAACAACTATCGGTCACAAAATTGCTTTCAACAGTTGAATCGACTTCAGTAACTTTGCGCGCAACAAATTGCATGATGTAACAAAGAAATGACGATGACTGTGGCTTTGCTTCTTAGACTTGTCCTTAAAATTGACCTTTATAAATAAAGAGCTTGGTTTCGCTCCCAACCCATTTGCGCGCAACAATCTGCATGGCGTAGAAAAGAAATGGTGATGGCTGCAGGTTTGCGTTTTAGACTGGATCTTGTCAATGAAGTTAGCCCTTGTAACAATAAAACGTGGCTCCTTTCTCCTTTCTCATATATTTTTCTCATTTTATATGCCTGTAGTTTTTTGAGTGTATTTTCATAATATTTGTAGTAGTATTAGTAGTAAGGGGTTAGGTCGCAATTGGGACGGAAGTCCTGTTCCTTTCTCCTGTCACACCCATTTCTTTAGTTTTTCGATTATCTTGTTATGTGTTATTTCAGTTTTTCTAGTATTGTAAATTTGTGACAAATTCATTAAATTAGAAAAAAATTAAATCAAAAATTTAAACTAAAGTAAATTTAAAAAAAATTAAATTAAATCAAGGCAGTTACGAACAATGATACAACAAAATTCAAGTGGTATCATATGACACCCCCAAAATCATGTTAATTTACTGCGCGCAACCTTGTAGAAAAGTTCCGTCGTGGGTCCGGTCCTTATTTGTTAATATTATTTTTGTTTTTAGTACATGGATGTCATTCGTAGCTCTATCAGGAAGTTTCGCCATGACCTTGATGAGATTCTTAGTACGCTACGGAATTCCAACGCAAGATTTCGAAAAACATTCAAGTAAGTTATTAGAAAACCTGACGTTTGATACCTGTTGAATCCGACTTGACTTTCAACATAAAATACATACATGTGTCCTCTGATTAGTCATTCCATTAAAGTCCCTATGACGGATAATATTTTATTTTCAAACTCAGTTCTTGATAGAAAGCATAGTAAAGATCTTTTAATCTTGTTTTTCCTCACTCCATATTTTCTGAGATATAAAGGTTTCAAATTTCAAAATGCAAATGTGATGACGTAAGAGGAGTAATCATTTATTATACAAAAACAAGAGAATTTAAATTACTTGTATTTTTCCATTTGTAACTCCATTGGCAAAGCCTGTTGTTTAGTAAAAAATCTGGCTCTCGAATTGAAGTCCTCTTTTTGTAAAACCCATGAGAAGTTTGCAGTGTTGCCTCCTCTGACGTCATCAAATTTGCATTTTGACATTTGAAACCTTCATATCTCAGAAAATACGAGGTAAGGAAAACCTGGGTAAAAAGTTCTTCACTATGCTCTCTAAAAATAACTAATTTTGAAAATAAAAAATTATGTGTCATAAGGACTTTAAACGAGACACGTTTAGCAGCAAACGGCACGAGAGGCCGCGTTGCTTATTTCTTTGGGGAACTGACTCCCATTAGACACCTTTGTAAGACACACTAATCTACACTAGATGCTCTCTTAAAGTAGGCACCATAGAAGGCGTACACATCTGTCTGATCCACTCTGCACTGGTCTTTGCACTCGTACGTTTAATTTTTCCCAAACCTGATGATTTTCTCAACTAAGCTATTGTTCTTTTCCCAGAGTGTTTTCTGATGGAGGTAACTTTTCTACCGATGAAATAGAAGAATACAGGAAAAGACTTGTAAGTCGACAGACCTCGTAACAATTACTGACTGACTGACTGAATGAATGATTGAATGAAGAAAGGAATAAATGAATGGATAGATGGAATAAATGAATGAGTGAGTGGATAAAAATGGCTGTATAAGTGGATGGACTTCGAAATGAGGAAATAGATGTATGAACAAGTTGAAGGAGAAGGAGGAAAAGGGGGAGATACAATCACCATGGTAACAGCAGAACAGAAACTTCTTACCTATAGATTTAAAAGCAATCGTATTGTCTCAACTACGGTACGTTTTTGAAACTGTATTTCCCTGCTCTTGCTTTGTAACTAGGAAAAGATGGCCAGTCGTATCGACTCTGCAGAAGGCTCATTTATGGCAGAACTAGAAGGCATGGAAACTAAGCGTCTTGAAGCAGCCACTGATTACGCGGGAAGACTAGAAGACAGGTTGGTCACATGTTGTCTTGAGTTTCCTTGATGTGGAAGCTCGTGTCTTCGCTGTTGTTGATGATGGTGTTAGGTGGTGATGTGTTGCTAGTACTGTTGCTGTTTACGATGAGGCCGTAGAATGGCATAATTGTTGTTTTCGTTTATGTTGATGATGATGATGAAGATGATGATGATGGTAGATCTCCTCTAGATTAAATTAGATTAGATTCCAGTCTCAAACATTTTTACACAGGCAGCCCATAAAAGGTCAATTCTATTATTAGAAACCCATAATTTATGCACTTATTTTCAGGTTTAAGCATCACTTGTTTGACTTGACGTACATCGAAAAAATCACGCGATGGCTGACTAACACTCAAGTTAAAGTTAAAAGCGAAGTAAGTATACTATTGACAATTACTTTACTCTTTTCTCTCATGTAAGAAATCTATTGTACATGCACTGAGGCGTTCGTGTGTGGCCTTCCCCTCCCCTCCCCTCCCCTCACTTTCTTCCCCAGTCACTCACCCCCAATTCCTCACACAGGAACGCCAGGCTACAAGCACTGGGACTCTTTCAAGTGGCCATCTACGGGTCAAAACTCATTGGCCGTATTAACGGGATGACCGCATTAAAGGCGTATCTTTTACAAGAGATTAACTGTAATATCTGGTTGCCGTACCCAAATAAGGTGCCCAAAGGCGGAGTTTCACTGTCTATTAAAGCTGAATTACTACATCATTAATGCTGATAAGATTCAGTTATCATAACCAAACGTTTGTTGTTATTCCAAGGTATCATTCAGTAACTCTCAAGCCAAGAAACTTGCCGTCTTTATGACCACATTTGACAAGCATATCGATGCAGTGGAAAAACCAAATCTTGACAAAGAGGTAAGTGTTTCACATATATATTACGGATTTATCACATGACGGTATTTGGCTACACGCGCGCCCTAAG
This sequence comes from Telmatactis stephensoni, assembly GCA_029948255.1. Lineage (NCBI taxonomy): Eukaryota > Metazoa > Cnidaria > Anthozoa > Actiniaria > Isophelliidae > Telmatactis > Telmatactis stephensoni. The sequence continues at coordinate 544,622 of JALIZF010001667.1, forward strand.
AAACCTTTAGAAATAGTCACGTGATCTGGCCCATACGGATTTTCGATTATGGTCCAGGAAAAACCCGTAATCGAACCCGACCCTCGCGCGCACCCAAAAATATAAATAAAATGCCTGAGATAGGTCGGGCCGGACGGGAAATAATTGGCTCTCGTTCAATTTGTTGCGCTCGGTCCATACACCTGCCATGACTTCGAACAAAATCATTTCCTGTCTGGCCCTCCTACTCAATCAGTAAGTACATGATATACATTGCAATTAACATTTAGCATGCCTCCAACTTATACACTAAAGACCTCTTCATTTGTTGATGTTAAAGTCAAGACCAAAGCTTAAAATTGCTCCACTCATGCTCCTTTTCGGTCTACTCGCGTTTAAGTTTTTCTTGTCAAACAACCTTTTGAAATAGGTGTATTGGTTCAGGGGCGGATTTAGCGGGGGGGGGGGGGGGGGGGTGCAGGGTGTGAGCGCCCCCTCATGAGACGACTTTGAGCCCTTTTTTCTCAATATTTTTTCTACAATATCCTCTCGGCAGTTTCCAATTATATGACGGTGCACACCCTCCTGAAGGTAATCCTGGATCCTCCCTGTGTTTATAATTGTTTTGATATTTTATCTTACAGCAAGTCACCGCACGTGAGGTCCAGGCTAGTTTAATACCTATTTTACAAGCCTTTCATGAACGCTGCGTGTACCTTAACGCTTTAATGAGTGGTGCTACACCAAGTCTTAACGTACTTAAGGCTGGCGTCAAAGTTGGTTTTAACGACGACAAGAACACGCAACAAAAGGGTTCCAAAGCAGGCGACGCCAAACAGGATTCAAAGTAAGGACTAGCCATAAATCCCAGTTACACCATGCAGATTTTCTGCGACGTTGCACGCAATTTGTGTCCATGCAACAGTTGCAGAAATTGTTTTTGTGCGCAACAGTTGCAGGTGCAATTGCTGTCACGTTTAACTTTGCAGGAACGTTTCATTGTATGTCAGAGCCTTTATACTTGAGCTAGTATCTAGGTTGATATATATATTTTGTTATAGTACATAGTAGTTATACAATGGTTTAGAGTGGCATACCGTGGAATATCACACGAGTCACTTGTATTTTCTAGTATACACACGAGCCTTTAGGCGACAAAGAAAATACAAGTGACGAGTGGGATGTCCACAGTATGCCACAAGAAACCATTGTATAACTATTTTATCCCACGCCAGAGAAAATACAGCAACTGGCGCAATGTGTCATGGGAAGGATCAGTGGAATACCGCCGAATATACAACGGCTTTCCTGCTTTCTGATTGGCTGTATTTTCTATGGCGTGGGATAAAGTAGAATATAGGGATGCCTTCTGTTGCAAGAAAAAGAGGGGTTAACAGAGGGATGGTCTAGTCATAGGAATTACTGCCATCATCATTACCATCATCATCATCATCATCATCATCGTACCTAATACCCCCACCTTACCCCAGTATCATTCTCGCGGTGAATTCGCCAGAATTACAATCAATATAACTATATAAATCAAGTTCAATCAAGAGAGCATAAATAAGAGAGGGAAACTTGTTATAGGGGCGCGCGCCGTGATGATTCCCATCTGTGCTATTTTTAGTAACCGGATGCAGTTTAATTTTCGTCTTACCCTCCACTCCCGTGCTTCGAAAAATTGAACCAGTGGAATTTCGCGATTTGAGCTTCATAAAAGCACACAATCGATACCAAATTTATTCTAGATTCCACGAAAAAGCCATCTGATGTCCAATTAATAATTTACATCAAAAATTATAAAAACAAACGAGTTTTTCTCATCTAAATGAGCGAAAATGTTTGAATAAACCTAAGCGCGCGCTCGATGACGTGTATCGCGCGCATTTCCGCTAAAATTTCTTTCAAAAACACAACAAAATCCTCGACGTTTTTGCCTTGTTTCTCATCAAAATCGTTCCTTTGTAATCAGAAAGTACACACTTTTGATGGTAGATAATATGAACAACAGCAGTTTTAAGATAACTTCGATTTTACACCTATTTTCAAAATTACGCGACCTTTGCAGACGACACTTGAATGGCTTTCTCAGTGTTTTGACTACCGCCAATCAAAGCTCCGACTATTCGTTCTCCCTGAAGCAAGCTTAAATTTACATCAAAAGTCGGAAAATACTAAATGTTCTGTCAATAAATTCAAGTTTGTTTTGTTTCTGAATTTAGAAAGCTAAAATTTTACAAGCCATCGCCACTAGGTCGCGTAATTTTGAAATTGGGTGTAACGCTGTTTTTGAAAACTCAAATCTGCACTAAACGGTTCTCTTGTTCCGGAAGTGTCAAATCATGACGCACGGGAGTAGGGTAAGACGAAAATTAAACTGCATCCGGTTACTAAAAATAGCACAGATGGGAATCATCACGGCGCGCACCCCATTAACAAGTTTCCCTCTCTTATTTATGCTCTCTTGGTTCAATTTAAGTTAATTTATGTTGATGAATATATATACATCTTTCACAGCGCCATAGTGGAAGAGAAAGACATTTTCGATGACAGTTCTTCACTCTCCAGTCACGACGGTCCATCTCCTTCTCCTGTCTGTTCTCAGACATCAGAACGCATTCTTTCATGGCGTCGTTCTTACTCTCGCTATCTTCCTTCTCCTACTTCATATCACAAGGGAGTTGATCCCTTGGAACTTCCTGAGGACGAATTTATATCGGCGCCAAAGCCACATTCTGTTCCTTCTAAGTATGATTTGTTTGGTTTATTGGCGTGCCTTCTGGGTGTTTTGCATACCTTTTGAATGCATTGTATACCTTCTGGATGCTCCTCATGGCTTTTGAATGCACTGTATGCCTTCTGGGCGTACGCCATGCCTTAGGATGCACTGCATGTCTTTTGAATGCATTATGTGCCGTCTTGATGCACATCTCAGTTGAGTGCATTATATGTCTTCTGGATGCACTGCATGTCTTTTGGATGTGTTGTATGCCTCCTGGCTCTATTGCATGCCGTATGACACCCGGCGTGCCTTTCTGATATCCCTCATGCCTTTTAACGTACAATATTTTATTTTTATTTTTATTTTATTTATAAGCTTCGCCCTAGGGCGGGAGCAACTCACAGAACTGTTGTTCCAAAACGAGACTCCCTACCAGATGCACTGAAAGCCGTTTGGCTGTTGCTTGTAGTCGCATTCTTATCTATGCCACATAGCATTCCTTTATATACGTCAGATAAGCATGGGTCCTGGCTGAAAGAATGACTGACGAATTGTTTGATGTCCTGATTGAGTAATCGTTAAAATGATGTTCAGGACAAATATGTGTCTGTTTGATAGGCGCTTCATGCACGATATTTGCATGGGGCGCATTGCATGATATGAACAATTGTCACATGCACTTGGCAGATGGGCACAGAATATACCGCACATCAAAAGAAGTACATGCTGACTTGTTTTACTCATTATTTATCCGTTTGTAGGGCAAAGAAACCAAAGCGCAAAGTAAAATCACCCATGGAAAATACTTTGCTAGAAGAAGATGCAAAACCCAAGACAAGTCGTGAGTTTATTTACAGTGTGACTACTCCAACCAAGGCCACCCAAACAAATTTTCATGGAAATTATCCAATCACAATCTAGTATACGAACAGTAGAATTGCTACAAATGTTTAATATTTCGCTTAAAATGAATATAATCGCAACAAATCTGTGGTTAAGTGTTAAAAATATACATTGAAAATTTGTCTGAAAATTTGTTTGGGTGGCCTTGGTTGGTGTAGCCACACTGTAAATGCATCGTTGAATAAGGCCGTTAAAGCGGCTCTGAAAAATACATTAAGAAGAGGGGAGGGTATCGTAAGCTATTGTTGGATTGATTAATATTGTAATTAGTTTTATTATACGGCCTACCCTAAAAATCACACAGTTTTGTAATATATTTTATTGTGAGTGTAGTTACCATTTTTAAATAAAGATGATGATGATGACGAATACAGTTAAACTTGGCTAATAAATTGTGCTCACATTTTCATGTTCATTTTCAGCCTCACAGTCAAGAGCTGCTAAGGCCACAGATGAAGAAGGCCGACCTAAGACGGTTCCGTCAGAGGTGAAGGTTTGTAAAAGAGTATTTGTTCTTTTTAGGCCTTTAGAACCGGGCACTACGATGCAACATTTCTCGTAACTTTAAGCGCAGCAACAGTTCCACCGTTAGTTCAGAAAAGGACACAGGAAGCCCATATGAAAAAGAGGGGCGGCGAAGGAGGACCCAGAGCCTGGACTATTCCACCGTTTGTCCACCCCAGCAGCAGTTGCGCTCAAGGTTGCAGAAAAAAGTTGGAGAAGTAGTTCTAGAACTTTATTCTACTCCTGTTGGTTGGACAGCAAAAGCAACTCTGTATTGCAAGCTAAGTTTTAGAAAAGTTTGCATCGCGTGCCCGGGCCTTAATTGTTTCAAAGTTTATGTTTCCACGCGCTCTGATTGGTCAAGAACTGTGTGTGATTAAAGTACACACGCATAGATGACGTAATAGTATCTTACGCGCGCTCTGATTGGTTGAAACGTTTCTATGAATATTTTCTAAAACAAATGGTTCCATTTTTCCATGGTCTGTACTCTGATAGATGCATCGAAGACGTCAACAATAGTCACGCCGCTCGACTTTTAGTTTGTTCTCACCACATTTTGACGTCATCGGTGCGTCTATTAGAGTACAGACGCACTGGAAAAAATGGAATCTTATTTGTCAAATCGAATACCTGTCAAAGTCGGACAGGTATTGGTTTTAATCAAGGGTTTCCGTATTGAGCTCATTACAAGCAAAGATATTTGTTTTGATACATATCAAATACAAATATCATCAGGTAGATAACTATTTATTGTTATGATGTCTTTTATAGACCATATTGAAACAAACTAACTCTGATTTGAAGGACAGAAAAAACTTCAGGGTGAGTACTGAACACGGTGTGGCGTAGTTGGTTCGTGCGCGTCTAACAAAGTACTGAATTAGTTTTAATTCAATTTCTTGTTAGTGACCCTACCTTCGATGCCCTAAGAGGTAGTTTACATGACACTAGAATCATCTTAGCACTAGGATCATCCTAGCAGGCGAATCATCCTACCTGCTATACATTTACTGCATTCTGTTTAGTAGGATGATCCTAGTACCCGAAGTGAAGACACAAATTTTCATGTAAACAGAATGCAGTGAATGTATAGCAGGTAGGATGATTCGCCTGCTAGTATGATCCTAGTGTTAGGATGATCCTAGTGTCATGTGAACACCCCCTAAGATGGGCATCCCGGTGCTAGTCTTTATCAACAGCCTCCCTGGGGGTCCCAAATGGAAAAAGAAAAGAAAGGGATCCCAGATGAAAAAATAATGCGTGTAACTTAGTCTAAAAAAGGCTCTTGGAAATATTGCAGGAATTCCTTTGATCAAGGCGCAGATGCAAAATCATGCGCAGACGTTTGACCTTGGTGTTGGGGTCAACTGGCATACCGCCCTCGTCCCTAATAGACGACTTTCAAAAAATGCGGCCTAGTACATTAGAACGAGGCTACGAAGGCCTTGTTACCAGAAAATAGGCGTGGCGACACTTCTATTGCTATCAAAGACGATGTGTTCCTCTTTCTTTTCAAATACCTATTTTATGTGCATTTTACAGGATATACTTAGACTCATTTCATGCCATGATGATTTTAGAGGCCTTTTTGCCTCGTTCTCGTGAACAATGAGCCCGCCATTGCTGAAAGTCCTATTACTGGCTAACAAGTTTTCTTCTTACAGAAATAGAAAGACAAGTGCACTCAGACGAGACCAAGCTCAAAAATTCGACAAAAAGTACTTGGTGTTTGGAGAGAAACCAGAGGAGGGAGAGTAAGTACCCGTAAAATTAATTTGTTTTGAGAATTGTCTTTCTCGTGGCTAGCATTAACCTTGGTGGAAAGGAGTGTTTCGTCTCTTCGTCGAAAAGAAGGAAACAAAAATCCTTTTCGGGAAAACCTCTCTTCCGTCAAGTAGACATTATAATACACGTGGGAAGAAAAGAAATGGAAAGACAGAAGAGAATTAGAATAGAAAGGAAGGAGAAACGGATCGATCGAATACGGTGACACATCAATATATTTCTTATTTGAATTTGTTTTCTATTCTCTTTTAGACATTTTCTGGCTAAAATCAAAAATATTTTGCGCGAAGGAATGGATGGCTTATTAGCCACAGCAGAGGTGAGAAATACTAAACAATATGATCTCTTAGATTTTTCAGAGTACCGGAATGATTCGAAGAACGAACCCATCTGGGGGGCGTGTGGAATTGTCAGAGCTGGAGAGAGAGAGGGCTATTCTTCGGGAGGTCGCGTATATTGTAAAGAGGGCAGTTAGTCGAATCATTGCGGCCTCATTAGCGAATCTGTGCAAGTCAAGGTGCATTTCTTGTGTTGACGTCGACGAGATGTTCAAACGAGACGCTAGTACATAGTTGACTGTGTTTTCATTTGCATAGTGCATAGATTTGCACTGCGTGAATTCTGTGTTTATAAGGGGGGGGAGCCATTAGAAAAAGCTCTGTCAAAAAGGTCGTCTCGTATAGATATACAACTGCCAATATGTAATTCTAGCTTAACTTTATCTACTTATTTTTTAGATGTACTACAGACAGAAAGGAACACAAAGAGCACCAACTCGTCCCCAGGCCATCCAAGATAATTTTGATGCATGCGCCGAAATCCTTGTCCAGCGGTTACAGTCTTATAAGACCCAGGCCGAAGAATACCACAATTCGTGCATCCAAGGTATGTATAAAAGTAGATATTATTTATTCTGGTTTTAAAAAAATTATTGTAAATACAAGAAGAATATAGTTAGTGACTTGGAAAATTACGCGCTTTTATTCAGGCTGCTATGAATTTTTATTGTTGCTTTTTCAACTTTTAATGAGCTCATGATTCTAAAAAAGAAAAAAGAAAGAAAAAAGGAAAAAAAAAAAAAAGAAAGAAAGAAAAAGAACAAATCATCCTACCCATCCGGGATTTGAACTCCTGACCGAAATGCAAAAAGACCCGGGACAATGCATCCAGACACCAGAGGAGCTGAATCATCGCATTGATTTACGGTACGGCTGAAGATTTCGGCCCCAACCCCGTTATCCCTTCGGCAGAACACAAGTTACAACGCTAACCCGGCAAGCCGGGCCAGTGAGGGAGAAATAAGCCGGGTCCTAGTCCATTTGTAGCTAATTCCACGCGTTGTGCTACTGCATTCTACGGATGACGTAGGAGGCAAATTTTGGTACTTATAGTAGTCCATTCTGAACAATAGCTATTGTTGTGTAGATTTATGTTAAATCGTCCTTTGGGAATCGCTGGAGCACGGGCCGAGAAAGGTGCTTTAATGAACCCATTCATGTTTAATCTGAATAACTCTTTTGTTTCTTATCGCTTTATTCCTTTTAACGGCTTGACAAAAATCGACCTTTTCGTCTATTCTATGCGGATAAATGAATGTTGGAAACATGTTCTAGAGTTCTAGATAGCGCGTGTTCTTCATAACGATCGATAGTAAGGCAATATGATGATTTTCGGTTTTGAGATGACCTTGATGGAGATAATGTAGCTGTAGTTGTTTGAGCTTCTAATGGAGTTCTGCTTCTAAGCAATGAGATATGTATGAAAATAGGGGAGAAGAATCAGTAGACTCCGCGCACACCCTTATAAAACCTTCAACTGGTACATTTGACGCGTTTCTCCGCATTTGAGCTATTTTTAGCTCGTTTCAGCCTCTTTTAGCTTGCGCTGGTAACGAATGTATTGTTAATGCTGTATTTAAAGGCCCACTTGGATGAAAATCGGTGAAAATTGAAAACTGATTATTTCTATCTGAAGATTAATATAGTTAAATATCTAGCTAATGTCCGACAAAAATCTACATTTTAAGCTCATTATCACGGAGAAATTTTGGTTTATAATCACCGTCATAATGACGTCATTTACTCACAATGTAAATGCTAAAAACCTTGACAATGTTTATCCGTCTCTCTCGGTTGTGAAGAAAATGTTGCTTCGTGGTGATTATTAGTGCTGTATACATAAGTTTCACTGAGTTTCAAGTAATTTTCAATTTTCATTGATTTTGATCCAAGTGCTCCTTAAAGGTAATGAGCTCACGCATTTGTGCTTAAAACGTAATGCCAAAATTTGACCGGCCTCCTGCATTCACTCGGCGGGATTGTCTGCATATTTTGATGGACAGACAGATCCCTACCCTGCCGAGTAATGAATAGCCACTTGATGGTCATACATTTAAGGTGAATGTCAATATTTTTCTACAGAACTAAGGAGTCAGCTGCAAAAGTTTGCTACGCTTATTGTTCGTGTTCCCGCCCTTGCAATCAATGTTGTTGTTCAAGAACACGTGAAAGAGCTAAAGGAAAATAGGGAACAAAAAGAAAATAAATTCAAGGAGCACATGGACGAATTGGAACGTAGGAAGGTAAAGACTTCAACTTTGAAGATGTATTTTGTATGACCCATCTATCCATTCATCCATCTATTCATTCCATCCATCCATTCGCTCACTCATGTTTTCGTCTGCTTAGGCCATTCCCATTTATTTATCCTATCCGTCTATCGTTTTGTTAGTTCTTTCAATCTTCCATCCATCTATCCATCCGCCCTTCATCCATCCATTTATGTTTTTCCATTCATTCGTTCGTTCGTTCGTTTGTTCGTTCGATTGTCCGTTCGATTGTCTGTTGGTTGAATTGGTTGGTTGGTTGGTTGGTCCATTCATTCGTACAATCTGGGAATCCCTGGGAATCTATTCTATTTTTACAAGTTTAGGTATTACAGATTTCTCAAGTGAAATAGAATTAATTCCCAGTTTAGACCCAGGGAAACCCCAAGTTAAGAATTGACATTTTTTTCCTATGAATAATCTATTCGTTCTTTCATTTTCTTTTCATTTATTTATTTATTTTTCATTCATTCATCTCATTCGTCCGTTTATCTATTTATTCATTCATTCATCTCATCTCAAGCCTTTTATTAATTACATACAAACTTTTTTTCTCGAAAGTATAAGTATCCCTCCCTCTACAAAAGTTCTGTTATTGTTTTCACAGCAACTTCACCAGTCTCAATTGAGACCAAGCCTCGGCCATCCTCAAAACAGAGAAGAAATGGATACATTGTGTGAAAGCGAATCTCGGCGAAATACTGAAGCTGCTGATACTATTCGAGATCATGCTAACGATTTAGCGGTGCGTCTAGTTGTTGTTCTTTCTCTTTCTCTTTTCTTCCTTCTGCCATGCCTTCTTTTTTCCCTCACACTTTTGTTTCTTTCTTCTTTTCACTGCTTTCTCGTTTCTCGTTCATACCTTACCCTCTTTCTTTCCCATCCTTCCTTTCCCTTGTCTCTATTCATCTTCTTCTCTTTCACTCATTCACTCCCTCTTTCTCTCTCTCTCTCTTTCTCTCTCTCTCTCTCTCTCTCTCTCTCTCTCTCTCTCTCTCTCTCTCTCTCTCTCTCTCGCTTCTCTCTCTCGCTCCCTCCCTCCCCCCCTCTCTCTCTCTCTTTGCTTCCTGCTCTTCATTTTGTTTTTTTTGTTCTCCCTCTTTTGTCTTCGCTCAAATGCTCAAGTTTCTTATTTTTCAGAGGATGGAAGTAGACTTTGGTCGATCCTTTGTTGATAAACTGTCCCACATCTTTGAGACGATAGTTCTTCAATTTGACGCCGTCCTTACCATTGATGACGTAATAGTAGGAGGTAAGACTGCTGACACTTAGATCGCGCACACAGAAAAGTAATTATATATAGTGCTAAACTTATCGTTACTGAGTAACTTAATGCGACTTATGATAACTTATTGTTGCAGAAGTTGAACCAAAACCAAAGAGTAGTAAGCGACTTATTAGAGAAAAGCTTGCTGGCGGGGAAGAGGATAAAGGTATGTAATGAGTTATTACGATTTCTCGGTTGCTAATTATCCTACTGAGTGAAAAAGGATGAGCCGCAAGACACACGTGAACAACAACAACAACAACAACAAAATAGAAGTAAATGCATGAAAAACTCTCCTTCCTTTCCATGCCAACTACAGTGAACTTTTTCACTGTGGACACCCCTTTAAGGCAAACACCTCTCACATTTGCCTTGTCCCGTCCTTCTAAATTGCCCCATATTGTCTAAACTCCCTCTAAGATGGACACCTCTCTGAAGCAGACACTGAGAGCTGGTCCCGAAAGTGTCCACCTTGGAGAAAATTTACTGTACGCAGTTTAACCAGCCTTCCAACCGCCATATCTTGCGTCGTATCTCTCAACATTTCAGGGCCAGCATTTTCTGTCCCCGTCATCGATTCAATCCATACATTACCGGCTATATTTAATCCTGCCCCTCCACAACGACCAGCATTTTCAACCCCCTCCATCGACCATAATACTCTGTATTGAAACCTCTGTACAACGACCACCTCTTTACAACGACCAGCATTTTCAGCCTCGCCCCCATCCCCCGATAACGACCTTTGTGGAGAGGTTTGACTTTATTTAGATTAAAGGTGGCAACTGCAATAACCTTTCTAAAGCTGATTCTAAGGCTCTAACTCATGAAAAATCAACGAAGCAATTTATTCAAGACTCACGACTAATATTTCTTCTTAACAGATAAGTTGGCACCGATTGCTACTGGCAATAATTCATGGGAAGGCCTTCCTACCAATGAGTTGGATATAGACATACGTCCTGACAAGCTACTTCATATCCTTTTACACTGTATAAGATTTTGAATGTCTTTTGCCCTTCTAAATATTGTCTGTAACGAAACTCCCTCTAAGGCGAACACCTCTCTAAGGTGGACACATTTGCTTGGTCCCAGCCTAGTTACATACCCCATATTGTCTGTAACGAAACTCCCTCTAAGGCGAACACCTCTCTAAGGTGGACACATTTGCTTGGTCCCAGCCTAGTTACATGCCCCATATTGTCTGTAACGAAACTCCCTCTAAGGCGAACACCTCTCTAAGGTGGACACATTTGCTTGGTCCCAGCCTAGTTACATACCCCATATTGTCTGTAACGAAACTCCCTCTAAGGCGAACACCTCTCTAAGGTGGACACATTTGCTTGGTCCCAGCCTAGTTACATACCCCATATTGTCTGTAACGAAACTCCCTCTAAGGCAGACACCTCTCTAAGGTGAACACTAAGAACTGGTCCCGAAAGTGTCCGCCTTAGAGAGAGTTCACACTGTAATTTATAGGTTGCAAAACCTTCAATATATTTTGATTATTTTGTCCTTAACCTGCTTACGAACCCCTTCTGTGAAAACCGTCAAGACGACGCATGCGCACTTGGCTGCTCTCAAAGCACGTAATTCATCGTATGAGGTAATCAAGGCATATGATAATATAATCCTACTTATTACTGATAATACTACGTTAATCCCAATATTTACGCACGTCGTCGCCGCAGCCACTCGCGGGCCAGTATGGCGGCTGAAAACGCACGTATGCATGTGTAGATTTACGTAAAACCATCCGTTAGGAATCGCTGGAGCACAGGCCGTGAAAATTGCGCTACTGAAAGCCCGAATGACAGTTTCTGATCGCTTTTGCTCATTGAAAGATCGACATTTCCATTTTAGACGTATAATCGGAAATCGAAAGAGGTTTTTTTTTTTACAGATGTCCTTTCAAACAGCTAGTACTTGATCTGACCTAACTCTTTACTAACATCTTTCTTAGGATTACAAATCAAAGTTTCTTGCATCGTTATTGAGCAACAAGGAAGCTAAAATAACGCGATTAGATGACGAGGCGCATTGGGTCAGGAGCTGGGAAAGATCTATCCGCAAGATTAAGGAATTGTATTAAAAGAGAGAAGTGTAAAAACTTTTGTGAATATGTATAACCCTTCAATAACACCTTGGTAAAAATTATGAGAAATCCTTAATTTCTAAAATTTTGGTTTTTCAAAAGAATACAGGCGATGTTTCAATAAAAAATGTTTATTCCTTTCTAAATTGTTCATATTTTAATATTATTATAAATTTATTAGATATTGCTCTGATGAGCACGATCTATCTGTTGTTTAACGGAAGGATTTTACTTAACTCTTGAACTAGTAAACTATACAATAATTGGTATAATACGCGCACGTCTGATTGGTCGGTAACCGTGTGTTATTTAAGTACAGACGTACAGATGACGACACAGCGTGTACTCTGATTGGCTCAAATAAATTTCTTAGTCTATTTTCCCATCAGTAGACCTTACTTTCTGGTATCCATTTCACTTTTGTTTGTTTGTTTGTTTCATGGGTTAAGTAAACTCGTTACCTTTTAAAGGTTTTTACAACTACTCTAGTTTTGTTTACAAACTCTATTCTATTTTTCTTATGATTTTTCCTGACTCCTTTAGGCTTTCTTAGTGTCTTTAACTGATATTCTTTCTAATTTTCTTCTTGATTATTTGTTATCAAGTTGAGGACTTACAATTTCCACTCTGGTATGACAACTCTAAAATGTACTTTTTCATTGTCCTTTTCTTGCATGTTTGAATAGTCTTTTCAAAGCTTTCCACGTTCTTCGTTTTCCATGACCACAACTCTTTTCACATTTCACAAGGCAGAACGCTTTCTTGTTCCTGTTCGAATTCCTGCATTTCTTTTTACAGTGACATGGTTTAGGATTTTTGCTAATGGCTGATCTTGCTTTAACAAACACAACGTCCCTTGCACAGCAGTGTTGCGGACATATAACTGGGCATGCGCTGTCAGTCGTGCACGTAGGGGGACATGGGGCTGTAAGGAAAATAGTAAATTCAGTGATTTCCCCTAATTAACCCATAAAATAGATATTTAACCTGGTTTACCTAGCGACGCAAGCATAAGCGCAAGCAACATAGGCAGATGTTCTCGGTATCACATTTATCACATGGGTGCAAAAAGTACAAGCATCGTTTTTTTAATGAGCAATACACCGAGTTTGTGTGTGTTGCTTGCGTAAATGCTTGCGCCGGTAGTGTGAAGCAGGCTTCAGAAATTATTAGGGAGCTTAAGCATGAGACGTTTTGGACGGCGCGCGTATACGATCAAAAACGTACCAGGAGGCTGAGACGCTCGTCACGTGATATGACGGGTCCACCAACCGCGCTGAAAAATTTTAAACAAGAGACTTCTGACAACACTGACTTCACGCGTACGTTTTTGATCGTGCGCGTGCCGTCATAGTTGAGCTTCCCGTTCTCGCTAGAACATCAGAGGTTTTCTCACGTTCCCGATTTCATCTATAATGGCGCGCGCGTTCGTGTTGACAAAACCGCCTCGTGCTTTAGCTCTCTGTTTACCATGCATTCCTTTCGGACCGAGCTGAATTCATTCGAATCGAGTTATAAAAATAGCTCTTGTTTGTTGTTGTTTTGTATCTATTTGAATATCACAATTAGCATATTAGGTTTTTTTTCGAGGATTAAGTTATAGCGAGCCGAATTAATTAAGTGCGCAACTTACTGAAGTAAAATCAAACCATACTATTAAACTAAGACCGTACTAGCCATGTACCGTACCAAATTGTTGCAATGAAATACAAGCAAAGTTCGACGTCTAAATATATTTGGAACTGCTGGTTCGATTTAGAATTGGAATAGGTATAGGAGTTCATCACATCGAAGCCAGCCGAATAATATAGTCCTAAATAAAATTTGAATTACGAGAGGTACATAGAAGGTACGGTGTTTGAACTAGACCTGAGTTTACGTGCTATTTAAGAAGCATAGTCTCGGAAGGCTCATTCAATCCTCTCCCCAAATTATTCCCCAAATTAAGGACCATTAGCTGTTTTTCCTCGAAATATACCTGTCTCTACTGGAGACAATGAGGATGGTGGTTGCTGGACTGCAGGCGCTGGAGCAGGTGCAGGCACAGGAGCAGGTACAGGTGCAGGCACAGGAGCCGGCGCAGGTACAGGTGCAGGTACAGGCGCTGGGGCTGGCACAGGTGTAGGCGCTGGGGCAGGGGCAGGTGCAGGTGTTTGACCTAGCATGAACAAGTAACAAAACCAAAGTTATACGTTATTGAATTCATACAAGTGTAATTCAGGTTAGTGAAAATATTTTTTAATTAAGTTGAATAAAAGATGTACCTGTCTCTACTGTTGGAGCTGGAGACGCTGGCGGTTCCTGGGTTGCAGCTTGACCTAACATGAGAAAATAACAGAACCTTCGCTTAATGAATTCATACAAGTGTAATTCAGGTTAGTATCAATAGAATTCCATATTCTTTCAGTTGAATGAAAGATGTACTTGGAATGCGATTATATAAGCGACAGCTTTGGTAGAGACGTACTTCCGCTTTGAGAATGCTGACTTGTGATAATTGCAATAATGATGGATGTTGAAGATAATGATGTAGTTATGGCAATGATGATGACGATGATGATGATGAAATCGTCAAAAATGGTCCAAAATACTAAGGCTATAATCCATGCAAAATCGTTAAAAATGGCCAAAAATGCAAAAGAAAAGGGAAGAAAGAAGAAATAAGCTCTATTTAACAATGGAAAATCAACAGTCTAAAAGCATAAATTTAAAATAACATAAACAAAGTGCAAAGACTATATAGTCCATGCAAAATCAAATGGCCCAAAATCGTCAAAATGCAAAGGCTATACTCCAGGCAAAATCGCGAAAAATGGCCCAAAATTGTCAAAATGCAAAGGCTTAGTCCATGCAAAATCGTCAAAAATGGACAAAAATCGACAAAATGCAAAGGCTATAGTCCATGCAAAAGTGCGAAAAATGGCCAAAATTGACAAAATGCACAGGCTATAGTTCATATAAAATCGTCAAAAATCGCGAACAATTATCAAAATGCAAAGGCTATAGGCCATGCAAAATGATGAAAAATGACCAAATATCGATAAAATGCAAAGGCTATAGGCCATGCAAAATGATGAAAAATGGCCAAAAATCGACAAAACGCAAAGGCTATAGTCCATCAAAAATCGTCAAAAATGGCCAAATATCGATAAAATGCAAAGGCTATAGGCCATGCAAAATGATGAAAAATAGCCAAAAATCGACAAAATGCACAGGCTATAGCCTATCAAAAATCGTCAAAAATGGCCAAAATTCGACAAAATGCAAAGGCTATAGACCATGCAAAATGGCCAAAAATCGACAAATGC
>JALIZF010001661.1:0-215000 GCA_029948255.1 Telmatactis stephensoni
AGTCAATGCATTAATGTGAACGTTGACAGTTTATAAGATAGTGTTTCTCTGAGCTGATAATACTACCTGCTATACAAGCTGTGAAAAACTGTATGTTTATTGATATGAACTCATTAAAACAGTTTTATGTTATTGTTCAGTAGTTTTGTTAACTACACACTTCAGTTATTTATTATATTTTTAAAACAATCACAGCATATCCACCCCCACATCCACCACTATATTCAATATGAGTCTCAACACTTAATTCTCGTTATGATTGAGTTTTGATAAGAGGGTTAAAGTAACAAGCAGCGAGCTCGAAGAAAATCTTTCTTGGCAAAGGAGACAATAACAAATATCCAAAATTCAATCACACATGATTCGTGAGCCCTGAATCAAGCTCGGGCCAAAGCAGCAAAAGGGAAAAATATACCACAAAGTCACTTAGGAGGCGTGCCTGCCTATTATCATGCATGATTATAACAGAAAGTCGTTCTACATTTCTGACACATATTTTCGAAATTCAAAAAGCAACAATAAGTATTTCACCTGTATATCAAAGTATGATTCTCATTCAATACACTTCGAGAACATTAGATGATCACACAAGGAGAAATTACTAATGATCATCATTACATTCTTTACAAGTCCGGTCTGTCTTTGTTCCTTTTATACAAACTGAAACTAGCGAGCAAACTATAGTTTGTGCTGCTTCGATGTATAAAAATTTTAAAAAGGAATGAATGGAAATCTGTACGTAACGCCGTATAATTAACAAATAGAACAGCTTAATTTCCCGTTCTCCGTTTAGTAATACTGCACAAAGAAAGTGACGAGCGCACAAAAGAAGTGAAGGGGCGAGTGCTCTCCACACTTCTTGAGTATAAGTACTGTATTACTGAACGGAACACGGAGAAAGCTGTTCTATTTGCTTTATTATATACTCACTAAATTACAAAGAAAATATTCAAGAAAAAAGTTCGATTCCCGCTATACGAAAATTGAAAAGGCGCGCGCGCGCTCTCTCTGATGGAGCACAACTTTCGGCCAATCAGAGCCCGCGTATCGGGAAGACTATATAATGAAGTTAGCTAGAGTACTTTTATTGCTGACGTTTCGAGCTTTAGCCGTTCTGTCGTCGTTTTATAACCAAACTTCAGGTATATAGCCTAACCCTGTACAGACCACTTCCAGGCAGGAATTGGAATTCGTATGTAACACAGGTAAAGCTTCAAGTTGAGTACAATTAATTCCCAGCCAGAGCGGGTAATGTTCGAGTTACGCGCTTCGAGTTGTGCGCTTTTCGAGTTACGCGCTTTTCGAGTTACGCGCTAGACTACACCCACTTTTTCCTGTGCCACAAGTGAATTCGAGTAACGCGATAAGCGGATAACTCGAACTAACTCATACTTGCTTACATATTCGAGCTACGTAAATAATCAGTTTACTTGGAATTATCAGATATATATCCCCTTTCCATCTAAATATCTAAATAAGACAATCACTGATAGCAAATCTAGCCGCAAAATAAAAAGACAAATAATCCAAGAAAATTTTGAATGAAAAAATCGAATAGTTTCTTTCTAAACTTTCTTAATGACATCGAGTAACGCGCTCGGTGTGGCACAGGAAAAAGTGGGTGTGGTCTAACGCGTAACTCGAAAAGCTCGTAACTCGAAGCGCGCATACTAGATACTGGTTAACGATCAGTGAATCTGTGGTAAAGCGACATGAATTTGTTTCCCTACGTAATTCCATACGACATCACACAAATGCATTTGTATGTAGACTCCTTTCCATTTATATATCTTTAGTCAAATAAAAACTTGTAACTAGTGGGATTTCACTTATATTTTAGATAAATTTTATAATCACTTTCTTAAATTGACCTTTTTGTAATTACGCAATTCAGCCCTTGCCTGCTATGTAGTTATTCAATAAACTATCTATCTATCTATCTATCTATCTATCTATCTATCTATCTATCTATCTATCTATCTATCTATCTATCTATCTATCTATCTAATCTATCTATCTATCTATCTATCTATCTATCTATCTATCTATCTATCTAGACGAGCTTCGAGTACTTAGACCTTCGTTAACAAGTCATTATCAAACTCGATTATGATTCAATCTGCAGTATACTGAGCATGAATAAGGACAGTGTCGATCACCGTAAAAATCAGCGTGCCGTAAAAATCAGTACGGCCCTGCTACTTTCCGCGCGCTGTATTTCGACTATATTTGAGAGGTTTTTTAGCACTTTTTATAACAAAAACAAACAAACAAAAAACCCAGGTCATATGATAAAATGCTTATTGATTAAGTCAGGTCGGCCGGGCCGGAACCACAACAAAGATGAATGTTGAAACTCTATCGAAAGTGAACTTTGATTGCACTTTCAACTCGTGCCGGCCAAAGGGCTGCCTCACGGATCAGATTGCGTACCCCTAATTGCCAGCGCAGGTCGATACTTATTAAAAAAGAGTAGAGATTCTTCAGGAAAATTTCTTAAATATTTTAAAGCAGCTAACAGAGAGAAGCTAAGTAATAAGAAGACATTTCAAGGGAAAAGGCTCCATTTATCCCTCACCTCATCTCTTCGTTGGGCTCCCTGTGTTTTAGAATGACCTTTGCATGGCTGGAAGAGCGTTCGGAAAGTTCGGAAATGTACTGATTGTGGAGTTTGAAAGTTTGACAACTTAAGCTGCTTGCAGTTAGACTTCAAACGCTCTTGAAAGTCTGTAATTGTTTTCTAAAGGTTAGAAATGTATTGGGGGATTGAATGCGACTGCATTTATCAGCTCTACGCTAATTTATGTTGAGTCTAGATTGTTGAGTTGAACGGCACTGATGCCATGCAACCTCGAATGCTGCTTGGACACTGTCAACCATAGCACACTCAAAAGACTGAATCTATTGAACTGTTTGTGTTGTTGATATTATACAGGTAGCCGGAAGGTTGCTACAAAAATGAGTTTTGTTCGAGACGGAGAGAAAATTGAGCCAGATTCAAATAGTGAATCGTCGCAACATTTGGATGACTCGCTTCAACAACAAACCAAAATGACAGCGATTGGCAAGGTAATTGCTCAGGTTTATTGCACAATAGATATAATATTGGTTATAATACAGATCTATAGTGAGTTTTGAGATGTAGACAGTAAATTTCATTGGGTTTTAAAAAGAAGAGTGACACATTGTTTATATGGTACGTTTTGAGAATCACGTGAAAATCATTCTCATTGAAGGAAATCAAGAAATTTAAGTTACATACCTACAAGATCCGTGTTTTGCCTCCATATAAACAAACTCTAATAAACTATTTTGGAAGTTGTGAACGAATAAACGAACAAAATGTATAAATAACTTATTAGTAAAATTATGTTACTGACATTTAATTTTTCAGAAGTGAAAAAAGTGAAAAATGAAAGGGAATTTTAAAAAAAGATTGATACCCATGCATCCTTTTTAACTGCCCCCAGTTGGTTCAGTTGAGTGTCAGTCTTCCATGCTGAAGGTTGGCATTCAATTCCCCAACCAGACACTCAAGGTCTTTCAATAATAATTATTGAGGAGAAGGTGCTACCTTCGTATTTACATCTGCAAATGGTTAGACCTTCACGTCTTCTCAAATAAGAAGGTTGAACCATAGTACACATATCTACGCATTGGAGGACGTTAAAGAACTCACAATACTAATTCAGTGAGAGTGGAATAGGCCATGAAGTTGCTGGTGTATGTGTGTGTGTGGTCTGGCCTAAAATACTACAGGGCCCACTGTTAAGAACACCACACCACTGAACTGTTAAGAACATCTGTAAATGATGCTAGAGATTGCATAGTGACGATTAAGGACATCTGTGAAGAAAGATAGAGCTGGTTGCTTATGTGAGAAGTGGTCACAACAGAGTTAATTAAACTGTATATTATCAAACTCATTAATGATTCATTAGCAAACACAATGGAAATCACTACCGTAACGTAGATCTTTATATTGGGTAAAGATTTTGGTTCATTTGCATAAACTTTAACTTGAATTTTCTAAGCCAAAAATAGTCAAACTTGGAAAATTCTGGTCAAATATGATAATTGGCCCTGCGCACGGAGTTGGTGTACACAAACGTAACAAAAACGGTAATGCTAGATTTCTTGCCATAACTTTGTCGTGCTATATTCCATAAAACACAGAATTTGGATAATAAAAGTAAAAACCAAGTACATTAACGAGGAATAAAAAGAATCTGTGAAAACGTAGCCACAAACGAAACAAAAACATGATTTGAAGTAGTAGTTCGAAAATGTGCGTTTTTGTCGTGCAGGATGCTTCTTCGTTTTCTCTACTTTTCTTCAAATCCTTACGACACGGTTTCTGCATAATTCAAACATAAGGTGCACTTGAAATTATCTTTCAATTTATACCACTTTAGATGAGTTTCGTAAGTATCTGTAAGAGAAATGCTCAAGAACCTAGCATTACCGTTGAAATATTTTTCGCAGATAATTCAATTTATCGGACTGCATATCGCGCCTTTGCACGCTCTTCAGCGCGCATATTTTGCGTTTTTAAATTATTTTAGCTCACGCCAATCGTGCTGTTTGAACGATTCTGCAATTTGCCAATCGTGCCTTTTTTCAACATTCCTTTTTTGCCCGTAATTGAATTTGTCACAATTTGTACAAAGTCTGACTAGACTTTTCACAATATCCTTTTTACAATCATAAAATCTTCAATGCAAAAAATTATCGATAAATATGCTACCATAGACCGCGGCCGTTACTTTTCATTTTGATTTTCAGTTTGCTTCTGTAGACCATAAAAATATACGTTAACGGGAATCTTGGATTGTCGTTGAGACTTGTACAGACTTATACTAGCGAAGCCCGAGAAAATATACTGATCGTGAACTGCAGCGACACCACAATGCCTTTTGATATTTCGTTTACTCAAGTGCTCACATTCCTTTTTGTAAGTAATATTTAAATCAGCATGATAACCATTTTTCCTTCAAGATCGACACCAAATCACAACTGATCATAGGGGAAAAAGAAGAAAATTGGTTTACTGATAACAGTCCTGAAAGCATCTCGATTGGTTTTACCGGTCGCGTTCTAATCAATGTTTACGTTTTGGAAATTTGGTTTCACTTCTTATCTTAGTAATGAATTGTTCAAGTGACTGCAGGACTTAAATAAAATGGCCATGCTTATGATGAATATGAATATTGAATATTGAAAATAAAAAATATTGAACATAAAAAACGAGTGCTATCTGTTGCGGGGATTCAAAATGAGCCGAGAGACGGTCGAGTCCCCAACAAAAATACTGCAAATCTTCCAAACCTCTGCAACCGTCGTAGGCATCTATCAAGTAGAGGCTACAAACATCAGTGCTTACAGAATTACAAAAGAATTTAGCTTACGTACTTGAGTCTAGTAAATGAATCTTTATTCATAATATTTCCAAACAAGTTTACGCTTCATTAAATTTGATCTTCTGACACATGCTCACGTGCGTTCCACAGGAACCCCGACAAATAACAAGGGCTATTGTGAAATGAAGACCATTTTTGATAAAAACGAACAGATAAGGGCAATGAAAACGTTGTGTCATAACAATAGATGTTGGTATTCTTCCAGCTTTAGAAGTCTTGACTTGGGTATTACATCGTAAAAATATTTTTTGACCTTCACGCCGGTGATGTCCAGACAAACCTTTCTTTTGCTGTACTGCAAAACTTCTAGGATAGTCTCCATGTTTTCTATTTTATCCTTTCCCAAACTGGAAGAATAAGCCAAGATAAACAGCTTTAACATTCCATGATTCTTAAATCCCGAATGTCGAAGGTCGTCATGAGATAAGCCACTAGTAGCCACCATTATAAGAATAGCTAAGTTTGGACATGCAGCTGGTAATTTCCGAAAAAGATAACTGCCAATGTTACAATGACTTAAGTTCAAGTATTTTAGATACTTCATGTTAAGTCTTTCGGTTAAATCGGCAGGAATCCTGTCTGGTTGTTGATCCAGGCTCCGGTGTCCGATCCACGAAAAACTTAAAGTGTGTAAAACTGTACACTTCTCCAAAACGATGCATATATCATTCCAAGTTAAATTCAGACATTCGTCCAATGAAATATGCTTTGTTAAAGGGAAAACAACATCATTCAAGTTTTTTAGAGTAAGAGTCCTTTGGCAGCTTGCATACACTCGAATCCACACTGAACTAGTCTTTGCGAGGGCGTTCCACCTTCGAGACACTAAAGGCACTGTTCGTACTAAATCCACAAAAGGCAAAAAGCCAAATATGGAGCAAAGTAGCTCGTTAGGCAAATCGCTAATTTGTGGCATACTGATGACTGCAGCTACCTTCTAGATGTATTTTCGTATTATTACTGACCGCATGGTTTTCAATTTAGCAAGTTTTGCCTAATTCACTGCTTTTCGTGCACTGTTTGCCTATTTTGCCCTTCTAAAAACAGGATTATTTTTGCAGCAAACAAATTGACAACCACGCACTTAACCAAGCTTTAATCGTGTAAAAAATACGCAACGAATAGGATTTTTGCGATTTCTAGATCAAAATTCACACATTTAGCTAGAATCTTTTCATTAGTAATAATCATATATTCGTGCATATCGAGCATTACTTTTCGCGCACGATGCGCTTTTCTTGCCGCAACGCGCATTTCTTGCTCAAACATTCACTAGTCCACGAAAAGAAGTACGTGTGTTGATCATGAGTCTTCAAAGTCATCTGTCGGTATGGAGTCACGGAAGAAAACAGGAAAGGAAAGACTGGAAGAATCCAAAGAACGGAAAAAAAAATTGAACAGAGAACGTGTAAGAAAGTATCGTGAAAAAAAGAGGACTGAAGAAGCAAGTAAGACTACTAAAGATGTCTCGGAGCAAACATTTTCCAATCGAACTGCTTTTAAGAGGGCCTTAGATTGTGTAAAGGAATCGCTTCCAAATACTCCAGAAAAGAAGGTAATAATAGCAATAATGTTTTAGTTTTTAATGTTGTTGTTTAAGCAGGTTCCATAGATGGATTAATTATCTACCCACAGGAAGCCCAAGCTCACTATCTGTGATGATTTACTGCAAAGAATATATTATAGGGGGACTTTTGAACGCTCGCTTTTTCACCTTAAATTTTAATAACATTCAAAAAGATACTCATAGTGTCTTCTTGATATTTTCGTTATCCTCTGACCGAGTTTCAGTAATTTTCCTCGGGGTTCAGTTGCCGACTTTCACCTAGCACCAGTAACTCATCACAGATAGTGACCTTGAGCTACCTGTGCTAACTCTCAAATAAATATTTTACATAAAACGTTCTTACAACGCTCAACTCAAATGTTGATTTTATTTCTTTTGATGTTCAAGGTGAAAATTCTAGAAGCTTTAAATAAAGAACTGTTGACAAATTCTGTTACATCAGCAACAGCCATTTTAAAAGATACCAGGGACGCTCTTTCGACAGTGAAGTACAAGAGAAGTGATGACGCGAGGACAGCAATCAGTGTCGGCATATCCATGCTTTGTGGCGAAAGTGTTGCAAGTCAAGGATTACAACGAAACATTGCCTCACAACTTGGCATAAACCGTAGAAGAATTGCCCAAAGCCTTCAACACAGAAGAAGCGCTACTACCACCCTTACCCCGTGGACATTAATTGAAAGAAAAACAAGAAAAGACAGCACTCCTGAGGAAGTGAGAAGATTGGTCTATGACTTCTGGTGCAGTCCAGGGATATCACGCCCAACTGGTAACAAAAAAGATGTTGCTAAACAGCGAATTGCTCCTAAAGAATACATAGAGCATGAAAAGCAAATCCTGGAAAAGACCCAGACGGAAGCATTCCATGAGTTCAAACAAAAGTTTCCGGATATTAAGATGGGGCAAAGATACTTTGAAACATGCAAGCCCTTTTTTGTAATACCGGCAAGATTAAAGGACAGGAATTCTTGTTGTTGTCGCAAGCATGTTGAAATGCAAATGCTATTTAAAAGTGTCATGGAATATCGAAAAAAATGTGTTTCCACTGTGGCCTTCAAAGATTACTCCAACCTTTCAGACATCATTGAGGATACACTGTGTCCAAGTGATGGATTCATGCACCATAAGAAAAACTGTTTAGAGAGAAACTGTAATAATTGTGGTGTGAAAAATGTTGAACGACTGCCAGAAGAGAGAGAGAACACTCAAAGTGCCAAGGTTAAATGGCAGAGATTTGAATACGTCGAGATCGGAGGCAAGCGCAAACTTCAGATCGTTTTAAAAGAAACTCACGTCCAAGAAATGTTTGAATATTTCTTACAACTGCTAGAGAAATTTCCGGCGCACCAGTTCCGTGCCAACTGGCAACACTCCCAAATGTCGAGATTAATTGAGAATCTTCCTCCAAACCACGCTTGTGCCATCCATGATTACTCGGAGAATTATAACTGTCAGCACCAGGACCAGGTTCAGTCACTTTATTACGGACAAACACAGGTGTCCATCCATGTCACTGTTTTACACAGACATGCAACTGCTTCAGAAGCCGAGCCTCCTTCAACTGTTGTTACAGAACATCTTTTCGTGATCTCGCCAGATACGCAGCACGATTCTCATGCTGTCCATCGCAACAGAGAGGTACTTGCTCGTTATTTAAAAGACATCGGGTGTAACATAGACGTGTTACATGAGTGGACTGATGGATGTTCTGCTCAGTACAAAAGCAGACATTGCATGGGCGATGTTTCTTTTTCTGTACCTGATTTTGGCTTTCTGACCATACGCAACTACTTTGAAACATCCCATGCAAAGGGGCCCCAGGATGGAGCGGGAGCAAATATTAAATACAAGTGTGACATGGCTGTCATAAAGAGGCAAGTAATAATCCAAAATGCTAAGGATTTATATGACTTTGTCGAGAAGGAATTCCAAGACCCTGCCCCAAGTCGCTTTCAATCCCAGAATGTTAGACTGAGACGACGAGTGTACTTCTACATTGATGACATCGAGCGAAACAGACCGAATCGTCTCTTTAATGAAGTGGAAGGTAACAGATCGATACACAGCATTATTGGTGAAAATGCATCGGGGAAATCCTTGAAAACCAGGTCGCTCTCTTGTTACTGTTCATCCTGCCTGAATCAACAGTACGATTCGTGTGAAAATAAAGATTTTGTCGTTTACGGCAATGTAACGTTTGTGTACACCAACTCCGTGCGCAGGGCCATGTACATTTTGATGACCAAACAATTGTTTATGACGACGACGGCAAAGAAAGAAAGAAAGAAAGAAAGAAAGAAAGAAAGAAAGAAAGAAAGAAAGAAAGAAAGAAAGAAAAGAAAGAAAGAAAGAGAAGAAGAAAGAAAGAAAGAAAGAAAAGGCCCTGTTACACGGTGCAATTTTTCTTGCAACTTGCAACGCAATGCTGATGAAAGCATAGCATTGCAAGTTGCAGGTAAGATGTCCAACGCCAAGGATGGTAGACCTAAAAAGTGATAACCAGAAAGCAAAAGTGAGGATGAAGGAAGAAAAGGAAAAGAGAGGAGAAGGAAGTGAGGACAAACAAAAGCATGAAAGTGGGATGGCAGAAAGGAGGGAAGCGAGTGAAAAACGGAAAAGGAAGGCAAGAAGTTGGTAGACATTTTGGTTTAGATACTAGCAAAATGTTGTGCCATCAGGAACAGAGATAAGAAACTTGGATTTCTTTTCATTTTCAGTCATTTTCTTCCACCTTTTAGCCCATGACACTCCCTTCTTATACTTCAAAGCAGCCTCTAGTTGGGCATCTCCATAATATTTCTGTATTACTGGTCCATCTTCACCAAGCTCCTTGGTTATAATTCTCCGAGTAATCATGGATGGCACAAGCGTGGTTTGGAGGAAGATTCTCAATTAATCTCGACATTTGGGAGTGTTGCCAGTTGGCACGGAACTGGTGCGCCGGAAATTTCTCTAGCAGTTGTAAGAAATATTCAAACATTTCTTGGACGTGAGTTTCTTTTAAAACGATCTGAAGTTTGCGCTTGCCTCCGATCTCGACGTATTCAAATCTCTGCCATTTAACCTTGGCACTTTGAGTGTTCTCTCTCTCTTCTGGCAGTCGTTCAACATTTTTCACACCACAATTATTACAGTTTCTCTCTAAACAGTTTTTCTTATGGTGCATGAATCCATCACTTGGACACAGTGTATCCTCAATGATGTCTGAAAGGTTGGAGTAATCTTTGAAGGCCACAGTGGAAACACATTTTTTTCGATATTCCATGACACTTTTAAATAGCATTTGCATTTCAACATGCTTGCGACAACAACAAGAATTCCTGTCCTTTAATCTTGCCGGTATTACAAAAAAGGGCTTGCATGTTTCAAAGTATCTTTGCCCCATCTTAATATCCGGAAACTTTTGTTTGAACTCATGGAATGCTTCCGTCTGGGTCTTTTCCAGGATTTGCTTTTCATGCTCTATGTATTCTTTAGGAGCAATTCGCTGTTTAGCAACATCTTTTTTGTTACCAGTTGGGCGTGATATCCCTGGACTGCACCAGAAGTCATAGACCAATCTTCTCACTTCCTCAGGAGTGCTGTCTTTTCTTGTTTTTCTTTCAATTAATGTCCACGGGGTAAGGGTGGTAGTAGCGCTTCTTCTGTGTTGAAGGCTTTGGGCAATTCTTCTACGGTTTATGCCAAGTTGTGAGGCAATGTTTCGTTGTAATCCTTGACTTGCAACACTTTCGCCACAAAGCATGGATATGCCGACACTGATTGCTGTCCTCGCGTCATCACTTCTCTTGTACTTCACTGTCGAAAGAGCGTCCCTGGTATCTTTTAAAATGGCTGTTGCTGATGTAACAGAATTTGTCAACAGTTCTTTATTTAAAGCTTCTAGAATTTTCACCTTGAACATCAAAAGAAATAAAATCAACATTTGAGTTGAGCGTTGTAAGAACGTTTTATGTAAAATATTTATTTGAGAGTTAGCACAGGTAGCTCAAGGTCACTATCTGTGATGAGTTACTGGTGCTAGGTGAAAGTCGGCAACTGAACCCCGAGGAAAATTACTGAAACTCGGTCAGAGGATAACGAAAATATCAAGAAGACACTATGAGTATCTTTTTGAATGTTATTAAAATTTAAGGTGAAAAAGCGAGCGTTCAAAAGTCCCCCTATAATATATTCTTTGCAGTAAATCATCACAGATAGTGAGCTTGGGCTTCCTGTGGGTAGATAATTAATCCATCTATGGAACCTGCTTAAACAACAACATTAAAAACTAAAACATTATTGCTATTATTACCTTCTTTTCTGGAGTATTTGGAAGCGATTCCTTTACACAATCTAAGGCCCTCTTAAAAGCAGTTCGATTGGAAAATGTTTGCTCCGAGACATCTTTAGTAGTCTTACTTGCTTCTTCAGTCCTCTTTTTTTCACGATACTTTCTTACACGTTCTCTGTTCAATTTTTTTTTCCGTTCTTTGGATTCTTCCAGTCTTTCCTTTCCTGTTTTCTTCCGTGACTCCATACCGACAGATGACTTTGAAGACTCATGATCAACACACGTACTTCTTTTCGTGGACTAGTGAATGTTTGAGCAAGAAATGCGCGTTGCGGCAAGAAAAGCGCATCGTGCGCGAAAAGTAATGCTCGATATGCACGAATATATGATTATTACTAATGAAAAGATTCTAGCTAAATGTGTGAATTTTGATCTAGAAATCGCAAAAATCCTATTCGTTGCGTATTTTTTACACGATTAAAGCTTGGTTAAGTGCGTGGTTGTCAATTTGTTTGCTGCAAAAATAATCCTGTTTTTAGAAGGGCAAAATAGGCAAACAGTGCACGAAAAGCAGTGAATTAGGCAAAACTTGCTAAATTGAAAACCATGCGGTCAGTAATAATACGAAAATACATCTAGAAGGTAGCTGCAGTCATCAGTATGCCACAAATTAGCGATTTGCCTAACGAGCTACTTTGCTCCATATTTGGCTTTTTGCCTTTTGTGGATTTAGTACGAACAGTGCCTTTAGTGTCTCGAAGGTGGAACGCCCTCGCAAAGACTAGTTCAGTGTGGATTCGAGTGTATGCAAGCTGCCAAAGGACTCTTACTCTAAAAAACTTGAATGATGTTGTTTTCCCTTTAACAAAGCATATTTCATTGGACGAATGTCTGAATTTAACTTGGAATGATATATGCATCGTTTTGGAGAAGTGTACAGTTTTACACACTTTAAGTTTTTCGTGGATCGGACACCGGAGCCTGGATCAACAACCAGACAGGATTCCTGCCGATTTAACCGAAAGACTTAACATGAAGTATCTAAAATACTTGAACTTAAGTCATTGTAACATTGGCAGTTATCTTTTTCGGAAATTACCAGCTGCATGTCCAAACTTAGCTATTCTTATAATGGTGGCTACTAGTGGCTTATCTCATGACGACCTTCGACATTCGGGATTTAAGAATCATGGAATGTTAAAGCTGTTTATCTTGGCTTATTCTTCCAGTTTGGGAAAGGATAAAATAGAAAACATGGAGACTATCCTAGAAGTTTTGCAGTACAGCAAAAGAAAGGTTTGTCTGGACATCACCGGCGTGAAGGTCAAAAAATATTTTTACGATGTAATACCCAAGTCAAGACTTCTAAAGCTGGAAGAATACCAACATCTATTGTTATGACACAACGTTTTCATTGCCCTTATCTGTTCGTTTTTATCAAAAATGGTCTTCATTTCACAATAGCCCTTGTTATTTGTCGGGGTTCCTGTGGAACGCACGTGAGCATGTGTCAGAAGATCAAATTTAATGAAGCGTAAACTTGTTTGGAAATATTATGAATAAAGATTCATTTACTAGACTCAAGTACGTAAGCTAAATTCTTTTGTAATTCTGTAAGCACTGATGTTTGTAGCCTCTACTTGATAGATGCCTACGACGGTTGCAGAGGTTTGGAAGATTTGCAGTATTTTTGTTGGGGACTCGACCGTCTCTCGGCTCATTTTGAATCCCCGCAACAGATAGCACTCGTTTTTTATGTTCAATATTTTTTATTTTCAATATTCAATATTCATATTCATCATAAGCATGGCCATTTTATTTAAGTCCTGCAGTCACTTGAACAATTCATTACTAAGATAAGAAGTGAAACCAAATTTCCAAAACGTAAACATTGATTAGAACGCGACCGGTAAAACCAATCGAGATGCTTTCAGGACTGTTATCAGTAAACCAATTTTCTTCTTTTTCCCCTATGATCAGTTGTGATTTGGTGTCGATCTTGAAGGAAAAATGGTTATCATGCTGATTTAAATATTACTTACAAAAAGGAATGTGAGCACTTGAGTAAACGAAATATCAAAAGGCATTGTGGTGTCGCTGCAGTTCACGATCAGTATATTTTCTCGGGCTTCGCTAGTATAAGTCTGTACAAGTCTCAACGACAATCCAAGATTCCCGTTAACGTATATTTTTATGGTCTACAGAAGCAAACTGAAAATCAAAATGAAAAGTAACGGCCGCGGTCTATGGTAGCATATTTATCGATAATTTTTTGCATTGAAGATTTTATGATTGTAAAAAGGATATTGTGAAAAGTCTAGTCAGACTTTGTACAAATTGTGACAAATTCAATTACGGGCAAAAAAGGAATGTTGAAAAAAGGCACGATTGGCAAATTGCAGAATCGTTCAAACAGCACGATTGGCGTGAGCTAAAATAATTTAAAAACGCAAAATATGCGCGCTGAAGAGCGTGCAAAGGCGCGATATGCAGTCCGATAAATTGAATTATCTGCGAAAAATATTTCAACGGTAATGCTAGGTTCTTGAGCATTTCTCTTACAGATACTTACGAAACTCATCTAAAGTGGTATAAATTGAAAGATAATTTCAAGTGCACCTTATGTTTGAATTATGCAGAAACCGTGTCGTAAGGATTTGAAGAAAAGTAGAGAAAACGAAGAAGCATCCTGCACGACAAAAACGCACATTTTCGAACTACTACTTCAAATCATGTTTTTGTTTCGTTTGTGGCTACGTTTTCACAGATTCTTTTTATTCCTCGTTAATGTACTTGGTTTTTACTTTTATTATCCAAATTCTGTGTTTTATGGAATATAGCACGACAAAGTTATGGCAAGAAATCTAGCATTACCGTTTTTGT
Source organism: Telmatactis stephensoni (assembly GCA_029948255.1). Taxonomy (NCBI): domain Eukaryota; kingdom Metazoa; phylum Cnidaria; class Anthozoa; order Actiniaria; family Isophelliidae; genus Telmatactis; species Telmatactis stephensoni. The sequence goes on from JALIZF010001661.1 coordinate 14,144, forward strand.
TACGTTTGTGTACACCAACTCCGTGCGCAGGGCCATCTCCAGCAAAAGTGGCAAGCAATTTCATGTCAGCAGGAATTAACTCAAAAACAAACTTAACCTCTAGGTCATACCCTGTTATGTTATACTTCTTGCTTTCTATAAGTTCTATTTCACCCCTTATTTTCTTGCCATACTCAATCATTACTGGATGATCTTCCTTACAGTTAGCACCTAGTAATAAAAAGTTGTCCTCACAACTAGCTACTCGCTTACCAAAGTTAAGGAAACTGATCAACCAAGCAGTAGCCTCATTCTGTTTACCAAAAGGTGTCCCGTCTGCACTTATGGGAACAAGAAATGTACATGAATTGGAGAACCACTGAATAATGTTAGTACTTTCATTTAACCTTAAATACATAGATGCTAACTGCAATAATCGTTCTTCAAGATCAATGTAGCAACCTGATATTGCATTCCTTATGGGAACATTTTGTTTCTCTACATCCTCTTCAGGTTCTGTTTGTAAATGATGAAGTACAACAAGGTCAATAGTCTTAATGAACTGCTGATTGAGTTCTTTATGTGGAACTAAACTAGGAATGTTTATTCCATTACTTAAGCCAACCCTTTTTTTCTTCCCTGTATTATCACTAAAGTACATTTCAGAACTCCTAATGCTATTGTACTTTTTTTTTAAATTTAATAACTTTAACAGGGCAATGAAAAGACTCTTAGTCCATGCAAGCAAAGCCCCATAATTTGCTTTGCTAAGTAAACCACTATGATATAAAACCATGACTGATCGTGTTAAATTATTACACGATTTTTCATAATTGGTAAGTCGATCATTTCCTATAGCACCAAGAACACTGTTGTGAGATAAAGGTTACATCCAGGGGCGGATCTAGAGTAGTTCACCTGATTTCCAGAAACTACTTAGATTTTTCAAAAAAATGTTTTTTATCAATAAATTATTTATAATGTGAATGTTTCTTGATCGAAAATCACAAATAATCACCTGGATTTCGAGGATTCTACTGGTCGAGTGCCGCCATCTTGAATTTTTTACCACAGGGAGTCCAAATTTATAAAAGCTTTACCTCTTTGGCCTACATGGTGGGCTACCTGTGTCTGATTCACGGGTGATTCACTATAACCATTGTAATAGAAAACTAGCCAATCACAGAAGGGCAAGTGATTCACCAAGTGATGCACAAGTGGTTCACAGCCGAATCTAGCCAATCAGAAAAGGCTCAGTAGTTTCCGATGTGTTATATCATCTATTAGATGATATAACACGTCGAAGCTAGTGATTCTATCCTGATTCCTGATTGGCTGAGACCAGCGTTCTTTGCATTCTGTTATCATAGTAAGCGCGCTATAATTGGCTGATTATTTGGAAGCTACTTTGGTAGTTTCTGGATAAATACCAGGGGACCCCCGTTAGTCGGCCTTCTGTTTCACTAGAGTATTTACTCGCTAACAAACAGACTTGGAGCTTAAAAAAGGCATAATTTAAGAAAGAATAATTGCGTGCTTTCAACTACTGAAGAGAAGACCATCCTCTGGCGATTATAAAGGATTTATTTATCGCTTCAAGTGGTTTATTGTGATATAATTGCCTTGTTATTAGTCTTTTTTCTTACAGGTTGTTCAGGGTCAACGAACATGGCAGCTTTGCAAGAAGTCAAGCGTGGTCAACCAATTCATCGGAAAGAGGACTGTTCGCCCTTCGATATTGGTGTAGTATTTAGTATTATCCGTTCTTTTTCAGATGCCCAGAAGTTCGAGGTTATTGAAAAGATTTGGAAGCCTGATGAGATCTTCGAATTCCCACACACCGTCGAAAACAACAAGAGCCGAAAGTTCAGATATGAATGGTTACGACAACATTCCTGGCTAGCCTATTCAAAATACCTTGATGGTGTTTTCTGTTTACCATGTGCGTTATTTACTATTCAAAATGCCAAGGTTGACAAGCTTGTCAAGTCTCCTTTGACCTGTTGGACATCAGCACATAACAGGATAAAGAAACATTGCAGCGGTAAATGCGAAAGTCATAATAGTGCCGTTATTCGCATGGATAATTTTATTCGAACAATGCGAAATCAAGCTGTCCCTGTTGATCAGCAGCTAAATACCATATTACAAAAACGAATTGCAAAGAACCGAGATATCCTAGGGTCTTTATTCAAGAGTGTGATCTTTTGTGGTCGTGCTAACATTGCGCTACGAGGCCATCGCGATGACAATCCCAGAGAGAACCCTGTTCATGGCAATTTCCATTATTTGCTAAACTTCAGAGTGGATAGTGGTGATACAACACTGGATGAACATCTCAGTAATGCTCCCAGAAATGCTACCTACACTTCAAAAACCATCCAGAATGAAATGATAACAACAGTTGGCGACTACATCTTGGACATGATCTCAACTGAAGTAAAGGAAAGTAAATATTTTGCCATACTAGCAGACGAGGCAGCTGATATATCAAATAAGGAAAATCTATCCCTTGTCTTAAGGTTTGTTGATACTTCTAACACAATCCGTGAGGAGTTTGTTGGCTTTTATCACTGCAAAGAAGGAACGACTGGTGAGGCTTTAAAGGATATTATATTGAAAACTGTGGCTGACTTGGGACTATTAATGGCCAATTGCAGAGGACAATGCTATGATGGTGCAGGGAATATGTCTGGTGTGTACAATGGAGCCTCGTCACTCATCAAAGCCCATTTCCCTAAGGCGGTCTATGTTCATTGTCAGAGTCATCGTCTAAACCTGTGTGTTGCAGACACTTGTTCAATAACATTAGTGAAAAACATGATGGGTACTGTGAAAAAACTCTCAGACTTTTTCCATAATTCACCAAAACGACATGAATACTTTCTAAAGAAAATTGATGCAGTGTTACCAGGTTACCCTCGCAGAGTCCTCATAGATGTCTGCAAAACTAGATGGATTGCACGTATTGATGGGATGGATAGAATTATAGAATTGCTTGAGCCTGTTATTGCCACTCTTGAGGACATATCATTAAACATAGATGCATTTGGAGATCAACAATGGAACAATACAAGCAGAATGGATGCCCAGGCCTTGCTCAATGCGGTCACTTTTCCATTAATAGTGACACTGATTGTTGTTGCATATATATTAGACTTGACAAGGCCCCTGACTGAGAAACTCCAGGCAGTGCAAATGGATCTTATGAAAGCTCAAGAAGAAATTGACAACCTAAAATCAGCACTTAGAGCCATGCGAACAAACATTGATAATCAACACCATGAGCTTTTTAGGCAAGCTACAGAATTGGCCGCAAAAATTCAAATTGCACCAAGTATGCCAAGGATAGCCCAACGCCAAATACACAGAGCAAATGCACCTGCCACAACACCAGAAGATTACTACAGAATTAATCTAACCACAGTATTCCTTGACCATGCCATACAGCAAATTGATACAAGATTTCAACCAGACCAAGTAAATTCATATTGCAAAGGACTATCTGTCATTCCTGTTAAACTTATAGAAGATCCTTTGAATTGGACAACTAAGGCCAAAGAATTTTGTCAAGAATACAGAGCAGATATCCCCAATGTGGTTGGATTGGATGCAGAACTGTTTATGTGGGGAAACAAGTGGAACAACCTCCTTCAGAATACTGAACATCCTTCAACTATCAAAGATACTTTACAGTGTGTTGACAAACAAGCCTATCCTAATGTTTACACCATTCTTCAAATACTTGCAACAATACCAGTCACATCCTCAACATGTGAGAGATCTATTTCTAAGTTAAGGCAGTTAAAGACCTACCTTAGAAACACCATGTCTGAAGATAGAATGAATGGTTTGGCCCTGATGAATGCACACAAAGAAATGGAATTGGATCTTGAAAAAATTATTGACATGTTTGCTAACTTACATCCAAGAAGAATGAAGATGGTTAATATCCTGGAAGATGAATAATTTAATGAATGCTTTTAAAATTCCTGATATGCTTCTAGAGTGCTTGTGAATCATGTTCCCTCTGGACTTGCTCCTTAAACTGAGGGAGAACAGTACAGAAGCCGCACACAGTTTTACATACATACATACACACATACATTCATACATATCATTGGATTAGACAATTAGACAATTCACCAAATATAAAGGAAATGGCAGGATGAATAGCTAGCTTGCAGAGGAAGGACCAAATGAAAAAGGTATAGTGTTTATTTCATGTGCTGTGACTATCTTAGGTTTCTCAATATTACTGGGTATGTTATTTCTTAGGAATGTTGTTAAGAACCTGAGATGGGGACTGCAAACTGGTAGCAGCATACAGTGACTATTTTAATAACACTTTGTAAGTATCCAATAAAACATGTGATTTTTGTGTTAGTGTTATTGACTTTTTATTCATTTGTCTTAGTTTATACAGTGCAACATTTGCAAGGCATCACCTCAAATTCAATGAAAAAGGTAGACTTATGACATACTTTTCTAAGATTCTAAATATACTGAACATTGTTAACACTCCTTTTCTCTCATTTTCTTGTATTTTTCATGTTGCAATGAGCATTTGGCCCTCATCAGTTGGAAAAATTGCTGATTTCAACAAGGTAAGGGAGAGTTGTTTTTGAAGTTATCTTGTAATAATTAAAAAATTCTTACATATTTATTAAGTTAGCACCTTGTTGCTGCTGTTTACTGCATGAAGTCTTCATGACTTGGCTCAATGCAAATTCATTCAATCAAACTTTTTTCATTTTGAAATAATTAGTGCAATGTGTCAGTTTCAAGTTTATTATTTTTATATAATTTGAAGAGAAATACACACATTTGAGGCACCTTTTTTAAAAATCTCACATCTTTTTGGCTCTGAAAATGCACCAAATGAGCTTCCACGAAGCTCAAGATTTCAAAAGAAAGAGGCAGATATTACGTCACAAAACAAGGATAAATAATAATTTTTTATTTTTCTAGTGGGGAAAAATGCTGGATCCGCCCTGAAATTGGTCTAATTAATAAGAAAGGATTTTAACTTCCAATAACACTTTGGCTATTTGAGTAGTGGTGCAGTTGTATACGCTATTTGTCTATATGTAAATGCAGACAAATTATTGCTTATTGTATACTAGAACAGTAATGCGCAATGTTTGTGGAGGCAGAATGAAAACACTATTCTTTGTGAAACCTGAATAGTTATAGTGAAAATGATAAATTTACTGGTGTGCACTGCTAGAAGAGCTACGATTTTACTTTGGTATTGTCTCAATGCACTGTAGAAAAAACTGCAACATCTTCATTTGGGATAAATGGTCTTTCACAAAGAACCCCTTTGGGGCGTGGCCATATACAACGGGATTGGTGGAAACTACTTGGGAAAAATGCTAGATCCGCCCCTGGATCCCTTTGACAATCAGTTGATTAGTTGAGCAAACATTATCCAGAGTATTAAACAGACCCTTCAAGGCTGTTTTCTTTTTCTTTGTTGGTGATTCACTGGGGTTGCTGTGGATCTTGGAGGCACTTTCCATAGTTTTTTGTCTTCTCTTTCTAGCTGTACTTTGAGGTAAGTCCAAAATTTCACTGTTTTCATCCTTAAAACTGGAAACCTTTTGTGTTTTGGGACCACGTGGAAGATAAACCTTCTGGTCTTCAAGCAACCCTCTCTGCAAAGTTGAAAAACTTGACATTAAAGCTGACTTGTATATTGAAAATAGCAAGTAAAATAATTCCATTGCTACATTTACCACTTATATTATTAAATATTTATTTAAGGCCATCACGTCACATATTATTGATACAAATTTATATATGTATACACTATTCATGTATTCTAAATAATTATACACTCCATTGCAGAAATTATAATTCTAAAAATATACAAATATCCAATGAGATGCAAAACCATTAATTAGAGGTTAATGCACGCGGCGAGTGAATTATCGGGATTTATCTTCATGAGTTTGCTAACAATGAACGAGAAATTTTATTAAATATGAGAAAATTTTGAGTTCATTGAGTGCATTAACCTTTTTATTATTCAATTTGAATACACTGCAGAAGCAGGCTAAAACTGTCAGTCGACTTCACTAGAAATAACTCAAGTCACTCAAAAAAGTAAGACTTAATTCAAAATTAGTTTAATAGCATTTGGTAATTTTAACAATACAAAATAAACCTTTCAGAAGAAAACTAGGAGAAAAGTAGCGTGATAGATAATAAACGAGTTCTCAGAATCCATGTTTACAACTTGCTCGGTAAAATTGAAATCATCCATAAACTTATAAACAAAGAACTCAGACTTTTTTTGGATCGTTAAAAGTGATTCAGCACTGAGTCCTAGAACTCTGTAAGTGAAAGGTCTAGAAAATTATCGCTGGAGTTATGGATATAGGTTTAAACTGGCGACTTACAGTTGAAACGCTGCTTAACTTTGGTGCTGTCGGCAAGAAGCCGGGAAGAAGTAAGTAGTTTTCGACGAGCCGAAGGCTGAAGTACTCGTTTGGCGTTTTCTTCGATTCCTGATAAAATTTCTTTACCCCATCTGAGAGAAGTTGCGGGGAAAGGATTTGCAGACTTTGTTGGATATTTTTTGGATAGCCAGTCTAAAAAACAAAAATGATAATGATGAATTTGCAAAGCCGGCGAATAGTGTTTTGACAAAAACGACACGCCAAAAACTGAATAGTTTGAATGAAAGTTAGAACTTTGTAAGTTTACCTATAAAAACAGAGACACCCCATGCTGTGGCTCTCTTTGTGTTTGTTGGTGTGGCCTTGTCAATTAGATTTTCAATAGCCTCTTCTGACAAATCGTCGAACTTCGATTCAGCCATGATTTATTGCCTATGATTTGTCTATGATTATTTCACCGAAGTTATTGCATAATGACGTGTTGGCACGTCATAACAACGCGTCATGTGGTACAAATGGACCAATCAGAAAATCAGAATTTGTATGAAAATTGAATAATAAGTTTATATCAGAAAGTGCTTGCATGTAATGCCTACCAAAATATAATTTTAATCTTTCTAAACTCTCACAGAAATCACTAAACTATAATTGGTGTGTCATAATCTCTGATTTACAAATTGCATCTCATTAGATGTATATTGAATAAATTAGATATTTGGATAAATGTTACTACAGCCTTTATGCAATTGAGTGTGTATATGTATATATTTATACGTATCATTATTTGAAAGGGCGCTCCATCAACCTCACTAGCTGATCATGGATGCCATACATGTGACCCTAACAGCATGCAATGCAACTTACAACCCTAATTACTGGCAAGAAAGTCCTCAATTTTAACTTAGCCTAGAAGTGTTTATATTAAAAACTCAAATATTAATAAGTCATTTAATATTAAATTAATAATCATAATAATAATAATAATAATAATAATAATAACTTGTTTATTCCCACTCATTGCAGTCGATTGACTGAATTACAAGTAGAGGTCAGAGGCATAATTACAATACTTGACAGTGACAAACTTATTAAATCTTTCAGTGTTAATAGATATTTGATACTGCGTATTTCCAGATCTCAGGTTATAAGGACAGTCATGTTTAGCCAACAGCTTCGATACCAAAGGGAATATGGGATTGTTTTTATTAATCTTCTTCATGAACCTCTTGCATGCTTGTGATCTTCTTTCTTCAAGAGATGTTAAACCAGAAAGTTCCAGTGCCACGTCGTAGCTTGTATCAGGAAAAATTATATTGAGAGCTCGCTTCTGAACTGCCTCTAGAGCGTTAATCAAGTACTGTGGGAGATTCGTTAACACCACGGACGCGTATTCCAAAACTGAGCGTATAAGAGAACAGTATACTCTGACAATTCCTCTGTCGACACACAGCACCATCTAAGCTTCCTGAGAGCGTAAAGCCGTTTATTCGCTTTTTTTATTACATAGTTGCAATGAGTGGCCCACGTTAGGTCACTGGTTATGTACACGCCGAGGAGCTTGAAGATATCAGTGTTCTCAATATATGCACCACAGGAAACAATGTCTTGCCAGACGCAACTATTGTAATGCAGAAAGTTGACTGACATCACTTTACATTTTCCAGGATTAAGTTGCATATTGTTATCTTCAGCGAAATTTTGGATCTCTTGTACAATGTGACCAAGGACTGATGGTGAATTCCTAGGAACTATCTCAAGCACAGTAAGGTCATCAACAAATTTTGCTCTGGGCCCCCATCCAGAGACGAGATAGTTTACCATCACAGCAGATAGTATGGGACTGATCCTTGTTCCTTGTGGGATTCTGCCATTTAGGGTTGAATTGATGATCTTGAAGAGCCAATGCTTACACATTGAGTCCATCATTGTAAGAACGCAGCGATCCATCTCCTCAGCGACTCATGTAAATTAAACTTAGACAACTTTTGGAGCAAGATCCCACTGATCAATTAGGTCAAAACCCTTGCGGAAGTCAGCAAAGAATAGTGAACAGTTCCCCTTGTCAAGGGCTTCTAGTGCAAGATGTAACAGGTAAACAATTGCTTGTTCAGTAGATCTACCAGCTACAGCAAACTGCTTGTTGTCCAGACCAGCAATATTAATTAATATTAATAATTATAATATTAATTAATATCATCTACCTATCATTATTTAGTTCCAGACTGGTTCTTGTTTGGCACTTGACAAGTACAGGAAGAGGGAAATAACTGATGCTTTTGACAGAGCATCTCCCTTATAGAATAGAATAGAATAGAATAGAACTTTATTAAACGACATTACATTGCAGCTATACCAAAAAAACTCTTGGCAGCTGAATTGTGTAATTAAATATGTTGCAAAAATATATACAATTAAATATTCATAATAATGATAATAATAATAGGTAAAACAGATATACATATATATAATGGAAGGATTGGATGTTCATATGAAGTATAAAATGATGTTCATAGTGATCCTACTTTAGATCGTATTTACCACAGCTTGCTATTATATATGAGTTTTTGTATCTATTGGTCTTACAGACTGGAATAGCGAACTTCCTCTTTTTGCGTAAATTAAATCTATTTCTAGTGTTCAGAGGTAACAAGTTATAAAGTTTATCTGATTCGTCTGCAATGATCTTTTCAAAAAAATTCTTGCTGTGCAGTTCTCTTGTGGCACAAAGTGTGTCCAGTCCTGAGAGGTACAGTGCAACGCTGTAGGGCACATCATAGCCGTATATGATCTTCAGAGCCCGCTTCTGGATTCTCTCTAGAGAAGAGCTTAAATAATCAGGTAAACTATAATGGAATACCTGGCAGGCATATAAGAGAACGGACCTGATACATGCTGTATAAAACTTGACTAAGTCTGTAGAACCAACCTTTGATCGTTTTAGCTGACGGAGAAAGTAAAGTCTTTTGGCGGCTTTTTTTACAATCTCTGATATATGTCAGTTCCACTTTAGATCTTTTTGCAAAGTTACACCTAGTATTTTCATGGAATCCACTGGTAATATTTCCGTTCCGTTGACAGTTACGTTCTCTCTTTCTGTTGGAGTAAGTGAAAAAGAGATCCTCAGCTCTTTACATTTCTTTGGGTGGATAGTAAACTTGTTGGATGAGGACCAGGTAGAGATTTCATCTAAACATGATTGGGCATTACTGGTTGAACTTTTATCGACGACCTCATAGAGAGTATATATGCTGCTAAACAATAAAAGTTGCATTAAATATCCATTTATGGAATAATAAAACTAAACAAACTCCTACAGGTTATAGGTTACTTAAAGTGCCTATAAACCCTAGCGAAAATGTATATTTTTTAAAAGTTGATTATCTTATGGGAAATATAATTAAAGCGACATCAAAGATGTAAGGTTTTTTCCAATGTATCCTTCCATTCAAAGCTGTCGCTCCAGACAAAAATCCACGTTCTTTGGAAGGCTGGGACGAATTTGGTTAATAAGAAACTCATTTGGTTGATAATAAACGTTGACATTGTGACGTAATGTAAGGCACATTGTGACGTAATGTCCGGGACAAGTATCTTGTTATGGCATTTTAACTTAAAGAAAGAGCTGAAAATAGCTATATCAGAGAAATATAATTTTTAGCAGAACTTAGTCAGAGATTATAGCAACAACAATATTAAGAGCTTGTATCGTTTAAATTAAACTTTATTCCTGGGTCTCAGTCTCCCAGGGTTCTCACAATGTTATTCCACAGGATGCCCAAAATGTGCTTTTTCTCCAACTTTGCAGCGCTTTTTCTCGGTCAACAGAAATTGAAAGATCCACTTTTCAAAATATTTTTGTTTCAGAGGCCAAGTTCATTTTAGAGAAATTATTTCTGGCTAGATTTTATAGGCACTTTAACTAACCTTGCACTTTAATGCTAGGACTTCACTTTCTAGTTTCTTTACTTCCTTATCAATCTGATGTAAACTTCTATTTTTCTCCAAGAGGACTTGCCTTTTTACTTTGTTTTGCTTAGCCCCAAATCTGTTAAGGAAGAAAAACTAGAAAAACTTACCAAAATCATTCATGTTTGGTATCATTTTTAAGCTCATGCCTTCCTCTTTCCATTGCCACAGAGAACAAATATGGCTGTTGGTATTTAGACCCATTCGTTGGCACTTGTACCATAGCTCTGAGTTTGGATTGTTGACAACTCCAAGGTAAAATGGGCCGCTTTTTAAACAGATTTATTGGACACCGAGTACCACCTGTTGCAAACATTTTCGGCTGGACAACTTGAGTTTTTTCCTCAGGCCTCCTTGCCATGTTTTCTTTGGATTTTCTTCAAAGGTTAAAAATTCATACCCATTATTATCTTTGTGTAGAGTAAAATCCTCCATAGCCATGCTGTGGTGTTTCTGACATCCTCTTAATCCAAAGTGGAGGGTACGGCCCTGCTTTTGACAAACTCTTGGTCTCTGGCTATTGAAAACTGCTTTTCGTTGTCTTTCAAGGCCGGCCAATGTTTTATATATGAATAAAAGCATTACAGGCAGTGCAAATTTTATATTGCAACTTCTAAGGATTAAATTGGCACGATACATGTTGTATGTAGCCCTTTATGCCTTTATACTTGATTGACGAAATAGCAAAAAAAAAAAAATTCATCTTGGAACGTTGGATTCATGACCAATTTTTCTCAAGTCATTTTTAAAAATCGTCTGATATCTCGAATTACTTGATCTAATTCTCAGAAAAATAATTACCGGTACAAATTTCAAGGCTGCAAATTTCTCAGAAAATCGGACAAGGTTTTGATGTAAAAAGATGCAATTAAAATTTATGTCTGACAAACATATCAATAGGTATGGGCAACCTTAAAAGTTCCATATTACTTTCCATGTATTATTCCTAGAAGAGCCTGTCTCTGGAAGATATTTTCTTTGTAGTCAGCCATCTTTTATTCCTAAAGTTCCTGGCTTGGGTTCGCAGTTGCTCAAAGGGGATGAATGAAGGACATTGTTTCTTATGCTCTTAGCCAATCAGGAGTGCATCACGTGACCGATTGCACAAGAATGCCACATTCTTGTGGACGACAACAGGAGGGAAAAAAAACATTTGCATTTATAACTCGTTCCCGGCCTATGGCCTCGGCATGAGTAATAACAGTATTACGTGACGGTCAAAATACAAGTTCCATGCAATGGTCTGGTACGGAATTTCGATAACAAATTCAGTGTACAAAAACCTCTCAAGATCTTGAATTGAAAAGCTTCATTTTACATTGTTTTATAAGTGCTGGAAGAGCCTGTCTCTGAAAGCTATTTTCTTTGTAGTCAGCCATCTTGCATTCCTAAAGTTCCTGGCTTGCGTTCACAGTCGCTCAAAGGTAATGAATGAAGGGCATTGTTTTTTATGTTCTCAACCAATCAGAAGTGCTTCAGGACGAAAAGAGAAAAAAAAAACATTTTTTGAAAAAAAAAACATTTTGCTTTGTTAATTATTTGAACATAATATGACATGTTTTTTAAACCAAGAGGAACAAAATAGACAACTTTAATGGCACCATACTTTGCCAAACCCTTCTGAATGCTTCGATTGACATGAAATTTACAGATGTTGTAGAGCTTGAATAGAGAGAGTTAGATAGTTATGTGTGCTTTATTGATTTCCGAGGTCAGGGAGAAGTTATGTTTCAAAGTTGGGCAAAAAATGAACTTTAAAGTAAGTTTTCTCGAAAACAAAGTGGAAGTTCTCAGAAGTTTGAGCACTTTTAGACTACAAACAAATGTTTCCCAACGCCACTGCTAGATTATGGCTTGAGGGCTTTTTAGCCTACAATTGAATTTGTAAAGTGGATCTGATAAGGGTAGAATCCTTTACGTGAGGACCTGACGTGAGGACATTTTTCCATGTAGACTTACCTGGGGACCTTTCCTGACGTGAGGACTTATGTGGGGGCCTTGCCTGATGCGAGGACTTATTTGGTGGACATTTTTACGTGGGGATCTCTTCAAGTATCTCTACACATTTATATGGTATGAGAAAGACAATCTTTTTTAAATAATTGTTGAATCCAAGATTTTGGGCCAAGTGTTCATCATCAGGGGTTGAGAAAATGTTTACATTCGCCGTATTAATGGTAACAAAGTAATTTACTCAAGCAAGCTAACATCGCCCACACAATATAGAAACAGAACACATAACAACACAAAGATAAACTACTATAGCTTTAGACACTGTTATTGATATTCCTGGGCCCGATGACGGAAATAACCACCACCCTGGTCATCTGATAAATGCTGGTGGAGATAACGCCGATATTTGGACACTGTCTAAAAGGCAGACTAGCCATTCTATTTTTTTGTACCTGTTCATTTTCTATTATGATGGTAGTCATATACCAAACCTGGTTATAGAACTTAGGGAGCATTACACTTTGTACTGAGATCTCAGCAAACAAGTCACCGGCTTTGTCATACAAACATAGAAAAAAGTGTTATCTCGTTACCATGCAAACCCGCTTCCATATAAATAGCCCTTTAGGAACCCTTAGCTTACAGGGAAAAAGCTTTCTAGGCACGGTCCTTGAAGCTGGCTATGCCAATGTACAACACTGTAAATAGTATCATTTTGATTCTTAATTCACTACTTTGAAGGAAATATACAAGTACCTGATTAACTGAGGAGATATTACTTATTATCTATAGCTATATTTACATTATCATTTTGATCTTTACAATTACTATAAAATGTCCTGACAAGGAAGCCAGAAATCAGTCATTGCTTGTGGTAACATGCAATTATCAAACTGTAACTGTAAATATCCTTATACCTATAAACCCGGTAGTTAAGATGTTAGAGTGATTTTCTGTCCTCTTTGAAAGAAAAAATGATTACTAAATGACAAAGAGTAAAAGAAAGCTAATCACTAGTTTTCCAGGTTTTTTTACAGACAACGGAAAAATCACTCTAATATTCAATTATTAATATGTAACAACTGTCCATATACATTTAAACCAGTCTATTTGGTGGTATTTTTGTACTGCTGTGCATGACATAATAGCCTTCACTTGTCACTCTTATTTGGAAGCTCTGCAATCAGCTTAAGATTCCTTTCTAGACTTTTCTCCTCCCTTTCCCTGTCCATGCTCGCCATCTTCATAAAAATTTTTCGCTCTCTCCTCTCACTTTCTTCCATCGGTTGTTTTCGTCTTGTACCCTCTTGTATTCATCGGTAATGTTTTTTCATCCGATTCTTACATTGATTGGCACTTCTGAAACGCAATATGTTATTGGCAGCCACCATTTGATTGGTTGATATCACCTCCCAGACTCCGCCATTTTGCCTTTTGCCTATAGCCTTGTTGTTTTCCTGCCAGATACTTAGTAAGTAACATGTTTCCGCATCGTTCCATTTCTTGTTAGTGCACGTGGTGTCTTTAAGTTTGCTGCTACAGCGGCCCTTGGGCACAGACATTAAGCTGGAAGCAGCTGAAAAGCGGGGTGGCGTGCTCTGAGGGTGTTCTGGCAAGAATGCCAGGGAATTTGGCACTGAAGAAGAGGGAGTGGGTCGCTGTAGGTTGAAGTATTCACTTACCATTTGAGGAACTGCACTGGTGCCAGGCATTATCAATGGGCGATTAAAGGCTTGATGACCTTGAGATGTTTGGGATCGGCAATCTCGACATATCTGGCTCCACATTCAAAATAATGCTCTAATATAAAGTTAAGTTCTCTCTGGACAAGGGACTTCAAGTAGCAATAATCAAAATTGTATTTCTCATGGCATAAAAGTTGTAGAAAACTCCAAATTAAAACACACTTGAGGAACAAGGAATCCATTGTATATACGTAAAAACTTAAGTATTAAATAGCTTACCTTGTAGGAGCAGGATCAAAAGAGAAATGGTTTCCCATTAAATCTGGCTGTGTAACTGGTAAATGCTACTTGTCATTGAAAACTTAGAAACAAAAGAAATCTGTCAACGTTGGGGCAACAAACTTGATTAATCTATGTAGCGAAGTAGATAGAACTGACAGCAAAGATGAAAGGGTTATGAGGCTATTCCGGTGGTCTTAAGCAAAATCCTATCCGATAGAAAAAAAGTGTTCAGACTTGAAAATCAAGATCAGGTATCTTCTATCTGATAGAACAGCGAGTCTGAACATGGCCGTATATATTAGCAGTAAAAATGGAACTTTGCATAAAATATTCTTGTATTTAATATATTTACGATCTTACCTGGCAATTGGTTCTTTTGATCCTCGTTCAATGCTCTTTCTTGGCCCAAGCAAGTCAGTATGATTTGAGACTTCCAGGTTTGTATCCCCTCGGCATGCCTTCTCTTTCTCCCTTTTCTGCTTCATTGTAGGCCTTGTATTTCTCAAGATTAACTTTGAAGAAAGACCAAACGTTCCTGTGATTTTTCGCAGGTTTGTAAAGATCATCATTTACATCTTTTTAGATAAAAGGAAAAAAAAAGAATCAAAACTGATGCCCATTACAAAAAACATGTAAACATTGTTTGAACTAGAATTGTCTAGGGCACTATAAGTAAAAAAAGAAACATTCAAAATGTCCGTACGTGTATTATATTCATCCTAAGCCTTGGTCTCATTATCTGAAATGCCCTCCTCTTGGGTTTCAGTCTCTTCAAAGGATGGAGAATCTAAAAGTACAAGTTTTGTTAGGATAATCAACAAGATCAATTACTTAGGGTTAGATCCTAAGTTGGAATCTTAACTGTTTCTTATTGAATAGCCTATGAATCATCATAAGGTTGCATTGAAACGTCCTGGAATTTTGTCTTTACCACGCATTCTGTCAAGCATTCTACGGTATCTGTTTCAAAAGTATTATCCATTAAATCAATAGAAATTGCAATGCTCACAGAGTGTCATTACTTACAGGCTGGGATTTTCTGATTTTGTGAGTCTATGTGCTGACTTGAAGTGGGCTATATAATTCTTTATAACAAAGGGACACCCTTCAACTAAAATCATAGAAAAAAAGAGACATTAAAAATCCCACTTATGTGGTATCTTACAGTCATACAATTAGAGCTAGTGCCCATCTTTCTTGCAACGACAAGGGTGCTGGTGGAACTTACTAGAATGTACCTGGAATTTAGAATCGCCATGGCATGCTAGGCTTTTGTAATTTCATAAACCCGTCTGTAGTTTTCTAGTTTCATAAACCCGTATAGGCTGAATGTTGTGCCACTTAATATTACAAATAAAGTGGGATTAAGCAATTCAAATGACAGGATAACAAAAAAAAGTAGCCCAGTAATACAAGTGACAATTTCTTAGCACAACTGGATTTAGCTTTACGTTAATCAACATTACAATAGGACTACGTGCTAGAAGCATTTCATTGCTGCTTTATACTTCATATTGCTTATAGAAGCTTTCCACTTCGCTTCACCTTTAAAAATGTTTAAATAAGTGCGATAAATAGGCAGTAAACCAGGCAAATTAAACTTAAAAACAAATCTTGTTTGATAATACAAATGACTATTCCTATTGGATTTGCTTAGCATTAATTGACATATTACAAAAGCACTATGATCAAGAAGCAATCATTCACCGTTTTCTACTTCAAAACGCTTATAAAAGCTTTTAACTTAACTTTACTTTGTACAACAGCCAGACAACGCCCAATGTCAAATAAAGTCTAACAGGACAAAAAAAAAGGCAAATTAGCTGGACAAACAGCCAAAGTTGAAATGAAGTTTTTGGCAATTTGGCAATTAGCCAGACAAATGGCTAAAGTCGAAATCAAGTGTAACAAGACCAAACATAATTTGGCAAATTGGCAAGACAAACAACCAAAGTTAAAATGTAATAAACAAAATCATAACAATTCAGCAAATTAACTGGACAAATGGCCAAGAGTCAGGATTTCAAAGACAACATCCAAACGAAATGCCTAGGGAATGGTAAGGGCGGTAAAACTGAACTAACAATGACATGTATAGGTACATCATTTTGTAGCGCTGCCGCTGGGGCAACATTTATGGCCTGTGCAGGGACTTGAGTGGCCTGTGCAGAAACTTGGATGGCTTGTGCAGGAACTTGAGCGGCTTGTTCAGGACCTTGAGCGGCTTGTGCTGGAGCTTCAATAGCTCCTGCAAGAACTTAGGCAGATTGTCAACAAGTTCTCCTCGTCCGATTATGAATTATTCATAAATGGCATTTCCAACTTCGATTCACCATAATCCATAATCCAATGCAAACTCTGCCTTGACCTGTGGGGCCTGTTAACGAGTATTTTCGTTTTCTCAATATTCGGGATTTGAGCTTTTTGCAAGCAGTTGTTTAATAGTTCTTTAAGCTTAATTTCTTCAGTCTCTTCATTTATATCTTGTTATGGAAGACCTGCATGCAGCGACGAGCTCGTCAAAGGTATAAGCTTATATCTTTAAACCACATGCTCGACCTCAAGTAATTTTATGTTTGCCAAAACTGAAGATTCTGCAAGTCCGTTGATCGATACCTGAACTAGCCAATGACAAAGTTCCACAAGCTAGACAAAGGTTAGTACTTCCATATTGCTCCATAGCCTTTTCCAGATCACTATCATTTTGCAGTGCAACACACTGTTTTGTTCCTTTCTTCATCCAATATAACCCCTTGAGTGGGACAAATACTGCTTTTTTGTCATTGTAGGTTCTCAGATGCATTTTTATCTCTTCAAGAGTGGCATTTTTGTTCACTTTATGCAAAGTCTTGGCTGCCCCAGAGATATTTATTCTACCCCTGACTTCCTCTGCTTTGAATACAAATATGTCCATGTAGAATTTCTGTCTAGGGGATCTCCTTGATGTTTCTGGTTCTAAATAAGCAATGGAGGAATTCAACTTTAACTATTCTGAAAGTACAAACAGTATAATAACATTGACCAAATGCAAACAATTATTATTAGAACATGTAACAATATGCCTTTTAACGGCTGTTATTGTTTGAATTCCTTTGTTAATTTGAACTTAAAGATGAGGAATTATAAAAATCTGTAAAATAAGTATAAAGTAGATAAAATTGCATGTACAGTGAAAAGAGCAATCACATACATGTCTAGTGTCTAAGCGTATTGACAATTTTGTTTCAAATTTGTACAGTGTTTATATTACAGCTTGATCAAGTATACTCACTGCTTAGACTCCAGTCAATGGCCAAAACAATAGAATTTGACTTTTTTTTTCTTTCCGCTGGGATAAGCAATTGGATATTCTTTAAGGATGAACGGCAAGTCACTGTCATTTTCCACTTTCACTACCACTTTACTCTTAGATTTCTTATATATATTTTCAATAATGTCTTCTTCCTTCAGTCTTTCTATGTGACGCTTTATTTCAGCTCTTAAAGTTTTGAAATCCCACTTAGAGGGTAAAGTAAAAGGAGTTGTAAAAACAATGTTACTATGTAAAAATATATGTAGGCAAATGGTTCATAAAATGATTTTCAAATAGTAAAGAAATATATAGAGATGAAAATGAACCGAATGACTTACATATACTTGTTAGTGTTCCATCCATGTCTACAGAAGTTGTAGGGCTGACTGGCTTATAGTAATGTGAGCAACATATTTCTCTGTCATGTAGAGGATAAACTGCATGGACTTGATCATCACATGACTTATGGACAACTGCTTGCTGTTTTTTTACAAATGAAGCAGATGTCTTTGCAATTGGCTGGAACTTCACTTGATAAAATTGCCTCAAAAATCTCTTTCCGAGATGACTCCCACCCAGTATTGACAGTACCCATCCTTGCGCTTTGCAGTTTGGTCTTTGGGATTAAAAAGAGAAGTCAGTTTCTCTGCTTCACTGATAACTTCATTTAGGGAATCTGCAGAGTGAAAACCAATAGCAACAATATTAATGTGCATAAGTTGAGTATCCATTCCAAAAGTTATTAATGCTTTAATTGTACATTATAGATATGTTAAATTTGGAAATCTACTTGCCTTGAGTCATTGAAATATATTATTGATATATAAAAAATGAACAAACCAAAAAAATATACAACAGAAGAGGACGCGTTAAAGTCCAAGACACATGAAGGACTCAAGAGTGCATGCTCAGGCCAAATATTGCTTGTTTATGTTTATGTTTATGTTTATGTTTATTTCGCTTCGCCTAATAACAAACAAGAAACAGACAAACAACAAAATACAATATAGGCAGGGACACCACAACAGTGTGACCAATTACTGTGGGCCCAATCTCATCGCTGTTGTCCAGGTTTGAGTCCAAGATCAAGCATGCATCATATATGAGTTGACTTTGTCTGATGAATTAAATATTATTATATAAAGAAATATAAAATGTGATAGAAGAAAAATGTGTGATAGAAGATGTAGAACAAGTTTTGAAACATGAGGCATATGTAGTTAATTTAGTGTTTCTCTTGCTTCTCTTGGCTATGCCTCATGTTCCTAAGCTTGCTTTTATATAATATATTATATTTTTTAAATAATGTAACAATTAATAATAAAGTATTTATCTATAACAGAAAAATGAACCATTCACTTTTTTAAAAGTGAGCCATTTTATTTGAAGCATAAAATGATAGTTTGTCTGACTTACCAAGAAGGGTTCAGTTGAGAGCTTTTTTAGGGAGAATGTGGCATGATGGTTTACTGCTTGCATCTCATCGCTGTTGTCCAGGTTTGAGTCCAAGATCAAGCATGCATCATATATGAGTTGACTTTGTTTGATGTGTTATTACTGACGATGCGTTGGTATCAGAAAACAGAAACAGAGCATTGGTGGCATAGCTGTTTACTGCTTGCATCTCATCACTGTCATCCAGGTTTGAGCCACTAGGATTTTTTTCTGTGCTTTGTTATGCTTTTAACATTGTATTAATTTTGTTGAAGTAGAAAGGTGAGTAAAAGAGGCCACAAGTCAATCAGGTAAAGTTTTCAGGAACAGAACTATCAGGATCAGAATTGTCAGGAATACAAAAAGAGTCAGGATTGAATTTGCTGCAGTTATGGAAAGTATAGTTAACAGTATTCCATTCCTCATATTCAAAGCTGATATCCAGCTGGCCTCTTTTAATCGAGTAGGTAAGGGCAAGTTGTTTCTTCTCTTCCACTAACAGCTTCACAACATGGCCATCTCTTCCTCTGGCTCCTAGTTTTTGACGAAAGTATTCTTTTACATCTTTAATACTCAATGCAGTAAGCATGGATAAAAATTTCTGGAAGGAAAACATTGATGTAAAGGCTATGACCTCAGTTTTAGTATTCCTCTTGATGTAGCATCTGGGCTCATCAAAGCTACCATACCTGTTTTCTGATATGCCTTTCAACTTTAAACACATCATATGGAATGCTTCTACAAATTTTAGCATGGTAGGGGCGCTTAAATGCTCTTCCCCCGATATGTGTGTGGATTCTTTTCAACCACAGCTGAGCTTCACTACTAATGATTGAGCCAGTATTTAGGGGTGAGATGGATAGGACTTGAGCAGCTATAAAATAATAAAATATATGCATTTCATTACTCCAAAGTTCCTGGAACACATATTGTACAAGTATTTAATATTCATTTTTTCATTTATATTATGGTGCATTCTTACCGGTAACTTTAAGCTTTATACACCTACATTTTTATACACACGTGCACTGTTTGTTTCAGTCAGGTCTTAAACTTGTTTTTCACAATATTGGTGGACTAAAAAGGCTGAATAACACAAATCCAGTTTCCACTGAATATTTAATTGTCGTTTTGATGTACTCGTGATCAAGTTAGAAGTTTATACAAATGTACCTCATATGAAAACGAGCGAAGCTTTGTAAGCTACATTTAAGCTTATCAGGTGTTAAGCTTATTTTCGCAAAAAAATAAAAAAATATGGTTCAAATTACAGCAGTAGATATATTTATCAAGTATCAACTGATCTTTGTTAATTAATCAATTGCCTTTTGAGCGTTCAGTGGAATGCAATTCTCCATAATTACAGCTTACTGAACATTTCCGAATGATGGGCTTCATAACTTCTTTCCCAATGTCCATAAAAAGCTCTCTATTGATCCCTTCTGGAGCCGGAAAACTACCTAGCCACGACATAATTGGATCATCAGCATTACTTTCTTCTTCTTCATGTTCATTTTCTTCTTCATCATCAGTTTCACCATCAGAATTGAGAACCATTTCTATAACTTTGTGAACAGTAAAAGACACCGCCATTTTAAAAATCCTTCGAGCATTATGCGAGCTAACGCTGACCAAAATGACAGGCAAACGTACCGAATTTTGATGCTGGCAGGCCCGCCGTGTTAGAGAGGCCATCACTACTGTTTGAGTTATTTTCATTACCAGTGATTTATAATACATGTAATATAAATCTATATATACTCATGACGCTGTGTTTTTATATGAAACCACATGTGTGGTTTATATCCAAACACAGCACTATCAAGTCACTGTGCACTAGCTAGCTAGCGAGATTAGACATTTTCCTCTAAACCCAAAATATGATGAAAAAAGCCTCTGATAAATGACTGTGAGGTTCGAACCCAAGACCAGTCTCAATTTCTAAATCCTCCTTTGAACTCTATGCTACTGAGTCAGCAGATGAAAATCGCTTAACAACAACAACAACAACAACAACAAACGTTTTGTCCGTTATGAATGAAGTTCTTTAAAATTAATGCAAAAAGCAGCTAGCCTGACTAAGATATTGAAAAAAACCTCTGTTGAAAATTTCCCTCTGGAAATAGCCAGGATAACAATAAAAACATGAATTTGAGAGGTCATTCAAAAAAATCGTGCAGCGTTTTTCATTACGGTTTCCCAAAACGTGAAAACAATTATAACAGTTCGGCCTACTGCCTCGTGCTTTCATATGTTTTCTCGTGTCAGGGAAACCCTAGTGAGACCCTCGCACTCGTTTTTTAAAATGTCAATTCATTCACATATGCTTGTGCGGTAAAACCTCTTTAGACACCCTATGGTCAGAAAACAATGTCTGTTTTATAGAGGTTTCCATATTGTAGTGATCAGGTTGGTCATTGTGTAGTCGAATGAAATGTTCATTATACTTTCAATTAAAAATTGACTATCAGTTGTTTAAGTCAGTTAATTACTTTCAATTAAATATTGACTATCAGTTGTTTAAGTCAGTTAATGGTGCAGTCTGT
This sequence comes from Telmatactis stephensoni, assembly GCA_029948255.1. Taxonomy (NCBI): domain Eukaryota; kingdom Metazoa; phylum Cnidaria; class Anthozoa; order Actiniaria; family Isophelliidae; genus Telmatactis; species Telmatactis stephensoni. Next base: position 35,688 of record JALIZF010001661.1, read on the forward strand.
GCACATTTTACATGCAGTTCTTGTTTCAGAGTCATCAACAAAATACCGTAATATATACCAGTAAATCTCACACTTTTGCTAATAATAAAATATACTGTGTACTAGTATACTGCTTACTTTAAGGCTTCGTTTAATAGTCATGCATGCGCAATACATAATTGTACTGCAAAGAAGTTGTAGTTTGGGTTGGATGTATACCAAGTTTGGATCGAATAAATGTCTGAGGAGTAATGATTGTTTTGGTAAAAGACATTTTTTTTTGTTTTGGGACATTTTATACTATTTTAAACAACGTCTTCCTGTGTTTACAGCCAAAATCGTTGCATCGCAAACAGCAAACAGCAAATTACACATTTTGTTTTGATTTTGGGTTTTCCTGAGCTGTCAATTAGTTTTGCTGCAGAGTTTCCTCTGGCCTTCCAGCTCTTTTTAATTACGCACGAACCTTAATGCAAATAACTGTTTCAGTTTTTGTGAACTAGGTACATGTACTTTACAAAGGAGTAAACACAAAGTACAGTTTCTGACTTAAAAGTCATGACCAAGACTGTCCACTATCTTTCTTGCTAAACCATTTCCTCTGGTAGTAGAGACTTGCTGGAGAGTTCTTGTAAGCCAGAAAGGAGTACTGGGTACAAAGGGCTCTTTTGCTTACACATAAGACAAGTGTTATCATTCCTTGTATCCAATTTGCCAACACATCCACGGCAGAAGACACTCCTGCAACAGGCCGTCGCGTGTGGGATGTTAGGGACCTTAAGCAACTAAGACAGCAACGAGGACGGTGACGGCATAAGACAATGGCCTTCATTACAAAATACAATAAACACACGAGCAAATGAGCAGGGCTGTAAGGAAATCAACCGTATTCTGCAAAACTACATGAAAAGTCCAGATTTCACGCTCTGTAGAGAACGGGGACTTGAGGACGCAAACCAGTTTATTTTCCGTTCGCCCAGAAACTCTCTCTCTTTCATTTTCTTTCATTTCAAAACTCTGGTCTGAATGGCAATTCAAATTTAATAAGCAAAAAAGAATTGCAGTAAATATTGAGCTTGAATACATTTTGACGTCCTGTTTTCCCTGCCGTTGTCGTTGTTGCTTAAGGTCCCTGTTATCTGATGTCATTGAACAACAAATTGGACATTTGAATATGCCTCTTGCAAAGATTGATATTTCTTTGTATACAATATATGAGCCTTTCAAAATGAAAACTTGACAACTCTGTCAAGCTTTTTTTTTCATGTGATCAATCTTTGCAGACAACAGACATAAATCCAAAGTCCAATCCAAAGTCAAATAAGTTAAGACTTCCTAAAGTTACCAGAAACTGGGGCAAACAAAGAATCTCTTATCATGCAGTAAATGATTATAATATATTAAGTAGAGAAATAAGAAATTCACAGAATATTAATAACAAATCCAAAGTTTTTGAAAACTGAATTGTCCACTGGTGTATGCTGCCTTGCTGTACTGGCATTTACATCTTCAGACTGAACTGCATATATTTTTGTTGTTCCTTACCAATATTTCCCTGCAAAACAAAATAATTTGTCATTGCATATGCTCATTTATTTACAGCATAGAATCAAGGGCATTTGGGCACACTACTGAATTGAAAAGTTCCAATGGTGAATTTGGTAAAACTCTGAGTTTGATCCACTGACTTTGACAAACTCTTTCAATGTATTAGTTTGCATTGTTGCAAAAATCACAATATATCAGTGAACCCACTGAACAGGCCAAGGATGCCATGCTTGATGCCCTTTGTGTTTTCACATGCTCCAGCAAGGATCAAGGCATTAACACTGTCACCACGCGTGCAACCAGCTCAATGCCTGCTGGATACAACAAGCTTCCAAAACCTCAACCTTTTGTCACAATCAAAGCAATCCACCCACATGACTACAAGGACCTTGGTTTCAAACCCGTCACACTGAGGCCACAGGCAACAGAGCTCTCTAGCATGACAGACACCGTTTGCCAGTTGCCTGGCTAGCAAGAGTATTATCTGCCGTATGGACCTACAGGAGAAAAATCTGATCCCAGTTAAAACACACATGCATGCAGCAAACAACAATGACATACAGATACTTGGTGCCATAATCCTAAGATTTTCAGGCAAAGCCAGGTCATACTCTTGAGACTAGACAGATTTTCTGTCACACCTACTCAGACACGCTATTTTTCAGCTACGCGACCTGCACAGTCCTTGTAATAATCTCGTCTGTCACTCAAGCCTGGGACTCCATTCAAATGGGACAACAATCTGTTTGAGGAATCTAAATCTGGCTTCATCAGCGAGATTGAAGAAGGGTCAGGATCTTCAACAAATCCAAACCAACCTGCCTAGCAACAGACTTGTATAAATATGGCATTGGGTACTTTCTCTTCCAAAAACACAGTCAGTGCCTTTCAACAGATCCATTCTGCTGCCATACAGGCTAGAGGATCACACTAGTTGGAAGTCATTTCACGCTATACACCAATCAAACAAGAAGCCTTGGCTGTAGCGGATGCCCTAGACAAAGCATGGTTCTTTGTTCTTGGCTGCAAATAGCTATTCATTGAAATTTATCACAATCCACTGCTGAAGGTATTTGGAGACTGCTCCCTAGAAGAAATCTCTATGCAACCAACTATGCAACCACAAAGAGAAGACTCTTCATCATTGGTTAATGCCTTCCCACAAACTGTAGAGCCGAAGTTTGAGTCAAAACAGTAACATGAATCATAAACAACAGTACTGATCCAAATGGCAGTCTGGACACAAATGCACTATAACGAGTCATACTGCAATATTGCAATACTCCAGACCACTCTCACCAGCCCAGTGCATATTTGAAAGAACAATGAAAGACTTCATCCCCAATAATGCCAGGCTTCTTCGAACCACATCCAACCTGGAGTGATACACTAGAGACAAGAGAGGCAGCATTAAGAAACTGCCATATGCAAGCAGCTTAAAGGTGGACAGAGGTGGACAGAACACACAAGAATGTTACCACCCCTTGTAGTTGGTGACCTTGTACGAATTCAAAACCAGACGGGCCCCCATCCTACAAAATGGGACAAGACAGGTACATTCATCAAAGTCAATCAATCATTTAATCAATTCTTTATTTCTAAAATGATTAATACAAGTACATTATAGTCATAATAGTTTGTCCAGTATGGAGTATGTGTTGATGGTTCAGGTAGAATCACTATCTGCAACCACAAATTCCTGCAGAAATATGAGCCAGTACATAAACAATCACCAAGACACACTATTAGTGATGATCTGTGACTCATCATCATTTGTTAAATTTGAAAGTTTTTTTACTGGAATTAATGTTTATAAAGTACTATTGTCATTATTATAGCTTCAACATTATATGAATTACTGATTTGAATGGTCCTGCAGGGATCTTTAGATCTTAATATATAAAAAATGATAATTTGCTATTTCAATCATAATTATAAGAGGCATAAAAAAAAGAAACATTTCAAAGAGGCTTCAATTAATTATTTTAAGCTGCAAATTTTACTTTTAGTGTCTTTTTTGGTAATTTTAATTTCCTGTGATAATTAAGGTATTTTTGCTAAAATATTTTATAATATTTATCAATATGAAGGGATTTCTACTAGCATGGGTGATGAGATACATCTCATACTGGTACAACGATGAGAAGACCCACATCAAGATTACAGAGGATTTAAACAAGATGCTGTCAAGAGCTGTACCTGAACAGCAGGCCAAATGGCTCAAAGCAGCCTCGCTTTTAATCTACACTTACATTATGGTAAGCCACATTAATTGCTGCCAAGCGAGCGAGCCTTAGCGAGCGAGCGCCGGCAGCAGTCCTAATTTTGTCAATACGTCCAATTTGAGAATGCGGTTACCCTGTGGATTCAACAAACCGGTTAAAACCAGTTTTGAGTTCGATAGCAGTTCACCAGTAAAAACAGTAAAAGTACTACGAAACCGGTTTGGAAACCGGTTCTACACACTCACATGTGCTTTTTGGTGTTTTGACATCTGAAGTTTCAGGTTATAAACTCTGTAGCTTAAAAGGTCGTTTATCTTAGGTAAGTATTACCATTTAAAGACATATCTACTTTCTAAATTGTAATTAAGAGTCAGTAGTCACGAGCAACATGAGTGTTGGCTGTACGAACTTCTGTTTTATCAGTACTTTCCAAACTTACGAACTCAGCCAAATATGGCCTGCTCTATGTGGAGCTATTACCATTTTTTACCGTTGTAATATTTGTTACAATAAGTTAAAAGAGTTGTCAATAAAAGTTCATGTTTTATATTATTGAAATTTCTATTTTCTATTTCTAATTATAAAACACAAAGGGATTCCACTTTCATAGAGAACATAAAGCAATATTAACTATAGGATACAACTCAGTAGAACAATATTACTCAAACAGTTCATGGAGTACTATTCTTAACAATCTGAAACTGATCAATATCAAATGCTAATTAATTTTACAAAAGAAAATCATCATACCCAGAGCACCTCAGTTGGTGGCATATTGTTTTTACTTCATCATTTGTTGTCTAACTGGAATTTTTTTCACAATTTTAGCTGAAATGCTAAGCATCACACAAAGAGCACTGCCTCCCTTTAAAATCCTTTTGGCAGCACTCACATAAGCATTGCTTAAGACTAGTATATATTACTCAAAGACCTTTGAAGTGTATAATGAATGTTTGAGGTACTTCAAAGTTCAAGCTGAATGCTCCATAGTCCCAGTCATAATGTGTCTGATTTGAATAAGCTGTAGTAAAATTTATCACATAAACATTGATGTTGTCTTCAGTATAATTACCAATTAGCTGATTGAATAATTAGCAATAATATTAGCTAAAACTTTAGTCAATTATAATGATCGTGTTGAAAATGAGAGCAAGCAATGAGCCAGTAAAGACATGTCACAATTAACACTCTTATTCACACAAAAAAGAATGTATTATGTTGTCAGGAACTCGATCATAATAATAATACTGTTTTGTGCTGAATCTTTATAACCATATAATAGAATTTTCAAGGATTATAGCTATTATATATAATTTTTTGGTCCTCAACAAAACAATGACATTATACCAATATGATTATAAATGTTAAATAGTATTCAGATTAATTTCTGATAAATCTTTCCATTTAACTACAGGTACTAACATGGCTGAACCCCCTAGTAAATGTTAAAAGCAATGAGCAATGGGTACCAGCCATTGGTATTGTTTCGTCTGTCGCTGAAAGTTTCTAAAACTCCTGTGGGGAACTAATGCATTCCTCTCTATCGGTAGTGTCATTATATAATGCTAAAGCTTCAACAGCACTGTCAACTGTTAAACTTGTTTGTGTAATTTATTCTATGATCCTCAAGGGAATGTTGTGAAACAACATGTAATTGGTTGAAGGCTAACAAACTTAGCTTAAACTCAGCCAAGAGTGAGCACATGTTCATTGCTTTTGATGACAAATTAAGGAAAATTATCCCGGAGCCACACATATATTTAGCTAACGAACCAGTTACTAGAGTCTCAAAGATGATCTTCGTGATAGAGAAAAGTGCCTAACCCTACCAGGCCCTTGCACTGAGTACCTAAAAAGAGCGCTCTCATATGATGAAATATGGGACTGGCCTAGGCATTAATACAATGCAAGGAAGAGAGGCCAAACACGTGCAGATTGCAAGTTATGTCAAAAACAGCCAATACAAACAACGATGGCAGCATTGATTCAGGCATGACTATGTTAGTAAAGTTTGGCTGTCCCTTCATCATGCATCTCTTTTGACATATTGAAAGTCAGATGACAGCTTGATCCCATCAAGAGTCTCTAAAGATTCAGCCAACTATACTGCTACTGTGGCTTCCATAAGAATGAAAGAGATGATAAATGTTATTACCATGACATGATGAATGAAGATTTGACAATTAAACTCAACATCAAAATATTGTTAAGACCCTTATTTTGAAATCTAATGTGATGAGAATCACATTTGTGGGAATAATATATATTTTGTAAATGATTGCCTAAATTGCTTTAGGGAAAAATTAAAACCTTATTTGCAATCAATATGCCTTTTTTTTTGAAATGTTGAACTTGAACTGAAAAACTGTATATCATGATATGCATACTTCTATTTCAAAAAAGGTTGTCACCACCAGAGGCAATAGGCAATATAGACAATAGGTCATTCCAAGCTAAGTCTGAAATACATATGTTGTGAGATACATAAACAGAAATAAATGGCTGCAAGAGTAAGGACTTACAAAGACTTACCCTGGCTTCGATTAAATATTCATAGTGTACTTCAGTCTTGAAGTGACCTATTGCCTATTTTCTGTGACAACCTTTTTAGCTATATATTAACTACATATAAATTTGTTCAAATTGTTTTTTATGTACAATGTCACTTAAGGTTCTATTACTATGAGCACGAACTATAGGCCATTATATTCAGTACATTGTCACACAGGCAATATCCAGTAAGGCTATTTAAGACTTATGAGTCATTTCTGTTTTAGTCCATGCTTGTTGATGTATGAATAATGCAGATCAAACTGTAGCAATTCATCTTTTAACTTGTAAGTCAGAACTCCCTTCTTTTGCTCGTCAACAATGAGTTTAACTTGACCATTTACATATTTCACGGTTTTCTCAAAACCAGTACATTCCTCAAATTTATTAAACATGTGAATGAATCTTCTCAGATTCTTGAAGATAAGGGCCGATTCACACGGTGACCATAAGCATAAGCACAAGCACAAGCATAAATGTAAGAATTTCAAGTGTGAACCGGGACGACATAAGCATAAGCGTAAGCATAAGAAAAATGAAAACTTTGTCATTTTCTTATGCTTATGCTTGCGCTTATGTCAGAAAATCGCAAGTGTGAACTGGACTAAATAAGCGGAAACATAAGCGTAAGATGCCTGCTGTTTTCTTGCCAGCGGAAAAACATAAAAGTTTAAATTCCAGTCCTCGCTCGACTGTCAAAAAAACATGGCAGACTTTGAAGAAAAGTTGGCTGAGAGTGTTAGGAAATACACCTGTTTATACGATGAAGAATCGCCTGACTTCAAAAATAAAGAAGCAAGAGAACTATGCTGGAAAACGGTCGCCCAAGAAATTGCCGTTAAAGATGGTAAGTTACGTATTTATAAGTTAAATTGAGTTTATGGTTTTATTTCTATTTTGCATCGTTCTCATCATCGATCATGATCCTCTATCTTGTATTTTGAGGTTATGGGCGTGCATAAGTTGCATTCAGTTTATCTCTATTTTAGCATTGAAATCTAGGCATCTAATTGGAATCGTGTTTGAATTTTAGGAGAAGAAGCCAAAAGGCTTTTTACCAACTTAAGGAACAAATATGCCCGAGAAAAAAAGAAGGTAGAGAGTAAAAAAGTAAGTGGGACTTCAACAGAGGAAGTTATAAAAAAAGAAACATCAGAAATGCATAACTATCTGTCCTGGCTGGATCCCTATGTGCAACACAGAAAAACAACATCCAATTACATACTTGTGAATGATGAAGAAACACAAGATGATGATGAAGAAGAAGAAGTGGACGATGATCAGTCCAGTGTAGCAAGCTCTGCTTCCTCAAAGAAAAGGTGATATTAACACACTGTATTTAAAAGTCTAACTTGTGCATGCCTCTGGTTGACATTCCAGGGGGTAGCAATAATTTTTTGAAGGGGGATCATGGGTGCCCAATATCAATTTTCTGAATCCCTGTACTCTCCTCTTTAGACCAGTTTATTCTTTTTTGTTATTCGTTTGGTTTACACATGGGAAGTTACAGGCACCCTAGCTAGAAATTCCTAATAAGATACACCCCTGCAATCACTACTGCCAAGTGTAATTTTATTTTCCTCTATTTTTTTAGTAAGATGCGAAACAAGAAGAGATCTCAGACAAATGATATAGTTCAGGAGGCTGAACTGAATACCCTCAAGCTAATAGGAGAAAACCTTAAAAAACGAAAGGAGGCTGATCAGAAAGATGAGGATCAGCTATTTGGGGATCTTCTTGTGGCACAACTTAAACAGCTTACATCCACTAATAAGATTATGGTGAAAATGGAAATAAACCTAATTTATAAGTACTTGTTACCCCAGAATTCTCAGAGTCAAATGCAGTTTTATCCTCACAGTACAAGTGGTTACTCAGTAAGCAATGAAATGACAGAGCTTCAGTGTGGAGAACCTTCCAACAACATACCAGTAGTAAGCAACTATGAGTGACATATAAGATACTCTGTATTGTGAAAGACTACATAATCTAGTGACTTTTGAAAATACTTCCAGTGTCATCAATTAAGTAAGTTTTTTAAGTAAGTTTTTTTTAAATTTAACATCGTTATTTCAAGTTGTAAAAATGTTTTCCAGTTTCAAATAATGCGATTTTAAGAGTCATTATATAGATATTGAGTTTTATTAGCTTTTGTTCATACAAATATTGTACAAGCAATGTCACTCAACTTTAATAGTCATAAATATACTAGCTATTTTTTGAAACAATTGTTTTTAATTTTCACTGGTATTTCTATACTGTCAACCAAAACATATTGGCATCATCACAAGTTTTTCTTGCATAAATTAAGAAAAAGGGATAGAGGGAGAATTTTTTTCATCAATAACATTTATTTTTGACCCACCCCTGAAAGTGTTTTATCCTGTAAATGGTTTATTATAGGCTATGACCCTGCCCCCCCCCCAACTCCCCCCCCAAAAAAAAATAACACACACACGCACACACTTAATAATCATTTATTTGACAATCTCTGTTGTTCTAATGGTTACCATCTTGATAGTAATTTACAAAGTCTATGCCCTCGATGAGGATGAGGTAAACAAGTTCTTACAACAACTAAACAAGAAACAGGCAGCAGCAATACTTGTTATTCTTTCAAACCAAGGCTGTTTTGCTCTGGAATGTTATGAATTGGTTGGAATTACCATGGAAAGATTTGAAATGATATAAAAATTAATGTCAACACTAAAAAAAGTTAAAATGTTAATTCAAGTCTTTCCATGGTAATTTTCCAACTCATGTAGAGCAATTAAACCTTGGCTTTGGAGAATAACAATTAAGTATTTCTGCTGTGCTGTTCTTGTTTAGGTGTTATAAGAACTTCATATGTTGCAGCTGTTTACCGCCACTTGTTTTGCCTCTTACCACCAGCTATTTTGACGTGTTACATAGTATATCTGATGGGATGCCATCTGTATTTCAGTTGTCTATACTTTCAGTGCAGCCTCCTATTTTGAATATTAATGAAACCCCTGTTGTTTATTTACTTTTTGATGTTTTTTCCTCCTATTTGTGCCTTAATAGGTGTATTGTTTTGTGATATTTATAATCAAAAATCCTACACAAATTATTCTGTGTAGAATAAAGGAACTCCCCCAAAAATAACAAATAATGACTGGTCCCTTAATTTGATGTTTTTATGTTTTTGTAATCATTTTTAATCAAACAATATGAATTTCAACACAAAATGAAGGGAAAACATGTAGTTTTCCAAGTCCAAACCTAATTATAGACTTGTCAAAATCTTTCATTCTGCACCTGAAACAAACTAACAAACATGACAAAAAGAGTTAGTGTGGCACCCAACCTGTTTCAAAACCTAAACACAACAACAACAAAACCTCAATGCTCCATGCTTGCTTGCAAATCTAAATGTAAATTTATCTATCTACAAAGTTAAGTATGGTTGTAAATGGTTGCAAATGGTTGTACCATGAGGACCAATAGAAATTTTATTATGAGACCAAAAAAACAGTTGTATGAAGCCTAATTAGCATTATACACTAGATAAATCCTTACCCTGGTGGATAAAATCTATACAATTTCTATACTGGATAACTTATCTAGTAGATAACTACAAGCAAGCTTTCATGCAACTTGCCTCTTTTTGGTAGTTGCAAGTGTTATGTAAGAACCTCCCCCCTATTTCTCACATAATCCCATTGCCAGGACACAGATCCATTATCAGATATGACATAATCTTTAAGGGTTTCACGTGTCTTAACAGCATTAAGTGACATTCTTGAACCTCTGGCAGGCCTGAGGGGCTGTAGTGCACCATTGTCACCATACACTGCAACTTCTTTTCTCCACTCTCCAGGTCGTAACTGCCCTGAGGTGTCCTCTTGATCAATAAAACTTGCTGGACAGTAAGCAGGGCTATTGGTCTTCTGTAAAAAATTGTGTAAGCAAACAGTTGCTTTCACAATGTTCTCTGCTGTTTCAACAGAAGTTTGAATAGGACCATGGAAAATTTGCCACCTTGCAGCAAGAATTCCAAAGGAATTCTCAATAACACGGCGTGCCCTAGAAAGACGATAGTTAAATATTCTTTTGTCTTCAGTGATGTTTTTCCCAGGATAAGGTCTTTGCAGCCAGGTCTTCAATGCAAACGCCTCATCACCAACAAAGAAATATGGCAAGGGATCATCAGAAAATCCTTCTAGTGGCTCTGCATCAGGAAGTTGACAAATTTCAGACTCTATGGATTTGCACAAGCTAGTATTGTTAAAAATGCTACTGTCATTGGTACTACCATATCCACCTATGTCAGTGAAAGTAAAGGTATAATGGGCATCGCATACAGCCATTAAGACGATGCTAAAGAAGCCTTTGAAATTATGATAAAGTCAGCCTGATTTCAAAGGGCACTGAATTGCCACATGCTTTCCATCAATGGCACCCAGGCAATGTGGAAAGTTCCACAAATCATTAAAATGCTGTGAAATGAATTTCCACTGCTCTTTTGACTGCGGTGGTTTCAGATAGATTGGATGTAATGCTTCCCAGATAGCTGAACATGTTTATTTTACAATCTGTGAGATAGTTGACCGACCAATACGATATTGGAATGACATGGACTGCTGGCTTGCATCCTCCGCCAAGTAGTGTATGGTTAGACACAACCTTTCAGCTGCTCCAATTGCTTCCCTCATTTGGGTATTCTTTTTTACTAGTCTTGGACCAACTAACGCCAACAACTGATCAAAGACTTTGGGATTCATTCTCATGTATCTTAAAATAGAAAGACGACATATCATGAGATTGTTTATTGTGATTTTTTGACAAAATTTGTACCACCACTTTTGACAAAATTTGTATCACCAAGTTATACTTCATCATGTAGCTGTTTAGTAAGCTTACTATACTGAATAGAATATCATGCTATATCTTCGATAACACTATCAAGATAAATTTCAGTTCAAAAGGAACACTTTTACAAGTGATGAGCCTGTGTTGATAACGTGTAAAGTGGTCATTTTTTGCTTAGATGATATAAGATTCAAGCTTACTTGAAGTAGAGCTCTCTGTCACCAAGTTTTAGTTCTTGTACGAGGTTGTTGAAATCCCCTTTTTCTTTTCTTAACTGAAAAACATCACGGACCCAGCGTTTTCTTCTATACTTTCTTCTTTGTTTGATCTCATTTCTTCTTCTCAAACGGCGTAGCAGAATCAGCAATGCTACAATGTTTATTAATTCCTCTTCATCATTGTCTGCCATTTTGAAAACAACTCTTCCCCAGACCTCCTCAGATCCAAGTGTGCATGCGTATGGCTAACTTTTTTGCTTATGCTTATGTCGTCCCGGTTCACACTTGAAATTCTTACGTTTATGCTTGCACTTATGCTTACGCTTACCTAATCTTTACACACTTGGAGTGTTCTTCAATTGGGCTATTCCATTTAATATCTGCACACCTGGTATTGAGGTATTTGCATGAAAACCCTCCTGAATAGTCTTTGTGGTACACCCCCAGGGATGTATTTGCCACCTTCCAGCTGTAACCCCCTTGGATTTTTGCCTTTATTCTATACCCTATTGAGGATTGTCCTTCAAGGCCCCCTAGGAAATAGGTAAATTTGACTTTTTTGGTATTGATATATATAGTTTTAATTATACATATTTTCTAAAGAGAACTTTTATGATGTACATGTATTTTATAACATATTCATTGTAAGTCATTTAACAGGAACAAATGTTGTTTTGCATGCATTTATGTGCAAGCACTTGCTAATTTACAGTTAATTTATAAACCTTAAATTAATTAATTGTCATGCACACATATTGCATGGTAACTTATATTTATATATATTATAGAGTTCACAAGAAAAATTTCTGTTGAGCCAATGCAAAGTCAGACAGATTTAAGGAAATCTTTACAATATAGTGGTCATCAGAGTTACAACTGCATGACACTAATACTAACCTAATTTTTAAAAGAACGGATCAAGGAGCAATGATCATGACTCTCTTTCCCCCACCTCCTTTATAACAGCAAGGTACCATCCTTCATGCCACCTTTATCTTGGTATTCTTCTGCTGTCCACAGCACTTTCACTCTAACACCAGGTTCCAACAGCGCTTCAAGACATTCAAGATCAGGAAGATCAGTAGGTGATGAAGATGAATTAACTGTAGCTTCACTTGTGTCCATGGATTTGGTATTATTAACTGTAGCGGACGGCAGCTCCGTCACGGAGAGGTCCGTGAAACCAAGAAAGGCACTGCAGACTCTTCAATCCCACAAAGTTTTAATGATCATCAAATCACTGTTAACTCGTCGAATTTCTGTGAGTCACTGAATGTGATCTCCCAGAAGATCCGATTACATACTAAAAAATCACGTGTAAACAATTAACGATTAAAAGAGTGATTACAACGGGGACTTCCGTTACACTGCTTCCCTAAATGTGGAATACATTTACAAACAAAACTGAGAATAATAAAATATATGAATATATGATAAATCTTGATAAATGTCTTACTAAGCACTTAAGGTTGACTATATATGGTAAAAGTTCATAATGAGTTCATAAATCTTGGTAAATCTTCTTGATTTCAATTTCTCTGTCCAGCTTCAATCAAAAGGATCAGTTTCTGTATTGGTCTGTCGTAGAACCTTCTCGTCCCATCTTTGACGGTAGAGATCTGAACCTTGCGGACGAGATGATCTTTGCTTGGGTAGACCTTCGTTATGATAGCTAGTGGCCATCGGTTTCTTGGTTCTTCTGTGTCGTAAACTAGCACGACGTCTCCAACCTCCATGTTTCTCTTCTGATTGCTCCATCGTTGTCTTCTTTGTAATTGAGCACGGTACTCCTTCTGCCATCGCAACCAGAATTGGTTGGCGAGGTACTGAACTCTGCGCCATCTCTTCCTTGAGTAGAGGTCTGGGGACTCGAAATTTCCTGGTGGCGGTAGGACGATTTGCGTTTTTAAGGTCAGAAGTTGGTTTGGCGTCAATGGTTCGTCTGCTAAAGGGTCGGTTAGATTCTCAACTGTTAGTGGTCGGCCATTGACAATGTTTTCTGCTTCTGTAAGTAAGGTACGGAATGATTCGTCATCTAGCTGGGTGCCGTGATCTTGCAGTAGAGATGTAAGAGCAGACCGTGTGGTGCGTATTTGACGTTCCCAACTACCGCCCATGTGTGATGCGTGAGGGACGTTCATGTTGAAGTCGATGACGTCACAGTCTTGGGATGACAAAAACTGCCTGATTGGCTTTTGATCTAGTTCAGCCAATGCTGCTGCTAGCTCGTTCTTGGCACCCACGAAGTTGGTACCTTGGTCTGACCTGATCTGGCGGACTTTGCCTCGTCGAGCTATAAAACGGCGTAGAGCGTTGATAAAAGACTCTGTAGACATGGCATTTAGCGTTTCAAGATGGATGGCTCGTGACGCCAAGCAGGTGAATATTAGTCCCCACCTCTTCAGCTCCTTTCTTCCTTCTTTTATTATGAACGGGCCAAAGACGTCCATTCCGCTGTACGTAAAGGGAGGAGAAGGCTCTACACGTTCAGGAGGGAGGTCAGACATCTTCTGTTCTTGAACTTTACCACGCCGCTTACGACATGGAACGCACTTGGCAATAGTGCTTGACACAACACTACGGCCGTTGATGATGTGGTATCCTGTTTGTCTAATGGCATTGTGGGTAATGCCATAACCTTGATGCTGCTCCCCATGGTGGTAATGGCGTACAATAAGAATGGTCACATGGCCATTCTTGGGCATTAGGATTGGATGTTTGACTTCGAAGGAAGATGATGAGTTCTTTAGGCGTCCACCGACTCTGATAATGCCTTTGTCATCTAGGAAGGGATCTAGCTTGTAAAGATTGCTTGTCGGCTTCATGGTAGCGTTTCTTTTGCGTGCGTTGAGACAATTCTTGAAGTTGGTTTCATTGCCTTCTAACTTAGATAGCGTGTCAATAATGGATTGAAAGGAGGACCGTTGAACGGATCGCACTATCACTTGTCTGGCTTGCTGTAGTTCGTCGACCAACGGCGCACCTTCTTTTGGACGCCAGTTGTACTGCTTGTCTGGTCTTCGGCTTTCGATCATTCTTTGGATTCGTACTATTGCAGAGACGAGTCGATTGAACGAAGAAAAATGCTGGAAGCGCTCTGGCTCCAGCGTTTCTGGAAATCTTTGTTCGGTGCTCTTGATAGACAATGCAACTGCTGCATGTTTCCTAACTTCACTGTCATTGGGATCTAACTCAAAGTTAGACAGTCCATTCGAAGTAGTTGGGTTCGCTTGTTGCAAGAAGTCTGGGCCGTTGAACCAGCGTTGATTCTCTATGAGCTCTTTGGCAGTGAGTCCGCGCGAGGCTTCGTCGGCTGGGTTGTCTTTTCCTGCGACGTGGTGCCACTGATCTGGAGAGCTGCGATCTCGAATGTGTTGGACTCTGTTGGCAACGTATACGTGAAATCTTCGCGCATCATTATTAATGTAGCCCAGCACGATCTCTGAATCGGTGTGGTACGTAGATGATGTGTCTGCGATGCTTAGTTCACTGCCTAACATTGAAGTCACGTTGACAGACATGACTGCTGCTGTGAGTTCCAGTCAAGGGATGGATATGGGCTTCAATGGTGCGACTCTGGACTTGGCCATGAGAAAACTTACATGGTGATGGTTTTCTTCGTTTGTTAAGCGTATGTAGGAGACTTGGCCTATGCCTGCGTCACTAGCGTCAGAGAAGCTGTGTATTTCAGAGGATACTGGTGTTCCGAACCCTGGTGGCTTGAGACATCGACTAAACTTGAGGCTCTCTAGGAGGGGAAGCTCTGTACGCCATTTCTCCCATTGAGGCAGTATGCTATCAGGTACTGGGTCGTCCCAATCTGCATTCTCACGGCAGAGTGATTGGAGCATCTGCTTCCCGATCAGTATCACTGGCGATACTGCACCCAAGGGGTCATAGACGGAGCTGACTGTTGACAGTATTCCTCGTCGAGTTAAGGGTTTGTCTTTTAACTCGATCCGGAATCCAAAGGTGTCTGACTCTATGCACCAGTAAGTACCCAGTGATCTCTGGATTGGGATGTTGTCTTTGCGGATGTCGAGGTCTTTGAGGTCTTTAGCACGATCTTCTGTTGGTAGGGCTTCCAAAACTTCAGCGCTGTTGCTTGCGAATTTGTGCAGGCGAAGGTTTGTGTCTGCACACATTCGTTGGGCGTCTTTCACGATTTTGATGGCTTGAGCAGTTGTGGGGACATATATCAGCCCATCGTCGACGTAGAAGTCTTTCAGAAGGAAATTGGCTGCTTCATCTCCATGGGTGGCTCTATTTGTTTCCGCAGTTTGATGTAAACAGAAGTTGGCGACTCCTGGAGAAGAGGTGGCACCAAAGAGATGCACATCCATTTGGTGCTCCAGTATTGGGCCAGAGAGGTCGTTGTTCTCAAACCATAAAAACCTTAGGTAGTTTCTATGTTCGGGTGATACAAAGAAGCTGTGGAACATCTGTTCAATGTCGCACATGATGGCAACTTCCTCCTTACGGAAACGTGACAGTACCCCAATCAGGGAGTTCAGTTGGTCCGGGCCTTGTAGCAGATGTTGGTTCAGTGATTCGTTCTGGTAGACTGCACTGCAATCGAACACAACTCTGATCTGTTCTGGTTTTTTAGGGTGGTAAACACCAAAGTGCGGTAGATACCACACTTTGCCAGGTTCCGTATGCAGCTTGTCTTTGGGAACGAGGCTGGCATGACCACGATCGAAGATTTTCTTCATAAAGGCCAAGTAATCACACTTCACTTTCTCGTCACTGATAAGCTTTCTTTTCAGAGAGATCAATCTTTTGAGGCAGTGTCTCTTGTTATTTGGCAAAATGACTTCATCTGTCTTGAAAGGCAGTGGTGCCTCCCAGTTACCATCGGGCGTCTTGTGTATCTCTTTGGTAAGTATATCAATAAACCGCTTGTCCTCAATGGATTCTGCTTGTTCTGTCCCACGTATTTTGCGACAGTGTTTAAGCTCGTTGTAATCAAGCTCCATCATCTCACGTAGCTGATTAGGACTTGTGACATCTTTCGTAGTTACATTGTGGACGAATGGCGCTTCAGCAACTGATTGACTGATTAGACAGGGATTGATAGGCTCGTCTTGCTCATTTTCTAGAAGAACTTCTCTTTCGATCACGACACAATTTACTGAACTGGTCTTAGAGTTCGTTGTGTCATCAAGTTTGTCTTTGCAGACGCGTCCTATCACGGTCCAGCCAAGTTTGTACTGCTCGGCCCATGGTTCATCTTCGCCACCAGATATGACGCGCAGTGGCTGAAATGCTGCAGGCACATTTCGACCAATAAGCATTCCTATATCAACATCTGGCCTGTTAGGTATCTTGTCTGCAAGAGATGCCAGGTGTTCCCATTGTCGTACTATGTGTGGGGTGGCAATATCTTTCTGGGTAGCCGGAATGTACTCTCGTGTGTATGCGTACGGGATCTTTATTCTTGAATGGTTATTGTCGATGTCTTGAATGAGTAGTCCGGTCACCTTCTTTGTACGTATGGTGTTGGAGCCAACAATAGTGTTAACTTTCAGATCTAACTCTGGCGCTGAGACTTGCAGCTCTTCTTGGAGGGAGTCTGTTATGAAGACATCCGTAGACTGATCATCAAGAACTGCATGTGTAAGCACCTCTTTGGATGGAGAAGACTGATGACAGATTCTCACGAGCACAATTCTGGCGCAGGAGCGACTGTGTTCCTCCCTCCCGCACACTTGTGTGCAAGCAGATGCCGCTTTGGGGGCTTGTTGTGCTTCGTCGTGAAGAGCTGTCAGATGCTGTTTGTGGCATTCGTTGCACTCTGGTTGAGCTGCCTTGCACTGGGCTGCTAGATGCGAATCTTGTTTAGCGCACTTGTAGCATAATTTGTTTGTCAAAAAGAAGTCCTTTCTCTCAGCTATTGGAAGTTCTCTGAACTTTTTACAAGTGTCTATGGAGTGTGTGTTCTTCTTATGATAAGGGCAGAAGACAGTTCTTGACAGGCTTGCGTCAGGCAGACTCTTCTTGACAGTTGTCATGTTAGGAGAACTTGGCAGATCTTTCTGCGGATTCTCTACCTTCGTTGCTAAGGTAGCAGCCACGCCATGTTGCCTACGACGGTTTGCTTGCGGATATGGTGGCGTAGAGTTTGATTGTTGAGTACTGCCGCCGCCCAGCGGATGCTGGCGGGCTATTTGGGGAATGTTCATACGGTCTGCATGAAAGGTGACTTCCTGTACAAAATCGGCAAAACATGGAAAAGAGTCGTAGCCCTTTTCTTGCTGTAACCTCTGGACGCGCGTCGACCATTTGGTTTGGAACCAAGATGGTAGTTTATCGACCAATGACTGCAGTTTGGATGGATACTCGAAGATTTTCAGCGATGTTAGGTGCTGACTGGCAGCTGAGACTTGCTCGAGAAAGTCACCGAACTCGCGTAGGCTTTGAGCGTCACTGTTTCCAATTTTTGGCCAATTAGTCAATTTTCTTTCAAAATCTGTGGCAATAATTGCTGATCTTCCGAAGCGTTGTCTGAGCTTCGTTCTTGCTTGTTCATAAGCCAAATCTGGGTTGGCTCCAACCATATACTGCAACTGTTCTACTGTTTTCTTTGCCTTTCCGTCGAGATGTTGGTAAAGAAGGTACAGTTTTTGTTGCGCGCTGATTGGGGCGGAGTCAATTAGAGCATCAAAAGCTGTCTCCCAAATAAAGAACTTTGTGTCAGTTTCCTCTCCTTTAAACACGCCAGGTTTCGCTTGAGGAAGACGTTGTAGCTGTGTAACCTTAGCTAGGGCATCTGTGATTTGCTGTATGCTGTCGTTGTGGTTTGGTTGAGGTTGCCTCCAAGTTCTCATTGATGAACTCGTGTTTGAGTCGTTAGACGGGACTCTACGGGGTGTTTCTGCGTAAGGTGTAGAATGCTGAACTTGGGCCTTGCTTGAACTGCAATATGGTGGCGCTAATGGAGTTATAGTCGGGTGGTGGTCCGAGGTTGCGTTTTGTTGCGGGCTTGGTGTCGCCGTCATTGGACCCTTTGAGATGTCCGAGACTTCGTGGTTGCTGCATCCCTGGTCTATGTTTCTTTGTGCAAACACTTGGTTTTGTTTGCAGCCTTGAGTTGATGGAGGTTTGTCTGTGTGGCATTGTGCTATAGACTGGTTGCTTGTGTAGCACTGTGGTGGATACAGATTACCTGTGTAGCCTTGCGTCGTAAACGGGTTTCCTGTGTAGTCTTGTGGCAGAGACTGGTTGCCTATGTGACCTTGTGACATGTACGGGTTGCCTGTGTAGCCTTGTGGCAGGTACAGATTACCTGTGTAGCCTTGTGTCATGAACGGGTTGCCTGTGTTGCCTTGGAGCGTAGACGGGTTGCCTGTGTTGCCTTGGAGCGTAGACGGGTTACCTGTGTTGCCTTGGAGCGTAGACGGGTTGCCTGTGTTGCCTTGAAGCGTAGACGGGCTGCCTGTGTTGCCTTTGGGCGTAGACGGGTTGCCTGTGTTATCTTGAAGCTTAGGCGGGTTGTCTGTGTTGCCTTGGAGCGTAGACGGGTTGCCTGTGCTGTCTTGAGACGTAGACGGGTTGCCTGTGTTGCCTTGAGACGTAGACGGGTTGCCTGTGCTGTCTTGAGACGTAGACGGGTTGCCTGTGTTGCCTTGAGACGTAGACGGGCGGCCTGTGTTGCCTTGAGACGTAGACGGGTTTCCTGTGTTGCCTTGAGACGTAGACGGGCTGCCTGTGTTGCTTTGGGACGTAGACGGGTTGCCTGTGTTGCCTTGAGACGTAGACGGGTTACCTGTGTTGCCTTGGAGCGTAGACGGGCTGCCTGTGTTGCCTTTGGGCGTAGACGGGTTGTCTGTGTTATCTTGAAGCTTAGGCGGGTTGTCTGTGTTGTCTTGAGACGTAGACGGGTTGCCTGTGTTGCCTTGAGACGTAGACGGGTTGCCTGTGTTGCCTTGAGACGTGGACGGGTTGCCTGTGTTGCCTTGAGACGTAGACGGGTTGCCTGTGTTGTCTTGAGATGTAGACGGGCTGTCTGTGTTGCCTTGGAGCGTAGACGGGTTGCCTGTGTTGTCTTTAGACGTAGACGGGTTGCCTGTGTTGCCTTGAGACGTAGACGGGTTGCCTGTGTTGTCTTTGTGCGTAGACGGGTTGCCTGTGTTATCTTGAAGCTTAGGCGGGTTGTCTGTGTAGTCTTTCTGAGGCAGATCTGACATAAACCTGTCAATCATGTTCTCTTTATCGAACGGAAGTCCCTGGTAGTCGTCAGGTATCATAAAATCATCGCGCAGCGCATCTGCGTAAACATCTTCTTGCGCTATTGTTTCGCTAAGTTCTTTTTGCAGTCTAAGTTTAGATAGCCGTCGTTCCTGTTCCCGAATAACGTCATCGTATTTAAGTGACTGTTCTAGAGCTGCTCTGCGCGCTCTTATATCTAGGAGAGAATCTCTGGCAGAGAGGCGGCTGGAGTTTGATAAGCGTGAGCGATGCGAACCTCGCGATGTGAACGATACAGTGTCTTCTAAACTTTGTAGTTTTTTAGATGCTGCGCTGCGAACGTCTTCTACCAATGCTCTAACTTGTTGTAATTCGCTTTCAATTTGCGTGGCTTGTGGCTTGTCACTGGCAAACTTAAGCAGATCAATAAGCTTTTCTTCAGCAATGCCGGCGAGCTTAAAGCACGTTTTTAGCTCCGCGTTTATCTGTTTTGCATCTGCTGTCAACTTAAGGAATGATTGGAATTTTAATATGTTTGCATTCAAGTTTTTGGTTGCTGTCTTAACATCTTTATCTTTAAGCGAATAGTGGTATTCAAATCCCCTTTCAGTTAAAGTTTTAGGACGTTTATCTGTTTCTTGATTTGAATTTTCACTAACAAGATTCTCGAGTTCGTC
Organism: Telmatactis stephensoni; assembly: GCA_029948255.1. NCBI lineage: Eukaryota > Metazoa > Cnidaria > Anthozoa > Actiniaria > Isophelliidae > Telmatactis > Telmatactis stephensoni. Next base: position 55,908 of record JALIZF010001661.1, read on the forward strand.
ATTAAGGGTTTCGTAACCCGTGTCCTTGACTTGATTGACGGGATTAGGTTTCTCCATTGATAAACTTCTACAAGTTACGAGTCACATTCAAGGTTTTGCTACACTTTATTTTCATTCTTCCTTGCATAATACGACGTTGTTTAGAAGTAAATGGAACGGACTTACTTGACGTAGTTGTGAGTTGTGTTCTGGTGGTTCTTTTAGCAAGCTTCAGCGGGGCTCTCAAGTTTGGTTTCCCGTAGATTCCGTAGGTGTGTTAGGTGTATTGTTCTGTACACTTTGTACAAGTTGTCCAAAAGATTCCAAGAGAAATTCGACTGTAGCGGACGGCAGCTCCGTCACGGAGAGGTCCGTGAAACCAAGAAAGGCACTGCAGACTCTTCAATCCCACAAAGTTTTAATGATCATCAAATCACTGTTAACTCGTCGAATTTCTGTGAGTCACTGAATGTGATCTCCCAGAAGATCCGATTACATACTAAAAAATCACGTGTAAACAATTAACGATTAAAAGAGTGATTACAACGGGGACTTCCGTTACATTAACAAATGATGTGATTTATGATATCCTTAAACAAACTCCCAATGTTGTCTAATGTGATCCCATCTGGCACAGGAATTCTTGATGGCGAGGAATGTAGAGATTGAATAGATGCACTCTGGTGTGGGCGAGTGGATGACAGTTGACTAGTAGTTGATGTTGAAAAGGGTCTTTGACGGTATACTGATGTTGTTTTGAGATCAAGCAGCTGCTTTACCATTGAAACTAGCTCCAGTAACATTTTTTGCTCCCTTCTGAAGCAAAGATGGTTTATTTGATGGGCTATCAACAAGACATTCAGCAAAATACTGTCCTTTGTTCCAATTGTTGGAACCCTTGCCAGCGCAAAATTGACTTCAGATAACTTCTGGGCAGCTTACCAAGCTCTGTAGTAGTTTTTGGTATCTGTCAACCAGTATATAAGCCAACCTGCTGTGAAGCCTCCTCTCCCCTATTGAGAGACAGCCTTTCTACCAGTTCACACTTTTTTCCTGTAATTTCAAGGCTGCTTTCCTTGCACAGCTGTCTTAGTTGGTCCTTGGTACTTGTGTAAAGGCTGTGCTTTTTCCACTGATCTCTTTTGAAGCTGTCTTCCATATATTTATCCATGTCCTTCCTCTTTTCTTGGTAATATTTTTGGACTTCATCCTGTGTAGTCCAAGACAACAATGCCAGGTACTGACAAACAGAAGGCAAAGGCTCAGGAATGGTAAGAAATGCCAAATCTAATATATGGCTTGGTAGAAAAAAATCCTGGCACTGTATCCCATTCTCCTTTTGACAGACTGCATCTCAATTCATATGAAAGGTAATGTAGTTCACCACCACTTTGTAGCCATCGTGGGAAGTCAGGTAAAGGCTGACGATGAAATTTTTCTGTTTAGGTTAAGACCATTCAATTCATCACCATATATTATTGTGGTGTATTTATCACTCCAACAACATGTGTTCAGTTCATCTTTTATAACTTTGTAATCTTCATATATAGAGCCACTGCTCAATGCATAGAATCCTGCTCAATGCCCCATACATCATGTAATAATTTGAGAAGTGGCGATGAGTGGTTCACACTGTAGCTTAACTTGGGTATGTCTTTATTGCCTTCTGATAAGGAAAGAAATTCTTTTAAATTAGATTCATCAGTTAAAATCCATTCCTTTTCTTTTTGATACCTCCAGAAACTTTCCACCAAATTTAGCTTGCCTTATGCAACATCATCAGTTGCCATCTCCTCCATGTTTTCCCTGTGTTCCTCTTTGCCTGGGGCTCTTGTGTTTGGGTGCTTTAAATGACTGCAAAATGGACCATGATCAGATAGCGCTTTATTGACATGTGGATGAACCCTCTCAACAAAATTTTTCTTGCTATGGTACTCTGCAAAAGACACTTGTAAAACCTTGTTTAGCTTGAGAAATTTGCAAAGTCTAACAAGTGACATTTGCACCATTACACTTGAGGGCTGTTTGGAAGGACCATTGTCCACAACAAAAGTTAAGTTTTCTTTAAGTTTGCCAGTGTTAGGGTTCCTGAAGTATACATCAAGGGCAGGTTGGACTGATAAAAACAAGATTTCATTCAGCTGTTGGAAAACGGGTTCAGGCTCATAATGTGAGAGGTAAATTAAGTTGATGGCCTTGCCAGACCGAGTAACAAGGGTTCCAGAAGAAGGAGATGATAATGGTAGGTTCAACTGTTCAGGATAGAGGAAAAGATGTGACATTGGTGTTACAACATTTGCCCTTTCCTGTTCCCAGTCATGGTCTGGTAAGATGCCACTTCTCTGCTTCCATGCTTTCATTGGCTTTTGAACTAAAGTGATGTCACTGGGTATGATTGTTTTCGCATCTTTGGAGTCAACAAAGGTGCTTTCAGAGTGTTTATCAGAAGTAATGAATAGAACAGGGATAGCATAAAATACAGTAAATTATAGACTAAAAATTATTCTTTATGTCAAAAATGGAAATGAAATAGGTGAAAACATACCTGGCTTTTATTAGCAGGAACATCAAATCTTTCAATACTTGCTACATGGGTATCTTCTATTTCTTTGGTTACTTTCATAACTAGACCTTTTCCCTTATCACCATTCACATTCTTTCTGAATGTTCCTTTCTGTTGTAAACGGGTTAAAGATACAACTTTGCCAGGTACAAGCAGCACTGTCTTTACCTAGGGACTTTAGTGAATCCTTAGCTGGCGTTGTTGGTATTGGAAGTACTAAATGGTAGTTCTGGATTGTCTTGTGTTAATGTTGGACTATCTGATGGTTGGTTGTCAGCTCCCACTTGTGCATTATGAAGTAAACCTGTAAAAAAAACATGTTGTACAATTATAATTAACCATCCTATTATAAAATTTAAATATATTCTTACAGGCAGTTTGAATCATTTCTGGGGGCTCTCAAAATCCTCTTTTTAGAATTCTATTCTGAAACATATTTTTTATGATACACTTCTTTCAAAAAACATTTTTTTTCAGTCAGAGTTCAATGCAACAAGTGTTAAACCAAGATAAGATTGAAATGAATGATAGTTTTGTTTGTAAGGTATTCAAATCAGTATTATTTAACATGTAAATGAGTGCATGCACTATAATTATTTACAAGCACATGGAAATGCCTAGGTTTTGTAGTTAGCTAGAAACAAGTCTGATTTAAATACATTACCAGCATAGAACTACCATTCATATCGGGCTTGCCTTGCTGCTTTGAACTGCAACAATGTTTTTTGAACAAAATGTATTATGCACTTACACATTTGTTTCAATGAGCTTGTGACAAGAGCATGTGCAATGTCAATTGCTCTCAATGTTACTGTTGTTTTGATGGCATGTCCCCTAAACACGATATCATTGAATTTGAGCATGTCAGGGATGTCATCATCATCCTCATCTATTCCTTCCAAAATTTCTGTGATTTCTTCTATGGTACTTGTTTCAGCTGGGTCATTTTCTTGGTTGTCACTTGTGCTATCTTCTGTATTGATGTCTTCTGGATAAATGTGGTTGATTACGAATAAAAGAATTTCAACTGGGACTGACAATCGTATTATGTGTCCTTTTTCTCTTAATAAAGTCCTTTAATGATAATTATGAAATGATAATGGCATTAGTATTTTTAATTAGGACAGACTACTGATTGAAGTGGCAACAGCTATGATTTTCTCTCAATAGCATATATATGAAAGATAAATTAAGGTTTTAGTTCATTGTTATAAGTTAATAAAGATATAAAGATAATATTTTGCTTAGAGGAGATTTTGTATGACTGTGGAAACGGCACCGCCAGTCTCACCCCTACTGCACGGTTATGGCAGGAATTTCAAATGTTTTTATAGACATCACGGCACTGACATGGCCACGGCACAGTGCGGTCTGTTTTACACTCATGTGAAATCTGGTCTAGATGTTTGTTGTTTTGCACCCAGTTAATTTCGCAAACTGTCAAAGGCTGTAGCTAAAAAAGAGTTCAAGTCAAATTGATATCAGAAATGACAAGTTCTAAAACCTAATGTACATGTAAGCATTTTAAGCTACTAATTTTGACACATCAAAAATGGAAAAATGCAGCATAAAGCAAATCAGTGATGCAAACAGAGCATACCTCCAATTAATGAATCATATGGATTCTCTTTACATATATTCATTTCCCAGTCATCATGAAGGCTGCAATAAGTGTTGAAAGACTCGTCTGTTAAGAAGAATTTCCTTCTTTGTACATGAACAATCTTTGTTTTGTTGCTCTCTGTTATAAGGAATGTGTCTTCACCAGCAATGTATAGTTCTGTAAGGAAGTCCGCTAAAAATGAAGAAAAGTATGGTTATTACAAATGTTGAAATAGTGCTATTAAAATTTTGTTAGAACTGTATTGATAAAGCATTCATAAATTGAATACATTGATTAAAAATGTTTTCCGCCAAAAACTCTTATTGAGTTTAATTGATATCATTAACAAAACAATTGAATGTACTGTATATATTAAAGTATGCTAGGTCTGCAGTTTGGGAGGCAATTAACACAAAGTAGGGTGTGATAATTTTAAGTAATTGACTGATTGGAGCTGTAGCAAATCTTGAGATGCCATTTGTAATCCACTGGCTTAAAATAAGAGTATAATTACATGGAAGAAATTGTTTAATAATTACATTTTTCCAAAACTAATACAAACTACAGCTCAACAATATATGTTAGTACAGAAGATTACATATAAATGTTGGATCACATAAATTTGATAGTAATTAAAACTATTTGGTGACCCCAGTTGGTGATTGAGCTAATTATGTCAGAGTATTTATAAAATTGTTGTTATGTGCTGAGAAGCTAATTAAAATGAAGTGTCAGTCACAAATTTAATATATAGTCTGTTCTGGATCTGTTAGGGAAAAATTGTGACAGATAGCATACAAGCACCAAATATTATACAGATGATCCTTTTGGTATAGTGAAACAATTTAAGAAGGGGCCACATGAAATTCAAGTATCAACATGAGTTAATTATGGGCCACAGCAATTTCTTGTCATTCTTGTGTTACACTTTGCAAATTCGAAAATTTTAAAAGCCAAAGATTAAAGCATATTTTTGCTTTTACTGTGGATATGTCTCCATGGATAATGAGATAAATATATTTTAAGTAAAGAGTGCATTAAATTTACAAATGCATTATACGTCCTCAGGTTTTGAATTTCAAAGTAAACTAATTGTCACAAAGGATCATATGGCTGAAAGTATTTGCATGATTTTGGCAAGAAAATGTCACATTGAACTTCTTTGTTGCTGCATTAGCCAACTCAAATGGTTAATTTATGAATGTTACATTGACCTATTAATGAAACAATGCTTCGCCATAATGCTTCCTGTGGCAAAGTCATTCTAAGCTTTTTAACAAAATCATCTATTTGTAAGTAATAGTAATATATCCTCACTGAATACTCATTAGCGTGTCGCGGAGATAAGTTATGGCGCGAGATCCGCGACTGCTGTGTACGAGGTTAAACAACGAGGAACAAGAAGAGCATGACAATCGCCGTCACCAGCCCTAGGGGTGGGTGGTGGGGGAAAATTTTCGGTTCTGAAGCTTCGAACGCCAAAGTGCACACAAGGGATGTATGTGACCACTTAATTATATCCTGCTCCATGCTAATTAATTATTCAGTGAGAATAGTAATATATCCTCACTAAATACTCATTATCACGTCGCAGTATTTATCAACATTCTGTTAGTTTTTCAGAAAATCGACATTTATTTTTCGTATGGAAAAACGACATTTTCTGCCTAATTTTGATCCACGAATTCGAAAGAATGCGACAATTTTGTTGGAGACCATTACTTGTTGTTGCCTAAAAAAATAACTTGCTTTTTTGATACGGCATCTGAATAACGTTTTTAAAACAGATGGATAGTTGGAGAAGCATTCTTGTACCTTTTTTACTGTGTCCGGGGATGTTTTCACGGAAAACAAATTTTCGTTCTCTTTGCTTTATGCTTCGTGAAGAAGGCTCTGCAAAGTGCAAAATTGGCCAACTTCTCAGCGATGTAGCTCTCGAAATTTAACGGTGACCCCAAACTTTTTTGGCCTTATTTGATGAGTTTCATGATGATTTATCAACATGCTAAATTGCAGCGATTTTTCATTTATTTGCATTTTCCCGCGAACGTCCTTAAGTTATGGGCGAGATCCGCTCCTTGTCCCTCACCGAGGTAAGGAGACGAGAGGGCGTATGGTTTCCCTCTGCAATGCACCCACAAAACCAAAGACAACGTACCCACCACATCTATACCAATACCCGAAGCAATACCCAACACTCAAAACTCATTTCTACAAAACTTTACAGCCTGGAGTCTATGTATTTAATCATAAATATGCCATGACGAGAATCCAAGTGTTGTAAATTGTGCGAATATACAAATAACTGAAAATAACTCAAATAACTCAAGCGACCCCCCGGAACAACGGCAGCCAGAGGGATGCCCCATGCAAAAAAGGAAACCTGAACCGTGAAGGCCATAAAGGTTTGTAGGGTGGGCCACATTTAGCTGATCCTGGGGGTCTCCTGAAGAAAGGCTATGAGCAAAATCCTTAAACAGGGATAGAACTCTAGCTGGTTCTGAGACGCGCGTGTAATGCTCAGCCATAGCCGTGCTACGCCAACCTACATATCGAGCGATATCCTCTGTAGAACAGCCTAACTGTTTAAGCGTGTTGGAAAGGCCTGTTCGAAAACTATGAGGGGTCTCACCCTCGTGCAAGCCGGCATCATGCAGATGTTTACGTAAACGATTAGCGACCGCGGGCCCGACAAAGGGGCGCTGGCTTACCGAAGTTTTGGAATGACAAGTGCGAAAGAAAAAGCCTGGCGCTAAGACGATGCCGAGTGAGCTGCAGGCGGCAATATAATAATTGAGCCACGAAACCGGACAGATGTCCTTACAAGATACAGGAATCAAAGCAAAAGGGCGTGTGTCGCCTTTTGTTACAGTTTTCCCAAATGTGAACTGGAGGAGATAACCCTCTCTGTCCTTGAGCTTGAACACTTGTTCCGATCGGAGACGACCAAGATCAGATGCCCTGTCCCCAGTAAAAAAGTCGACTACGAAGAACGTAACGTCCCGTGCAAGTGCGTATTGCTCAGACACAGAGAGGCCAATCCCCTTGGAAATAAGTTCTCTAAGGTATGATATCAAGCGTCTCAACTTCACGAAAAATAATGGGACGGCCTGCGACGGCACGATGCCTTGGCCTGCCTGTTCCTCACGGATGAACTTCAAGTACTCTTTTACTCTGAGATGTGAAACCGGGTTGGATTCACTTGTGCGACCCAAAGAGTTGAAGATGGCCTGAACCTTTCCTAGTCAACTGTTCCTGTAGCTAGACGGCGCGGACAAGCGCAATCAGATTTTGAACAGGACGACTTGTGGACCACCGTTTTCCCGCTAGAGTCTCAGCTGATGAGGAACTTAATAACGTCATCTGTGGTGCAGGAAGAAATAGTTCGAGGAGGAACCAAAGAAGACAAAAACGTGGAGAGCTGGACTTCAAGCCTGCCCTTTTGGCATTGGTATGGCTTACGCTGATGGGCCGATCGGAATTCGGCAAATCACCCATTTATGGCACCTACATCTATAACATGGGATGGTGCTGAAATGACTGGAACAGGTGTCTGTAGCGTGCCGCAAGCCTGACAAAAGTTTGCATCCGAGTCATTAGGGTAAAGACAAGCACCACAACGAATCGCCGCTTTCCAAGGATGCAAAACCTGTTGAGCCAAAACCATGATTCAGAAACGTCAATCTAATTGTAGATACATCGGACAACCAATAAATCCCAAGGAAGGGGTCTTGGAGAGAATCCCGCGGAGCGAGGTGTTGGGAATAGCAAGGTGGTGGCAGAACCTCTTGAACCCAGACGAAACCAGTCGACCGCCAAGGACTGGAGAAGTGCCCACCAGTATCGCCTTGGGCATAGGTCAGGGACTATCACTGTAAATTGGACGTGTCTCCCCTGGTCAACAATATAGCGTAAAAGGGGACCCAAGAGGACGAATGGCGGGAAAACGTAGATGTTATGGTCTGCGGGGATAGGTTGAGCGAACACGTTCACCCCCGAAGAAAGGGGAGTAGGCCATGGTGAAAAGTGTGGCAGGAGAGCCCCCAACCCGTTTCTGCGGCAGTTGCTATCGAGGGCCATGAGGTCAAAGGTGTGCGGGCCAAACAGCAATTCAACCTGGCGCCACGCAGAAAGAGACAAAGTGCAATCCAAATCGCTGCACACTCTAGAAGGACCATCAGCTGGATTAGCTTTTGAGGGAGTATAACTTAGATGGAGTATAACTTAGATGGATACAACCCCCGTTTACCCAAGCGGCTTGCAATGTCTTGTAATGTCTGTAAAAACATCTACTCTTGTGTTTCTTAGAGTTTCCTTAAAGGAATTCAAACCCGCCATAGAGCTAAGGCTTCTAGTACGTTAATGTGGGCCTATTGAGTCTCGAAATAATCTCAGACTTCCTGTTGAGAACCATCGCGGGTTAACACACCACCCCACGCCCTCTTAGATGCATCGCAAAAAATTGTTACAGACAAATGTTGTTCGGGACACCAAGGGAGAACATCGGACCATGAGTCGAGAAACCTCCAATAACAAATCTCGTCACGCAACGCGCCTTTAACCGGGATCGAAGGCTTAGAGTTTTTAGCCAAGGATGAGATGGCAGAAAACACCTCCCGTACGTACAACTTACAACCAGGGATGGCTAGGCTGAAAGAGATCGCTTTTCCTGCGAATCGTTGTAACATCGTGATTCCAACAAACTTTGAGGCAATAATTTCCTAGCGCAGACGAGCAAATTTCTCTTTCTTGTCTGCAGGGACTAGGAACGCTTGAGCCACAGAATCGGATATAAAACCAAGATACCGCACTGCAGTGGATGGAACTGGCTGACTTTTGGAAAGGCCTATGTAATAACTCGCCTCTATAAGAAGGTGGCACAGGATGTAGGCTGCGGCCTGCGCATGTTGGGGGCTCGGGGATTGGTCACAACCTGACAGTAACTGGCCAACGTGGCAGTCATCGATGTACTGCGACACCGGCACCCCAAGGGAGCGAACAGCACTGGAGACGATCAAACCAAGGTTGTGGTACAAATACGCACTTGCCTTCCAACCAAAGGGAAGTACCTGAAAGGTGAAGTAACAGCCCTCCCAAAGGAAACCAAAATATGTTTCCGAGTCAGGATGAAGTTTGACATGTTGATAACCACTTTTATCATCAAACACGGTTTGGTAATTTCTGGTAAACACGTACCTAGGCAGATCTGAGAGGTGGTCAAGCTTGAACGGGAGATCCCGAATCCACAAATTGAGAAAGCGCTCGTCATGGCAAAGTCTAGGCTTCGATGGTTCAACCGTTAAAGGAAGAACCAAATGTGGGGGTGTACAATGGTTTATCTGCCCATGATAAGATAAAACACCAGTAGTCATCCAATCGAGGATCGTTTCAGTAACAAATGAATGGAATTCTGCACAAGACTTAGAATTGTCAAAAGCCATCACAGGAGGGGTCGGCGAATCGTACTCTTTTCCTTTGAAACGCCCCTTGAAACTTCGAAAGAAATGTTCTATTCTGACACCTTCCTGCACAATTTGTAAAAAATCAACTGGGCCATCGGTAGTGCCATAATTGGATATTAAAGTTTCCCACATATTTGTGTAATTATGAATATTCCCAGCTCTGAATGACGCAGGATCGCGAAATCGTAGCTGCTCGATATTGGCTAAAGCCGGGTTCTGTGCAACCATATCCGGGGAAACCAAAGGGCCAACGAAGTGTTGGGGCTTCCCATAAACATTACACCATCTACCAAAAGCGCACACAGGATCTTGCAAACGTTCTTGGAGGAGACGATAAAAATCCCTCGCAGTACCCTAGTAAAAGAAAGCACGTTACCCAATGAAGGACCCCAACCCCCCGTTGACCCCAAGCTCTGATCTTAGATCAGAATTGAGGCACAGAGCAGGCCCCCCGGAGTCAACAAGGGACGCGGGCAAAATAAAGGGACAAACGAAACAAGGGGAAAAAACAACTTTAATGAACTTTACTCTACAGTAAATCTGGACTATTACTCATAAATACAAACTACAATCCTTGAGGCTTACGCTGGGCATTGGGGCAGTCGCGAGCAAAGTGTCCTAACTGTTGACACGCAAAACAACGGGCGGTGCTGTACGGGCCACGACGAGGACGGCGGCGCTGAGACCATCCAGAACCGTAGACAGAGGAATTGGCCATCTCCTTGCTTAGGCCTTTCAAAATGGTGGAAGAATCCTTTGCGATCTTTGATCTGACAGGGTCCCCCAACAGACCAGACATAAGTCTACGCAAGGCTCGCGGGGGCAAAGCAGCATGACGATCCTTTACTTCGTCTAAAATCGCAGCGTACTCATCCGCCTTGTCATGTACGGTGGTCCTGGCAATCCTTACCAGCGCCTCGAGCTGTTCGACCGCCTCAAATTGATCAAAAAAGTTGACGGGCCTTGCGAGGTTGCGTCTCAACGAAGCCAAGGCGGTTACACTCCCCTCATTCTGTTTACTTTCAAGCTGCTTTATCTTTTGTTCTAGTGCAGCAAATCTGTCTTGGGGCTAGAATAAGCCAAATAAGAGAAAAGAGACAATGAGACTAATGGCCTAAAGCGGAATGACAGCAACGAGCTAACGTTAATATTCACACCTACGGCTGAAATCTTATAAAGTTCCACGGTCCTAAGTTCTATGAACATAAATTTTAATTTCTCTTCACGGCTGTAACTACTGAGTACCAAGCCATAAACTCTAAAAGCATTAAATAACACGCCAATTACGGCTGAAACTCCCCGAGTTCACGCCTACACACTCTACAAAGATTATAAAATTTCACGTACGGCTGAACTCCCTGAGTTCCAAGCCTACAAACTCCGTAAATCATTACTGAGAAAACTTCCACGCACGACTGAACTCCCCGAGTTCTAAGTCCATAAATTTTCAAACATATAAAACTCTCATAAATGGCTGAACTCCCTGAGTTCCAAGCCCATAAACTTTGCAAAGACATTACTGAGAATTCCATTCACGGCAGAACTCCCCGAGTTCAAAGCCCATAAACTCTAGAATACGCTAGACATTTTGATGTACAGCCAAACTCCTCGAGTTCCAAGCCCATAAAATTCTTTATACATTGTAAAACTTCAATGCACGCACGACTGAACTCCCCGAGTTCCAAGTCCATAAATTCTGCAAACATTCTACTAGTAAAACTTTCATGTATGGCTGAACTCCCCGAGTTCCAAGCCCAAAGAAAAAGAAAAGAAACCTCTTATTCACGGCTGAACTCCCCGAGTTCCAAGCCCACACATGGTTAAGCTTCCACTGGTTATGTAACCGAACTAAGAACCATTGACAACTCTATATGAAACAAACAAAATTTTACTTCGGCTTGTGGTTCGGGGTTACTGGCAGCCACGGCTTCTGGGGCTGCGTTTTGTGGACCGGCTTCAACTTGCTGAACTTGCTGCGGAACTTGAGCACCTTGTTGAGCATCTGGAATTGCAGGATGATCAACTTGGGCCGAGTCTTGGGGCACAGCAAGTGGAAGAGCTTCTTTAGCAGCCATAATGTGAAATAGTAGAAAGAACTGGGCTGGTGGCGGTGAACGGCAACGATTCAAAGTCGACTCTCGCAGCTCCGAACGACGTTGTGCAATAAGGCACGTGTGTGGAGCTAATATATACTGCTCCGTGCTCATTAATTATTCAGTGAGAATAATAATAATAATAATAACTTTATTTATATACCGCTTTAAGTAGTTTTTATGGGTAAGGGTACAAAGCCACATAAAATTTGTTCCCGATTTTGTCAGAGAATCAGAATTTTGCTGAAAGTAGCAAAATGTAAGCCCAACAAGATGATTTTTACGAGTTCAGAATATTTTAAATTTTTAATTAGTATTTTTAAACAATATTAAACATCTTGGTTGGATTTGAGAGTAAAACAGTATTTCACAGTTCTCTCTGGATTCATCTCAAATGTACCAGCTTAGTGCAGTGTTTCAGTTTTTGTGAAAACTACTTGAGATTTTGTTAACAAGCTCAGAATAAAACCACAGAAAGCATTATGGCAAATCATTGTTTCACTGGTTTAAATAAATGTAACATTTTGAAATGAACCATTAAAGTTGGCTTATGAAGTGGTAACAAAGTTTAGCAAGACATTTTCATGCCAAAATTATGCAAATGTATTGAGTCACGGCTTCTGTGATAAGTAGTTCACTTTGAAACCTGGAAACCTGATTTCAATTGTCTAAGAGCTACTTGCATGATCACTAATAGGATAGACACATGAAACATTAAAGCCATTTTGCCTTGCAGAATACAAAATTTTGTCAATAAAGTTGAAAAAATTGTATTATTGATTGTATTGAAGATAAACCAAAAATTTCCGAGTTGATTCCTTTTTCCCTTGAAAAAAAATTAATAATCATTATACATTGTACTTGTGTGATGTGGGTTTATCATCATACCAATTATTGTTTTTAATATAAATTGTAACTTACCAAAGAACTCTTCAAACTCATTATCCAATTCCATTTCTTCTTTAGTTAGAACTGTGTCTCTGAGTTTGGCAAATATCGGTTGGGGAAAGAACCAAAGGATACGGGACCCTTTTGCATTATTCTGAACATCTTTTATAATTGGCCAAGCTGAGAATGGCTGTGTAAACCCTGCCATTGTGAATGATGTGTTGCTCATACGGAAGTTAGCATTTCCAGTAACTATAGAAAAAAAAAACATTATTTATTAATATGGACGCAGTGCAACTTCAAACGTTCAACCAGAGAAAAACGAAGAAGACATTATGACTTCAACACGATCTAATCCTGGACACTAACAACCGCACTCTGTGCGGTCTATTAGTATGTATATATTCATCAAACACCATATATGGGAATAGAATAAAAAACTAAACTTGAAGATGCTAATCCAGCTTGTATAAACATCGCCTACATGTTAGTTTCCAAGTCATTGTCGTATCAGAAATATTTTGCATATGTTTCTATAAGTCTAATTATAAAGGCAGAGTTAGGTCAAGCCATCATGCAACAAGTCCGTTAAGTTTGTTAACAAAATGTCCGATGTGTTTAATACAAAAATATAAGCTTGGCAGACCTAAAAGCTTACATGTATTATGTCACATTAACTAAGTTGACCAGCAATCATTTTGACGGTGCTCGATGATCCACAAAAATATTCTCAAGTTTTTCTCCAATGAAAAACAATTTTTGCTGAATTTGAACTCATACGATTCTCAGCTGTTATCATGTAAAAGTGATCCCGTAAATTTTCATTGAAGAATCAATTGAGAATGCTCCCGAAATATGCCAAAATTGTCCGCTGCCAAAAAACCCTTGGTAATTACTAGCAAAATAAATATGCCCTGAGGGTCTCAGGCGGGCATGATCTAGAATACTGAGTAAATCATATTATAAAACTGGAATGATTGGTCAAAGTACGTCCCGTAAATCCACTACGAAATATTATCAAACTCTAATAATCTTTATAGCGGGAACGTTTTTAAGAAAGATTTTTTGACTAATAACTGTCTACACTAGAAATAAATTAGACTCAGTACAGTCAGCTGAGTGAAATATAAAAGAGGTAAGAGCCGAAACTCTGCTTGCAGGTAAAAGTGAGATCAGTTAAAGTTCTCATGACAAACAACGATAATTTATTAATTCTAAATGACTGTTTTATCCAAAGAAGCGGGCAGTTTCGGACTGTTTAGCGTTGAAATATGAACAAGTGCGCGATTACAATTGCATTTTTACAATTCAAATTACAATTCAATTCAAGACTAGTCGTCGGGTAAAACTTTCGGTGCCTTCGTCTTTTTATCAACAGAGCCTCATTACCGGGTAGTTCATTTCAAAGAATGTGGTGCAGCTGCACTAAAAATGCCGGCGGAAGTCAGTAGGTTGTTTAAGACACCGCCAAAACAAAATATGCTTTTATTCACAAAATATAAACCAGCACATTGAATATTCAACAAGTGGAAGTGCCGAAGAAGTGCCGACAATGGTGCCACAACTGAATAATTGCTTATCATAAACACTCAGAAATAATTTCAAAAGTTATCATTAACAACCCGAATCCGCTCGATTAAACTTTTCACTTGTCTTCAACACAGTTATATGGAAAATCTTTCTCTTATTGGAAATACTAGAGATCTTGGTTGGCCGGTTTGTCATATCGATGTGTATGGACTTCACGAAAAACTGTATTTTCTTTCTTCTGATGCTTTTAGAGAGTTTGGATTTCAATCCCACGTGGCAAACCATGGTACTACTCGCATTAACAAATTTTTACAGGCAAATGGTAGGTAAACTTAGTTAGAAGCATGCTCTTTTCCATGAAACTAATGATAGTTTTTGTAAAAGAAAATAATTTTGTTTCTGTTAAGGTCAAGCTGGCCATTTTATATTGATGAGTGTCATGAAATTTTTTTTTTAGAAAATCACAAGTTTTTTTCTGAAGCGCTATCAAATTACAGTTTACAATCCAACTGTGGAACATTGCCTGGGGCATTTTTCCTGATATTTTAGCCTTAAAACAAAAACGTTTTTGGCACACTTATAAAGATAAAAATCGGATAGATTGGGCAAGGATGTGATCATAAGGCTTGTCTCAACTAGAAACATGCAATCAATTAATTCGTATCCCATAGCTAAGTCAATTGATGTAGTTGCTGCTCACTCAAACTGCTTGAAATCTGTAAGAGAAAAACATACTAAATAGTTAAAACGATAAGTTAGTCAACAAAACTGAAGTATCGAATTAGATCTGGTGTTATTGATTTTTTTATATTAATATTTTATTCTATTAATGGCTACTACCGTGTTTCTATCATACGCTCGTATACAGCGCTATATACACGCACGTTGTAGTAAATCCGTTCCATTAATTTTTCTATAGGAATTCAAAATGCCTTTGTCAACAAAGTAAGACAGTCAAATGGATATATTCTTGCTACCGCGGCAGTTCTGCTGATGATGAAATACCATGTAAAAGGTCCTAACGATGGCCAGGAGAAAGACCGCCTTCAACGTCTGCAACAGTATTGGTGTTCATCGCTTTTTATTCAGCTAAGCTCAGCAGAAAGTATCGATGAAACTGATGAACCAAGATACGGCATTCCCAAACAAAAAAGGTCTGCATTGTCAACTGCTCAGCTAAAGAGTAATCCAACAAGCCGTAGTAAAGCAATAGAGCGGCGCATCAAAGCTCAAAAACAAGCTTTTGTAGATGTTGCAACAGAGATCCATCATGGTGGAAAGCGGGATGTCATTGAAGGTATTATCCAGTCCATTTCAACTGAGAGTGAAACTGATAGCACTAACGAAAAGTGGGATGGAGCATTCACTGTCCAGGACATTGTCGATATAGCTAAAAAAGTGCACTTGAAAAGTAAAAAGAAGACTTTATATGATACTTTAACAACCGAAGATGCCGCTAAAGAGCATTACATTAATGGAGCCGACTGTATTGATGCAGGACAACTTTAAAATGACCGAGCTCTTCCGAAATCTTAGAAAACGATTGCCTGGTTTTTTTGCATCAGAAAGAGAGGTTGACTTGTTAAAGAATACTCTGAATAAAGAATTTGAAATTGTGATGGAACCAGAAACGACTAAAACGGGTATCAGAATCAATCCACATCGCTTGACCGAATGCCTACGGTTTGTTTATCCTTGGCTTAGAGGTGGTAGTGTGCCCTCTGAGTGGTGGAGAATTTACGGCGACGGAAGGACATTTGGCGGGAAATCATCTGTACTTATTGCCTTAAGTAACATAAACAACAAATCACTTCTTAATGGGATAAGTTTCCAGAGCCCTAGTGACTGCTGGCCTGTCCATATTTTTTATGGCAAAGATTCAAGAGTTAACCTGGAGCTGAATCTTGGTGAAAATGGCCAAGCTGGATATTTAAACAGATGGGCAGAGGAAATCAATGCCTCTGGCCACAATGTATATATGGCTGGTGACTCAATGTATCTCGATGCTGTTCTGGGTGGGGGGTTAGATCCCAAAAGCGAAGATTCGTTCAACATGTACAATTTCGAAACAATAGCAACCAAATCTACTGTTGGGGAGACAACTGGTTTAAGGTCAGAACTGAACAAAACAATAGAAAGAGAGCATCCTGAATCCTTGGTTCCAGTAATTGAAACAGACCATTTTGTGCCATGTGCAAATCACATGTTTGCACGTATCACAGAGAGACTGCTTTCACTAAGAATAATGTCGTGTCTCGATCTGGAGTCAAATCGTAATGCCCAAGATAAGGATGCAGCTTTGACGAATTTGCTTGCAAACATAAACTCTCGTGGCGTAAGAGATGGAAAATTTAACATTAAATTTGATAAAGGCAAGCTGGAGCCAATCACCCTCAACGTTAGCCATTCTGAAGTTATTTCTGCGCCACCAGAAACATTTGAAGAGAGTTATGGTCATTTTGGATAATGTTGCATCGAACAAGATATTCTCTGATAAGCTTCCACCTGCTCTGCAAAAAGGACTTCAGTGGCCAACAGATTCAATAACTGAAATAGAACTTGAGAAACGCATTTGGAAAATCCACTGGGAAATGCACCTATTATGCAGAAAAGATACAGACCCGAGAAATACCCAATCCGATAAAGACAATTTCAGGTTTGGCCTGACGGAAGAGGAAATCAGTGAATACGTAAAACTGGCAGACCTCTTCCATGGCCTTATTCTTTTGCGGTATGGCTCAACAAGAATTACGCCTTATATTGTGAAGAGAGTTGATATAGTACCCATTCTCCTCTCAAGACTACCCTTCCATTCTCTCTCTTTCGATGCAGTACTGAGGGAGGTGAGCATGCTCACTACCTTCACCAATGTCTATTCTATAACCACTCATCACGAGGCGGGGGATGGATGAAGGAAGAGCCAATCATGACAATTTTCAAATGGTCATATCGCCAGCTTCGACTTCGAATTCTTAAGACCCCTGTAAGTAATCAAGTAGCATTCCAGCAATTTCTGGAAAAGAGATTCGTAGAGAAAGGGCAATTGTATGCTGACCAATGCCCTAAAGGCAAAGATCTATTCCCGACTATCAACGACACTCAGTCTGACTCTTCCACTGATTCACAAAACCAGACAACCGAGCCAAACATATTGCCCAGTGATGACCAACACGTGCCAACTTATTCACAGCAACTTGAATACCAGGAATCACTGTCAAGCATAATGACGGAATCATAGAAGATGATAACAATGAATTATCAAGGCAAGCAACATTTTCTAATGATTGCCAGTCCCCACAGTCTACACAAGAACCACCAGCTGAAAATCCTGGCCATCCAAGTCTCCAATCCACGCCCACTTGCTCAAGTCCACAAACCCCTCTATTACCAGGTAAGGCTAAAAAGTGCAGTTTTCTAGAGTTATTGTACTAACAGGTAATGTGAACGAGCGCCATTTTTTTAAAACAAAGCATTATGGGAAACTGAGTTATTGCATTTTTTTAATCCATCTGAGCTGAAATAAGCACAGAAATCTATTTTTGTCGTTTCTTTACAGAAAATGCAAGTATTTTCAATTTGCATTAATTTACATGCAAGTGGCCTTTTAAACCTTTCCACTGAAACAAAGAAATTCACTGCGCTGTACTTTTTTATTTTAAGGTGGTTTAAAAGCAAAAAGAGGACGAACAGTCTTTTATCAACGAGATGGTTCACCTGCAGCTAAGCGTGCAATGATTTGTAGAGTTACCCCACAAAAGATGCATGTGACAGTGGCTACAAGTGGAAATTTACCACCTGTTAAAATACCAGTGACGTCATTTAAAGATCCCCCTCCACAGCCTTTAGAGGGTTTATGCTTTGTAATCGCTGGGAACCTGTCAGAGCGTGGGGAGAGATTTAAGGTCAATACAAAGGAACTTCATGAAATCATTTTGCAAAATGGTGGTCATGTTTATACTAGTGATGTTGAAAAAGCTTTGTATGCGGACTATATTCTTGTCACATCACAAAAAGAGGTTGAAAAACAGCCCCAAAAAATGCCCAAAGCAGTTTCACTTGCTTTTAAATTTGGGTGGAAAATTGTTTCCAAGCAATTTGTACTCAAAGCGGCTGAACTTGGAACCACACCAAGTTTAGACCTGTACGAATTAGATTTAGAAAAACTAAGAAATGCTCCAGAGGGATGTATTGCCAAGTCAAAGCTTGTAAGACAAAGCATAAGTTGTGGCAAAAAAAGGAAGAAGAGTGCTCACAGACAAATAAAAAATGCAGTAAGAGTTAAAAACAAGTATGCTAGACAGATGAGGAAGAAGTTATCTAAAGCTGCACCTAAAAGACCATGTACTGGTTACACTATATATCTAAGTGAACAATATGCAAAACTCAAGACTGAAAATCCTCAAATGACCATGAAGGATATAAACAAAATGATTTCGGTAGGTTATGCAGAGCTCTCTGATGTACAAAAATTAGGGTATGATACTAAAGCAAAAGACGACTTCGAAATGAAGAAACAAATGTATTCAGGACACTGAAAAGAATTCAGACTATAACTATTATAAAAATTATTTTTAATGTAAATACTTATGGACCTTATGTGAATTTGATATTGACACAGTTAAAAAAATTCAGTATCTCCATGCATATCAACAATGTCAGAAGTGTTAATTGTAGCATAAATATAAATTCCTTTTATAGTTTTTTTGTGATTTTGTAAATAGATTTGTACATGTGAATAATGCAGAGAGATGTGCATTGCTTAGCATTCACTGCATTCATTATTACAACAGGTTTAATGTTCTATAAAACTGATTTTAACCTACTTTTCACTATTTATAATGCACATGATTGGCCGTTCACTGTTCTAGTTAATATGTTTATGTTTGTTTCTAGTTCAATAGTTAAATATGTTAAGATTCTTTTAATAAATCAATTGTACCTTGATCAGAGTCTGTATATCACTTGGGCCAGTTTGATACCTTACATCTCATCTGCCCAACTCACCTGTTTACTCTTTTGTTTTTAATGGTCCTTTTTTGTGGGCGCGATTATTTTCAAAAATTTCTTACGAGAATTTCCACGGCCTTCAATTCTCTCCCAATATGTTGACCAAAAAAAAACCTTTGATTCCCGACGAAAAATGTGAATCATGATATAATACAAGATAATACATAATGACCTTTATTTTTACAAGTAACAGTAACAAGAGGTAATATTTACAATATGTTGTTTCTTTGAATATAATTACTTATTTTCTTGGGGATATCAAAATTGTTTTTAACTCGTTGCATGTCTTTATCATTGTATTGTACTGTTGTGTTTTGTGTTATTAAATCAACTTAACAATAAATCAACCTACAATAAAGTTAGGACAGAAGGATCGAATGATGGAAATGACTTTTATTAACAACTGAAAAAATAGCATTTTAATCTATACTACTACTAAAAGTGATTTGCACTTCTCTCTATAGTTTTCGTTAGTAAGCGGAAATGGTGCTTCGCAGTAGCGAAAAGAAAACTTAAGAGCAAATGAGTTTTTATCCAAAAACACATATACCTCAGTGACAAATTTGAAATGGCAATCTGGGATACCAGCTCGAAGTGGCTTAACATCCCATTCTTTCCCTAATAAACTGTCCAGCAAAGCAAAACCCTTCCCTGATAATGAATACGTTGCCCTGAAATGAGTATTGGACAACAACCCAAAAAGTAAAACATCGTGTATTGGTTCAAATGCATCAAGGCTGATAGGGGCTGAAGGTTTGGTAGCATTAACACTAATCCCATTAAAAATGCCTTGGCGCATTTGAGCAGCTAAGGAGTAGCATCTTAATTCCCTAAAGTAAGAAAGACTGGGGTTTTTCTCTTGGCAATTGGCAATACGATCATGGCAGTCACTGACGACTACATTAATAAACTTTGAAATCGGTGATAACACAAATTCAGATTTAGAACAAAGCCTAGACACATACAAAGCATTGATAGTGCAAACAAAATCCGAAACAACTGACAAAATACGCACAATTTGGTTTTCCTTCTCTTCCCTTACACAACGAGAGCATTGAACAAGAACTGTTTTCGAATTGGACTCTCTATAAATCTTAGTAATCAAAAAGGGGCAATTAGCAAAATACTCAAAATAGCATAGTGATCCAACTTTTACCACAACTCCAGTTGCACTGCACACGTACACGCTATATTCTAAAACAGCATTACATGCAGAGTTCAATTCCGTTGTCAGCTGCTGTCCTTCCTCACTTTGAGCTTCCTTTTCTGTTCTTGTGTCGCTTATGGCTCCTCTCTTTCGCTTTTTTGGTTCTCTATCACATCTGACTTCATCAGTTGTCACGTCCCAAGGTCTACAAACACTCAATTCCCTACTTTCGCTGTCCTCTACAAGCACTGTTCTATTCATTGGATCTACTGTAACCACTGTCACAACTTTTGTCCCCATGAATAGCTGATCTCCCTTGACAGTCTTTGATAGGTTTGGATGCTACAAATAAGAACCAGATAAATACGATTTAGTTTACACTGAAATGAACAGATGAAGAGTAGCTGCAATTCTCTAAGTATTGATAATTTCATACAAATAATGAGTTACCTTGTTAATAGTTCCGGCGTTCGAGGGCGGATTTCTTGTCCTCGGTGATCTTTCCAAAACAGTAACTGGACGTATTTCTTCAATGCTCGAAATGGTTCTGTCATATTGAGAGCTCCATCCAATGAAATGGACAACTAAACCTTGATCAATTAACTGAACTATTTCACAGGAATGCCATACACCATTCTCATCTAATGCTTCAGCTTTATCTCCAACACCATAAATATCCATGTCAAGTTACGTCTTTATCGAAGATAAGATTAGCTCACAGAACGGTCAAACGATCAAACTCTGAATGCCAAAAAGTGCACGCGAAATGACTTTCAGCGAAGTTTGCCTTCTGAAAATAGCGCTTCTTTGCTTTGTGTAGTCGGAATGAAAAATGAAAAATGCCGCCTCATATCCGGTTTGTCGGCATTGCATTCATCAGAAGCTTTTATCGACCGGCAACCATTTGTGCACTTGCCGGAGACTGAATCGCTTAAATCAAAGCTATTGTCATTCGTTATTTTCAGAGGCAATACTAATAAAACAACAACTTTTCCAATATCTCCTTGTAACACCTTTATTTTATCAAGCTTAGTTTTTACATTTATTTTTTAAATGTTTAAGAGAATGCTAGCGTAATATTTAAGGGCCGGCTTTCGACAGGAAACTCAGTTTGTGCCTCGGAATGAAAAATGAAAAATGCCGCCTCATATCCGGTTTGTCGGCATTGCATTCATCAGAAGCTTTTATCGACCGGCAACCATTTGTGCACTTGCCGGAGACTGATTCCCTTAAATCAAAGCTATTGTCATTCGTCCTTTTCAGAGGCAATACTAATAAAACAACAACTTTTCCAATATCTCCTTGTAACACCTTTATTTTATCAAGCTTAGTTTTTACATTTATTTTTTAAATGTTTAAGAGAATGCTAGCGTAATATTTAAGGGCCGGCTTTCGACAGGAAACTCAGTTTGTGCCTCAGTGTGCACACAACACTATTCAAGCTCAAATGAATTTGAAATCAGCGGCGCTTTCTATAATGTTCTATATTTTGAAAATCTAAGATTGACAGGGGTTGATATAAACACGGTGGGCATAAATCACCCCAAAAACGCGCAACGGAAAAATGTCGCTTTACACATTCTAAAGTTGAACAAACTTGACAGAATGTGATCGACGATCCCCCGCCGGGGTCTGTAAGGTGATTCTGGAATAAAACGGGCAAGTCTGTCTTCATGTATATAATATAAAAACTGTATCAAATCATTAACTTTCTTTCAACTACAACCTATAGCTTTTCCTTCCCAGTGAGTTTTAGGGGAAACACTACTCAGTTGAACTCGAAAAACAACTCCGTGTCACTTTGGATTAATAATCCAAAAAGACGGTCTTTTTGGATTAATAATCGAATTTGCAAGTCAGACTCGCTTACTAAATCTAAAAACAACTTAACGAAAAATTTCATCCCAAATTATAGAAAACTTTTTTAACTTTATAGATATTTTGATGTTTTTGTTTGTTAGTTGCTTACATGTAATGAAATACTTTATGCTTATATCGACATTGGTGGGGCACAGTCCTGGTTGTTGGTCTTCTTGACTTCATGTAAATTCACGGCTTCAGTGATGCTTTAGAATTGTCATTGTGTCTTTAACTTTTTTCTTTATCAGCTTTTTCATCTAGAAACAAAAGTACTTCTTTACGCCCTTCATTCTTGTGAATGCTAAATTGTGCAAGGTGTTCTTAGCGTATGACAGATATGGCCTGGTATCTGAATTTGTTGTGGATGGCCTATCTCATCTCTCAGGACTAGGCGGTGGTGTTAGTACATCCGCAGGTTCTAAAATGTTGAAAAGAAAAAAAACTTTATTCAGATATGTTTCAAACTGCATGGAATTCTCACATGAACAATATAAAAGCAAATTTCTTACCATTTTGTTCGAAGAGTGGCTGGTGTTGAACCCAATGCAACGTCTCGCAGTTGATTGAATTCCTGAGGGAGTAAAATCGATAAAAATGACATTAGGAACTAAAGTAATGTACAGTCATGTTTCATGATTTAGTTGACTCACTGCCGAGATCAAGTTCACATAGCTTACCAGCGCGTTAAGTCATCAAGTTGTGGATGAAGCTAGTAGTAGAAAACAAAAACAAATTTAGATTGAGTCCAGAAAGGAAAAGTCATGGAGACTTAACTCACCTGATCCAGGGCTTCAGTATAGTTTTGAAGGTGGCTGGCTAATGCTGCCAGCCACGCATAAACTTGTTCATCTTGTACTATCATCTTAAAATATAAATATCATTTAAGTCAATACTAGGAAAGTACAAAAAAGAAAAGTACCGAAAATATCACTGTAGTAAGCAAAAACTGATGAGATGCCAACTTACAGCCTGTTGGGGTTGTGGTTCGGCGTTGTCCATTGTTGACTACTGAAGATAACTTTTGCTCCTCTGTGCTAAGCTATTTTATACTACATTTTTGTTTGCATTGGTTATTTATAATTGACTTAATAATTCAATATCTCGAACATGAGATATGATAGGTCTGTTATCTAAGAAGTCATTCTCAGTCAAAAAGCAATTGTTTATTAGCATTGCCAAGACAATAGAATTATATTGCAGCACACCAAACCATTAGTGCTTGTTGTCTAATGATACCTGGACACTTTTGCAATTAACATGCCAGACTTGAAAGTGTCAGAGCAGTTGGTTTTACATTGTTCTTTTGTATGTCAATTATTTCATAAATGAAGCTCTCCTGCGAGCAGAGAATCATGCAGTTCAGTGAGAACGTCTAAAAAGTAAAATGAGTTAAAACAAAGTTATGCTCTCAGAATAAAAAAGTCGCTTTCATTAAAATTGAAAACGATTTCACGGATACAATATCCTACGTCACCACATCATTTTTCCAGTCAGAAGTGATGGTGAAATTGATTTGAGGGAGGGAGTGGTTGTTTTTGAAAATAAATATCCTCCAAATCACCCAGCTCAAGTCAAATGGTCAGCCCCTAATATTATGGGTCGTTAGAACAAATTTGATCAAACATTCTCACGGTGGTCAGATGTTGATTTTTTTTCTTAGTTGAAAAGAAACGTGTTAAAAGGATAGTAATGTAATTGATTATGTACTATTAGTTAATCCTTTATTTGCTCAACAATTAATGTAGGCTTGAAGACTGACAAGTATCCTTCCCAGATGCTGCATGATTATGAAACAAGTTACGTTGTAGTCTAAGGGTTGTTCGATCCTCAATTGATTTGCTTTGAATTGGTAGAGTGGAATGCAATGTACAGACTTTAATTAACACAATACAACTAGAACAGCAGCTTTTCTCCAGAGCTCTTCAACATTGTTTGATCACGATCTTAAAGTTGCTCAAATATATGATTATGATGGCCCGATTATGATCTATAGATGATAATTTGTTACCAAAACAATGATTTAAGCTCACCGATTAACCAATTTTCTGGCTAAAGAAATTCAAATTAACTTAAGCATTAACTGAAAGTGACTTAAGGGTCTGATATACTCAACAAATTGTAAGTTATTTTTAAAAAGGTTAAAAGCACTGATACTTCGACAAACAAAGAAAATGTGTTGGCCTAAAAGGAGGTAACTCAGTATGAGCATTTTATATAACATTTGGACTTGTTATTCAACAATGAAGTGCAACAATTACAATGTTTGAAGATTTTGTTGTGCACAATTGCAGGCCTGAAACTGCAGACTACATAAGGTTGCATACCTAATTTTGTTGGATTACGTTCCCACGCTACTTTTAAAAGTTGGTTGCCTTGTTTACCTATTGTGACCTGGACATGTTTAGTTTTGGATTAGTGCAATTTTTGGGGAAACTAGTATAAAAGCCAAAATTGTCACCATAGCAGTGTTCACTTTGAGAAGTCCTCACTGTGGACTAACAACTGAAAAAATGCCTGCACCGTTTGCGGAGCATGTGGTATGTAATCATAAATTTAATCTATATTTTATTATCATTTCTCAGTCTCTTATTCCCGGCAGCTTTTCTTGACACCACTTTTAAAAGGAATTCATTTCTTTCCATTCAGATAAATGTCAACGATGAACAAATCTTTGGCTTCCTGACCGAGCTCAACATCTACCTCCAGCATCAAATGGAGCAATTTGATGAAGTAAGTATCTAATCTCTTCATACTTCAGTGAGATAAATTTCTTTATTTTTAGAAATTAACATAGTTTCTACTTTCGAAAACCTCACTAATGTAAAAATAAGTCAGTTATCGGCCTTCAGCTCGTGGTTATGTGATTTATTCACCTCGGGCTTACGCCCTCGGTGAATAATATCACATAACCCCTCGCTTCAGGCCGATAACCCTCACATGCACATGGTCATATGTAGCCTCTCCCATATTGAACTGCGCTAGAGCGCAAAACTTAATTGTATCCTAACTGTGATATTTTTGCTTGTCATTTAGAACTTTCCAAATACAAATCAAAATACAAGATGGTAAGAGGAGTTTACATTGCTGACTTGCATATTTAGTTTTGACTCCGTTTAAACAAACCGCTTTGGTTCTCTTGTTAGGATCGTCATGATGGAACGCGCACTGCGGTGTGTAGCAACCTTCCTATACCACCTGGTATATGATTCAGTTGGTAAGCTAGCACGGCTCATACATTGACATTCCTAATTTTATTGAGTAATCTAGGCAGCACGCGCGCAACGATTGGCCTGTGCAGCATGGTACTGCATGTTAGCAAGTATACCCTGGTTAGCAAGTGCGTATTGGAGAATTTAGTCTCACGAGGTATCCCAAACATTACCCCTTGGATTCCCTAAGTCTGTGCAAACACAAAATACCTTTATATTTCTAAGCAGCAAATCTTTGAGCCAGCAGTCACATGGTACCAAGAGACCATAATACTAAGAGAGCGAAACTCAGTATTGATGTCTGCGATGTTCGTGGCGCCTAAGGCTATTTTTAGTAACTTCGTTATAGCACGCGCAAGGCCCTCAACAAATAGAATTTGATTTTTGACGTGCGCGCGGACGGGACGGGACAGTTTGAATTCTATTGTTTAAGAGCCTTACGCGCGCGATGGCAAAATTACTAAAAATAGCCTTAGCCGCCACGAAATTGGAAATATTGATTTTGTGCCTTGTGAATGTTAGCAGTAAGGTTCTATAATTACAATCCAATTAAGAGATTGCTTTTCAAAATTTCAGCAAATCAACATCCAGACGCAGATCTAGATGAGCCAGACATGTGATTGAAAAATTGTAAATATATATAAAGAAACAACATATTCAGTGTAACATATTGTAAATATATAAAAATAAATATTATTATGTACTTTCTGCTGAGTAATATGTTATGACTCACGTATTAAAGTTATATACCTATTTCAAAAAAGGTTACCGCTAAGAGCGATAGGCGATAGGTAATAGGTCATTCCAAGACCGTGTTTCTATCAAACGCTCGTATACAGCGCTATATACACGCACATTGTAATAAATCCGTTCCATTAATTTTTCTATAGGAATTCAAAATGCCTTTGTCAACAAAGTAAGACAGTCAAATGGATATATTCTTGCTACCGCGGCAGTTCTGCTGATGATGAAATACCATGTAAAAGGTCCTAACGATGGCCAGGAGAAATAACGAACGCCTTCAACGGCAACCATTTGTGCACTTGCCGGAGACTGAATCGCTTAAATCAAAGCTATTGTCATTCGTCATTTTCAGAGGCAATACTAATAAAACAACAACTTTTCCAATATCTCCTTGTAACACCTTTATTTTATCAAGCTTAGTTTTTACATTTATTTTTTAAAACAACGGGTGACTCTGGTGGCCCCATCACTATACGCTTTACTTTCTTCTTACTATCTACCATGATCTTTGAGTGCTTATATTCTGGAACAGAAATGAATTAAACATTTAAATTATATGCTCCAAAAATACCAAAAGACAATTAAACTACTAAAACACTAAAGACATCAAAGAGTGTTATATTAACAAGGCAAAATATGCATACCCAAACTGACTTTATGAGCTGGCTTTTCATCAATTACATATTGTTCAGATATAAATCTGGCATGTTGCTGTAGCATCCATTCCCTATACAAAAGTCAACAGCAGTGATGAATTTACTTGTAGAGGTAAGGTTCTTAATATTAAAATTTATTGTAGTTGTGAACCTAAATAACATGAATAATTATGTCAGTAATGGTGACGATCGTCTCAAAATTACAATGCATACCATCTTTCACAAGGACCGATGTTTGGGTACATCTAGAAAATAAAAAAACAGCAGTACAATTTTAATTAGCTTTAAAAAGCACCTTTATAGAATACTCGGTATAATCTACCTTGTCAAACTCTTGTAATCGACTTTCAAGATAGGAAGCAAGTTCTTCCAAGTGATCTTTTACGTGGATGTCCTGTACTTCTATCTAAAGTTCGAGCACAACAACAAATTTTAAGTCAAGTAGACTCATCAGTGATAAAATAAAAACACAAAATTCACCATTAAATCCTCTAACTCTTACCTGGAAGGCGATTGAGCTATGGGAGCTATTGAGATGACTCGCCATGGTATAATCGTGACTGGTTTATATTCAGTATCGTACTATCTGGACACCGTACTAATTGGAAATACAATGCGCACGCCACATGACAGTTACGTTTGATTATTATCTTATTTAGGCGCTTTCGCGGGCGCTTTCGAAAACGAAGAAAGAACTAATTTCATTGATACACACTGCAATTCCAAAGTCAAGTTTTCGGTTGCAGGAAAGAAACATGAATTGATGGATTAATGTTTTTGTGATCACGCAATTCAACTAACATTTATAAAAAGATTAATCGCTAAATAATGTCGTTTAGTATTTCAATTTTTAAATATTTTTTTACAAGCTATTATCTAACTATTACATTGGTCTACTTTCACTGACATAATCGATTTTGTCTTGCCTGCTTTATTTTGTTGGGATTGTTTTTATACAGAATGACAAGTACATGCCTTAATGTTTATTTTGTGCTATATCTCGTAGTTGAATCTTGAATTTTAATTAGATGTTCAAATTCATTAATGAACTTGCTAACCAGTGTCAGTAAACATCGCCACCCAAGTGCTAAGTCGTTCTTTGTAGCACAGATCATGCCTTTGACCAATCGGAGCAGTGAAAATCAAATGAATATTAATGTTTTATGAGTCTTCGGTCCTATATTCCAGCAGTCAATACCAATCGTTAGTGTCCATGATTAGATCGTGTTGAAGTCGTAATGGACATGGACAGTGTAGACTAAACCCTTTCTAGGCTTTTTCCAAGCACAAGAACTACTAGTAACAGAACATCACAGATTCCCATCCAAAGCCGTTGAAGAGTAACAGGCATCAGAATCACCCTTACTGAAAGTCTACTAGTAAGCAAGGATATTGAAAGATATTCTTATTGCCCAACCCTAAACTAGCAAACGTTCCTCATTGTGGAATCCATGAAAGGCTTTATTTACGCAGTGTTGTGGCCACAGCCTTTGAAATTTTAACTGATATGTCATCATCAGAAATCGAAGAAAGTTTTTTGCGCGTTTTTTTGAATTGTTTGAAGGGAAAGAAATTGAGGTGGTAAGAGCTGTGGGTAATGAATCATAACGCCCAATCTATCCAAAGAAGCAATAGATGGAAGAGTATTGAAACATCTAGCTGGTCTGGGACCAGTATAAATCAGATGTGCACAATGTATTGAGGATGATTTTCCATGGGTGCCTGATGATGATGAAAGTGAGACTAATGAGAAAATGGCATTCTAGTAATTTATCTTGAAGATGAAGATCATGATGACCCAAAGCAAGCCATTGATTACAGTCCAGCAATCACATTGTAAGCTGTCTGAGTTAAATGTGTTCTGCCTCAACTAGTGCTCTCAGTGGAGCAGCTTCCAGTGCCAGTAGAATGATTTCTGCAATGTCAACCTGTCCAACCTGTTCAACCTGTAACAAACCTTTCCCTCTTTCAAAAATAGAAATTCATGCAGATTTGGTTGAGCAAAAAATATGACAGGAGGTGCCACTGTATGAATCATAAGTTCTGGTCCCTAATATTTCAATTGCAGAGGAAATTGTGCCTCAACAAGCTCAAGAAGAAACAGCTATTCAGAAATAGGAAACAGGAAGTAATGAAGATGTGCCCACCACTACTATTTTGGATCAGTTTTCAAAGCTTGTTAAGCAACCACCTACAAAGATGAACATAAGAAGAAAGTACGTTTGGGAAGATTTGTTTGTGAACCACAAGGTGCAAGCGTGACTCTGGCAAGTCACGCGTCCTCAGAAGTCCTTCAGACTACTCAACCATTGAATGTTGATTGCACTGATCAAATGCCTTTGTTTACTAGTGTTTCTGGATCATCAGACGCCTATGCCTCTACAGTCACAAGTGTAAACCCTATGGGGTGCCATCCGAAGGCTTTCGAAACCATTTCGAGCTCAGAATCAGAGGACAGAGACATGGCTCACTCAAAAAAAGGGGAAAATATTTTATATAAGCAATATAAAACGATTGCTCATGTCTCTATACTGGGATACAAAGAACAGAGACATGCACGTGCATTTTATATATATATATATATAATATACATAATATACATGGAGATGGCACTCTAAATTCTCCAATTGAATGATTTAAATTTACAGGTTTGTAGCTAGCCAGTGCTTGATATTTGAGGGCCAAAAGTTTAACACTTACGCTTTAAACTTTACACTTGAGTATTAATTTTCTATTAAAGTTTCACCTCTAGTTCAAAAGAGTGTTTGTGTGTCAATAACATACCACATGCGCATAAGTTGTGGAAGTATGTAGTATGAGCGTTGAGTGCTGGAGGTGAGGGACAATAAGCTGTAAACTGTTCCCCAAATTGTCTGCTCTGCCTCTCGCTGATAGAGAAAAGAAAACAATTGGTAAACAGTGGTGAGCAATGAGTAACTTTTATTCATGAACAAAAAACAGCAAAGCAAGCATGGCTATTATTAAATTAGTTGAACCTTCATTAAATAAGACTTAAGACAGACACACTAAGAAAATAAAATACATTAAAGGAATGTATTATTAACAGACTGCATTTAAAAGATTATTTGGCTGGGACACCTGTATCATTTGTTATTGTTTTTTATAAAATATTTGAGATATAATGCGCATGCTGATTGGCTGGCTACCATGTATCAGAGGACAGAGACACGGCTTACTCGCTCAAAACGTCGAAAATATTTTATAAAAGCAATATAAAACGATTGCTTATGTCTCTGTAAGTGATATAAACACTATGGAAGATGTAGAGCACTGGAAAAGCAAGAGAAACACACGGCTACGCCTCGTGTTCCCAAGCTTGCTTTTCTCTTGCTCTACATCTTCCATCATGTTTATGTCGAGTACAGAGACATGTGCACACGTTTTACATTCCTTAAATATAACAACCTAGCTATAATAAAACAAGTCGCAATCCAAATTTTCACTTTTACACTTTGCAAAAAGCATTGAAAAATGGGGGATTTTTCCAGTTTGAACCTCAAATCATCTGTTTTGCACTGTCTTAATTGTCCAAAAATTCCTTATGTTGAAAAGAAATAATGTGTTCTTAGCAAGCAATCCTAATTTGATAAGAATTCAATGAAAATTTTGTCAGTGCAAAAGTGCAAATTTGGATTGCGACCTGTTTAACCCCCTAATTGAAAGTTTAAGAAAACAAATTATAATTGTATGGCACTTTGAGAATATTTCATTGAAAATAGAGGCAAGTCAAATTTGAAATGAATCAGTGTTCTTTTTTTTTGCTTTAAATAAATTTATTTAGTTATTTGGTCAATACCAACCTCCAGAGCAAATGGCATGAGTTATACTGGCAGGTGGCATGGTACCTAAGAGAACATTTCAAATGGCCCATTAACAAAAAATATAGAAATATACTGCACATACTGCTTATCATAACTAATAAGAGGAAGGAATTATAGGTTAATTAAAGTAAAAAAGGCCAGGCAGTATACATTGATAAAGGGATAGAAATATGATATTATGCATACCTTGAACAGCCATGGAATCCTACTCAAACCTAGGAACACTTCTTACACTGTCATTACTGCTTTCATTTCAACTAGAAACAAACAAACAAATAAACAAACATAAAACAAAAACAAATAACAATGACCTTAGTTTTCAACTCCAAAAAGATTACCAAAAAAGTAATTTTATAGGGCAGAAGAAAGCTTTGTGGAAGTGGAAACTAGGTCATTTGTTATAAATTGCACACAATTATTTTTTTTTGTTTGACACATTTATGTAGCCTCTGAATAAAGAAAAATAAATAAAATAGAACTAAACAAAATCAAATAGATATTAAAATAAAAGACGTGGCTTAAAACAAAATGAAATAAAACTCACTTGCCTACAATTACATAGACACTAATTTTGTTAATCTAAATCTGAGACTGACCCACTTGTAAAACAAGATGATGTACATGCAGCCTTTGAACTCAAAGTTTGCAATTGACTTTAATTTTAATAAAATCAAAATTTTGGCATGCTTTTTCCTTCACTTTCAATTAGTGATACCTCCTCCACATCATCTTCATCATGCAGTACAGCTAACAGTGATGAACTTGAAGCTGTCGAGAACGATTTTTGACACATTTGTAAACCACTGGGTTTCCTGTGGTATGTTAGTCATAAGCCTCGTTTTGGTGCAACAGCACATGGTTCGGGAGTCGTTGTAGTTTTGTAATGGCGGAGTAGTGATTTATTTGGGTGCAATAAAGGCAAGAAGAGAGAGAGAACAGTTGTATTTGGTGTCCTGGGAAACGTTTCCCACACCAAAAGTGGCGACCATGCCAGGTTGAAGTTGATGGATCAACCATTTCTGATATTAGCAAGTTCAACTATCTGTTAGAGCTTGTACAAGGTCAGCCAAAGGAGCATATTCTGGGTCTTCCCCATTCCCCTGAGGGTTATAAAGAGGCCAAGAAAATTTTGGAAATGACTTATGGCAAAGATAATCAAGTTCACAAGGCCTTAATTAAAGTCATTACCAGCCGTCACAAATGTTCATAAAATCAAAGAAATCCATGAGTTCTACACAAAGTTGTCTAGAACCTAGTTGTCAGAACCTTAGCTACCATGAAGAAGCTGGAGGGGTCACAAGCATTCACCTATAGTATTATGGACAAACTTGGTCCAGTTAGAGAAGTTATGATTCAGAATGATGATAAGTGGGAGGAATGGGGTCTGGAAGATGTTGTAGACCACTTGAGAAGATATACTGAAAGACACCCACTACCAATCAGCTAGCAGTGATCAGGTTTCAAATGCACAAAGGCAGTTGACGGGGGAGCACAGTGTTGAAATCAAAAGAAGAGAAAGGGTGATGATGGCAAGTCCACCTCCTCCACAGCCATATGCTGTTAGACCTTGTGTCTACTGTGATTCTAGTAGCCATAGATCCAAACATTGTACTAAAGTTCTTGACATTGCCAGCAGAAGAGATACACGAAAGAAAAAGAAGTTGTGCTACAATTGTGCAAAACCAGGACATTCAGCATCTCAGTGCAAGTCCCGTGGGTGTGGTAAGTGTAACAGTAAGCATCATACTTCTTTATGTGATAAGACACCTGGTACACTTACATCTAACTCCACCCATGAGTCCAACCCACCCAAGGAAAGATTTTACAGTGCACTTGGTGTACAAACATTACATACCACAGTAATTGCTAAAGTTAATGGAATACCAGCACGCATGATGCTTGACAAGTGGAAGCAGGAAGTTCATACATCAGTAGTAATCTTTTGTGTAAGCTGAACTTGAAACCAGCACGGATTGAAAGGAGAGTCATATAGCAAATGTATGGAACTGTTGATAAACAAGTAGAAATCTACAAAGTACAAGTTGAATCACTTGGCTTGAATGCTTTCAGTATGGACTTACAGTGCATCAATGCAGAGAAACCCACCCTTGCCTACTTACCAAATCCAAATGTTCCAGAGCATACACCTGTACATGTCATACTTGGTGCTGCTGATTTACAGAGAATAAAGACTGCAACCCCACCAGTGCTTGGCAAGAACCCTGACACAGACCCTGGGGCAGAGCTTACCAGACTTGGATGGATTATTGTGGGAAAATCAACATCAGCGACAGCTGAAGCAGACAAGAGCTTCTTCATGAATTCAGATGAGTTTAATCAAATGTGCTCTCAAGAAGTGTTTGGACTTTCTGATCCTAAAGACAATCAGGACTTGTGTCATGAAGATTATCAGAAGCAAATATGCAGACAAGATGATGGGACATACTCCACAAGGTTGCCTTGGAAACCAGATCATCTAGAGCTCCCAGAACACAAAGAATTAGCCTTAGCAAGACTCAGAAGCACTACCAAAAAGCTTGAAAACGTAGAGAAACTTGAAGAATATCACAGCATAATGCAAGAACAAGTAGGACAAGGAATACTGGAGCCTATACCAGAAACTCCAACAGGTAAAGTAGTGCACTATGTTCCACATCAACCGGTTATCCAAGAGGAGGCTGAGTCAACAAAGTTAAGAATTGTATATGATTGTTCAGCTAAAGCAAAACCACAAGAGCCATCACTAAATGACTGTTTAGAAGTCAGCCCCCCTTTACAGCCCATTTTATTGAGGAACAGAACAAAGAGACGTATTACGGGAGACATCAAGAAGGCTTTCTTACAAATTCAAGTTGATCCTGAAGATAGAGATGCTTTGCGCTTATAATGGTATGATGATTTATTTAACAAGAACATTGTGGAATATCGCTTCACACGTGTCATCTTTGGATCAGGCCCAAGTCCTTATATACTTGGTGCAACTCTTCACAAACATGTAAGTCAGTATACAGATAAATACCCGCAAACAGTGAAAGAGTTGTTAGACAACACTTATGTTGATGATATACAGTCAGGCGGTGACAGTAAGGAACTGTTGTTAAAGTTCAAGGAAGAGTCTACAGAGATTATGGAAGAAGGAGGATTTCATTTTCATAAATGGCACAGCAATGTTCCAGAAGTTGACGAATCATCGTTCAAGCAAGAGCAGTCAACTGAAACAAAGATCTTAGGAATTCCATGGAACAAGCAAGATGACACAGTTGCTGTAAGCTTCAAATCCTGCCTGGAAAAAAAGCGAGGAAGGAAATGTGACAAAGAGACATATGTTGTCATCAATAAACCAGGTATTTGACTTGCTTGGCCTAGCTGCACCAGTCATGATGACAGGGAAGATTATCTTCAGTGAAGTTTGCTTGAAGAAACTAAAGTGGGATGATCTGGTACCAGACGACTTAATGCAAAGGTGGGAGAAGTGGCTACAAAGCTTGAGAGACTGTCCAGTGATTATTGTGCCACGTAGTGTTGTAAGTGACTACTTAGTCAAGATGATAATGCATGGATTTGCAGACGCAAGTAAGTTGGGTGTTGCTGCAGCTATTTACATGTTGGCACTTCATAACGATTCATCAGTTCATCAAAATTTGCTTGTTGCAAAGTCACGAATTGCACCCAACAACCAAACCATTCCCCGGTTAGAGCTTATTGCAGCTCACACCCTTAGCAGATTGATGAACCACGTGAAACACTCCTTGGAAGACCAACTTATTACAGAGTATCATGCATGGGTTGACAGCACTACTGTACTCTACTGGATTGGAGGAAAAGGAACCTGGTCCCAGTTTGTGCGCAACAGGACAACAGACATCAAAGACAAAAATTATATACAGTGGCATTATGTTCCAACTGACGAAAATCCAAGCGATGTTGGAAGTAGAGGTTCTGTGCCCAGCAAGCTTACACAGTTCTGGTTAAATGGACCCACATGGCTGAAGGATCCAGAAGATTGGCCTGACCAACCACATACATGTGAAACAGATGAAGCTGTGAAGGAAGCAGTACGGGTAAAGGTTGAGAAGCAGCTGTTAGCCAAGGAAGAAAAGAAAGATAAAGACACATTTGACATACTTCAACAACGTTACTCATCATATTGGAAGCTTCTGAGAGTCACAGCACTAGTGTGGCGTTTCATCCACAGCTGCCGAGGCGTCAAGCGAGTTGGTGTCCTGAGAACTGATGAGATACAAGAAGCTGAGAAGTTCTGGATCCGGAGAGCACAGTCATCACAGAAGTTAGAGTCAAATGTTGAGCTACAGAGAGATGCCGAAGGAGTATGGCGATGTGCTGGAAGGGTTCCCAACTATAGCCCTATATTTCTTCCAAGAAACCACCAATTGGCAGTCCTACTCATCAAACAGAATCATGAAAAGACCTTACATGGGGGAGTGTCCACAACGATGCACCAGGTACTGAGAGAAACTCTGGGTACCGAAGCTGAGAAGTCTGGTAAAGAAGGTAGTTCATGAGTGCAATGTGTGTAAACGATACAGGGCTGAAAGCCCTAGCAGGGACAAGTATGCCCAAATCTTGTCTTCCAGAATTTAGAGCAGAGCTGTCAGAAGCCATTTGCAGTAACCGGTGTGGACTTCGCTGGACCAGTCATTTACAAGGTTAGAAAGAAGTGACCAGCAAAGCCTATATTATGCCATGACCTGACTGCAGTAGAGTTTCAACTGAGCATTGAAAGAATTTGTTGCTAGAAGAGGATGTCCAAGGACCATAATAAGTGACAACGGAAAGACATTTGTGGTCACAGGAAAGTGGCTCAACACACTGAAGAAGGATCAAGGTCTTGCTAACTATATGGCAGCCCTTGACATCACATGGAAGTTTAACTTATCACGTGCTCCATGGTGGGGTGGCTTCTTTGAACGCCTTATTGGTATCATGAAACGAACCCTCTCAAAAGTTATTGAGAGGGGTCTCCTGACATTTCAGGAACTTGATGAAGTGCTTCTTAATGTAGAGAACATGATGAACAACCGTCCACTAACTTATCTAGGAGAGGAATTTGAACAACCAGTCATAACTCCTAACACATTGTTGAGAGGGAGACCTAACCCTGTGTTACAGGAAGACTTGGAGTTTCTCAGTGAAGAGCCTGATATTTGCAAGCACATCAAGTTCCTTCAGAAGACGAAAGAAGATGTAAGGAAAAGATTCACCAAAGAGTATGTACGTGCATTGGAAGAGAGACAATCAAGACATGCTGAGGAAGTGGAAAGAGTACCCAAAACTGGTGTTGTTGTACTGCTAAAGGAAGATATTAAGCATAAAGCGCAGTGGAAAATCGGACGTGTTGTATGCCAAATCACTGGTAAGGACAAGAAAGTCAGAGGACTCAAGGTAAAGATTGGAAGCGGATGCATAGTTGAACGTCCACCACAGTTAGTGTGCTTGTTAGAAGTTGGAGGTGAGGACCCTAGTTGGAGAGCCACAAGAGAAGAAAGAAGCAACCAAGAACCTAGAGTTCAACCAAGCAGGAAGGCAAAGAATGCTGCTGTTGATAAGTTGAGAATTATTGCACAGCAAGAAAACATTGACACTTGAACATTGTTGAACACTTATTGTTACATTTAACTGTTATGAACACTTAAATGGGGGGAGGGTGTCGAGAACGATTTTTGACACATTTGTAAACCACTGGGTTTCCTGTGGTATGTTAGTCATAAGCCTCGTTTTGGTGCGACAGCACATGGTTCGGGAGTCGTTGTAGTTTTGTAATGGCGGAGTAGTGATTTACTTGGGTGCAATAAAGGCAAGAAGAGAGAGAGAAGAGTTGTATTTGGTGTCCTGGAAAACGTTTCCCACAAAGCTTCACTCAGATGGTCTTCATTGAAATCATCAGCATCGGTCTCAGCAATAGTCTCTGGCTCTATTAGGATATTAGTTCAGCATATTATGATCATTATTAATAATAGTTTTACTATTTGTATTCACAGAGTACTTTTTGGCACCTGTGAATGGTGTATTAGCAGGGTGTATGTATCTAGAGATGTTGTAGCAAAACTATATTAAATTAAATTAGTAAATGTCTGACAAGCGCAATGAATTTTTTATAGAAACAACATGTAGTCAAAACCAAACTTTTGTTTCTTAAAGCCCCTACAACGTCTGCAAGATTGGTATAAATTTTGAATCTTTGTGTGTTGAAAATAACCCTTCAAATAAAATTTCGTCTATCGGCCATATAGTTTCTGAGGTATGAAGGTTTGGAATTTCAAAATGCAAATGAGATGATGTCATTTACAGGATTTGACCTAAATGCTTGTTACATTTACAGCAAGTGCTCTTGGACTTTTTAAATATAACCAAAATATTTACTAAACCATGTTTCATTATGGAAATTGGTTGCAAATGGCAAAATTGTAGTAGTTTGCACTGTAATGTTTTAATTTGTATAATAAATTATCCCATAAATGATGTCATCTCATTTGAATTTTGAAATTTCAAACCTTCACATCTCAGAAAATATATGGCTGATTGACAAAATTTATTTGCAGAGTAATTGTCACATACAAAATATTCAAAATATATATACTAATCTCATAGAATTGTTATAAGCACTTTAAGAAATTAAAGAAAAGAAAAATGATTAAAAACATTCAGCTTGATTGTCAAGGTCAATCTGTGCCAATTCCTCATCTGAGGCAGTATAGCTTGTCTCATCATCTGAGTTGGCCAAATGGGCTGTATTTTATTGCAATTAAGATTAAAGTTATAATTATATTAATAGTAATTTTGTTTCTGAATTTTTTTTTCACAACTTTATTGGACAGACCGCAGAAATAACAACTAAAATATAAAAAATAGAGAAAGTAAAAAAATAATAATAATTTTAAGATCCAAGATCCCTTCGTCTGGATCTCAATGGAGAGGATGATCTGGCATGGGTGTTCAAGTTTGTGAGAGACTGTGATGCAATGACAGTGCTAGTTGTTGCTGTGTTTGAGTGTGTATTGGATGCTGTGTTATTTGATGCTGTGCTGGGGTGTGTAGTAGATGCTCTGTTCTGTTGTGGTTGGATGTTGGCAGTGACTGTTGTTGTCCTTGAAGAAGTTGCACTGTTTTCCTTGATACAAAAAATAATAATAATCCATATTATATTTTAATGTCCCAAGAAGTTTACGAACAAAGCAAAAAAAGCTTTACCTTCAATCTTAATTACAGGCAGCCTTGTCCTCTAACAGAATTTAATTCACGTGCAGAAAACAGTGATGGATTAAGAGTATGAGGCACCAGTCTGTTGTTCCCGCTACTAGTGAGGATTAGCTCTGACTGTAAATTGAAAATTAAAATGCACTGATTTTAGAAGAAGGAGCAGTGAACATATATGAAGTGTGATATTATTTTGGTGTATGGCCTCGCGCACGATGTTGGTGCACAGCAGCGTAACAAAATTACGACAAAAAAGGATCGTGCCCAAGGCATGCACGATAATCGGGCATTAATGCACGATGCACGATCACTGATGCTCGATATTATCATCGAGCCTTCATCGAGCATAGATCGAGCTTTTATCGAGCATGGATCGAGCCTTCATCGAGCATAGATGGAGCCTTCATCGAGCATAGATGGAGCCTTCATCGAGCATAGATCGAGCCTTCATCAAGCGTAGATCAAGAATATTGAACGTCGACATGGAACTATCGTCCTATAATCGTTCTACCAGTTGTGAGTCGATCGTTTCATGCATAAAATGCTTAGGTAGGGTCGGCAGAATCCAATGTTGTCGAGAAAATATTGTTCTAACGAATAAATGAAATAAAATATTACAGGTAATTAAATAATTGTCAATGTCGTTCCAGAAAAAAAAAACAAGGATATTCTTACTCTGCAAGCCATTCTCCTTGCTTTTCATCAACTGCCATGGAGAATCGGAAAAAAATAAAAGTAGGTGAGATTGGACTAGAATCGGCCAGCTTTCTAATATCCCGGCCAACACATAGCGCTACACTTCCCTACTTGTTTTTGAAGTTTATTTGTCATTAAAAAAATCTAGCTTTTCGTTAAGAGACCACGAAAATAAAAGAGTTCTAGCAGAAAGTAGTCTCTTCTAATTCAAACAATTCAACAATAAAAAATCTCATCACACAAAAATATTATTTTTCTTCTTCAGCCTTTTTCGTTGTTGTGACTCTTTCTAGCCTTTTTTTCCCGCCTCTCCAATTCTTTGTCGTTTGCTTTTTCCTCTTCTTCTTTGGTCCTTCAAGAAAATATTCTCGATTAAGAATGATATATGGACGACTGCGATAGCTTATAGTACACGTAATCAGAACTGTGTATGAAGCACACATTATGCAATCGTCCTCCTTACCTTTCACGGTCGTCGTAAACAACTCCACGTGGTTTCTCATCGTTCTCGCTTACTTTCATGATTCTTCTATATTATCATCGAGCCTTTATCGAGCATAGATCAAGCCTTCATCAAGCTTAGATCAAGCATTGATCGAGCATAGATCAAGCCTTTATCGAGCATAGATGGAGCCTTTATCGGGCATCGATCGAGCCTTCATCGAGCTTAGATCGAGCCTTCATCGAGCATAGATCGAGCTTTCATCGAGCCTTTAAGCCAAGGCACGATGCACGATACACTGTGCTCGATGCACGATAGTCAATGCTCGATGCTAGATAAAAAAGCAAAAAAAATTAGTCATTTTTTCACGTTACAACGCTAGAAATGATTCCATTACTCATAAATGGCAAAGATAAACAGTAAATGGAGCAGGTATAGTTTAACTATAGCTAATTTGCCTCTGCAATCACTTAATTGTTTTAGAAAAAATAACGTATTCGGCATGAAAATGGAACTTTTGAAAATTTAGTTTTAGTTATAGTAGGCCACAAAACTGGTCAAAATTAACGCGATCTGTTTTAAATTTTTGTCTTATAAAACTTTCTTTGAAATTATATTCACCAATTTGAAACCATTTCTCCAGTGCACATTAAATTCTCTGCATCCTGGAGAAAAAACAAGGAATTTAATCATTTATTTGTAAAGTTTGGAAGCAAAAGGTAGCGTTCGAACGAAAATCACAAAAACCTGTGCACCAACATCGTGCGCGAGGCCGTATACAGTTTTCTCCAAAATTATTTTTTCTTTATTTTTTTTCCACGTGTACAAGGAATTAGTGCTTCATTTTCACAGGCCAAGGCTCACCTATAATTATGAGACCATCATACTAACCTTTGCAATTCTGGGAAGAGACTTTTCAAATTTCTGAATGTAACAGTGGCTGGGGCCCCTTTTGCAATTATAAAATGCTGTTTCCTGCCTTGGTTTTCAAGGACAGTGCGCATATTCCCTCTTGGCACTGCATACTGATTGCTATTTAATAGCATGACATCTTATGCATACGACTGCTCCCCCCTTCGAATTGGAGATCTTCTTGTCCTTATTGGTTGATTTATTGATGGTATGTTTGGCCGGAGAAAGGATGACCTCACATTTAAGGCAACAGCATTAGCATGCTGTATACTCTATATGACAAAAAGAAATTGATTAGAAATAGTCTGATTGGTGTTAGATAAAAATACAAAAGGTAGCCAGTGGTGCACAATTTGACAGTTTGTATCAACAAAATATCAAATCCCCTGAAAATTCCATGTCCCTTTTTCATCAGGCTAGGCGCATGAGTGACAGGTGTAGACTTAGTACCCATCTTAGCTAGAATATGTGTAACAATAGCAGACTACTACATTTTTCAAAAAAAACTTTTTTTAATGTATGCATGGTTAAGAGTTTAATCCGACTATTTTCCAAAGTTAAGTTTTCACCAGAAGCTCACAAGGGGATTGAATTTTGAATTTTGAATTTCTGGTTTTCACACAAAATGATGAAACATCTTTTAACCTAAATTTTCTATTCTTCTCTTGAAGATGAGCAGTTTAACTTTTTGAAACGATGGGAATTAATTTTAGTTTTTCAAACTTAATTTATCTTGTAAACAGGGAAACAATTTCACATTATCTTGGAACTTGGTTACTTCATTAACAACAAATGTATTCATCATCTTTTTACCTGTGAAATTCCACTATCTCCTTGCTGGTTGACAATTGACAACCCGACCATTTGAGATCTAAAAATAGCATTGCATGTACGTGTAACATGATGTATCACTTATTTAGAGATTTTATTAGACAATAGGTAGCGGACGACTTTCAACAAACGTTTTCTTTATTCGTAGACTCAATATGTATTGTTATTTACCAGCCATAGTGATATTTTTTTTCAATGAACTATCTCTTTGAAATCTGAGCTGTGCGCCACTGAAACGGTCCAGGAATTCAATTTTAATTGTACAGGAAGCTAGTGGTTATCAGTCTTATAAGTCTGCAATATATAAGGTGCATTTTAATACTTTAAGAATGAATGTCAAGAAAAAATTTAAAAATCGCGGAAAAAAATCAAAAAATCGGATTCGCTCATATTTAAAAGTTAGATAGGCTAGGGTGTTACAAGAATCGCCGTGTAGTTAGTTTCAGCAAATATCGTTGC
Source organism: Telmatactis stephensoni (assembly GCA_029948255.1). Lineage (NCBI taxonomy): Eukaryota > Metazoa > Cnidaria > Anthozoa > Actiniaria > Isophelliidae > Telmatactis > Telmatactis stephensoni. The sequence continues at coordinate 97,046 of JALIZF010001661.1, forward strand.
GTTTTCGAGAAAAACGGAAAAATCTCATTTCTGTCGAAAATTGCCTCTGAACCCCACAAATTGTGACTCAAGTTTGGTGCCCTCGCATCACAATATCCGGAGCTCAATCGTCCTATAATTCCTACCACGCGTAATACGACCTCTAATCTGTCGTGCTGTGTGATTATCTGGATAATAACTCAAGATTTTGCGTGACAGCAAGATTGTTTTGTAGACATATAGTTTGAGTCGACAGAAAGTATGTCCCGATAAAAAAATTATTTCGCCATGTGGTAGTGCTGCAAATTCCTTGAAAAAAATATTATTGAGAACTGGAATAATATACTCTAAAATGGCGAAGAGATTTTGCTGGGCAAATAACTATGTGTAACGGTATCGTGTTTTGAAAACCGTTGAAAATTGTATTATTCTGACCTCTAGGGTCAGCACTTTATACGCACTTTTTTGCAATAATTCTGTACTTCTATTCCTTTGAATGGTTTATATCAGCCATTAGAATGTCTAATAAGTCTTTCACAAAAGAAAGTAATAATCTTACCTAATTTGAAGCGAAATTTCGATTGTTAATGGTTTGGTCAGCAAATTCATCATTTTCCAAAACAAACTATAAACTGTCAACACAGGAATTCCTCCACGACCAGAAACCAAGAGTCGATGGTTTTCATTGAAGCAAATAAGAAGTCTCCATTTTAGCCAGCTTCAGGTACAGTTTAAAGCTGATTTGAGCTCCAAGGGAGGAGTACTTTTCGGACCCACGACTATCACACCATCATTGAAAGATCAAAGGCATTTATGCTAATTGCTCTGCTTGTCAATCATTATTTTGTTTACCTAAGTTTATTTAGAAGAAGCGAAAAATTGTTATAAATACGATTCTTTAAATAGCCGCAACTGTGAATTTCAATAAGTAATAAAGAAAAGTAGAATTAAATTAAAAAATACAGTCATATTTCTATGGAAGAAGACGTTCTTTAACAGAGACTGAAAAAGTTATGTATCGATACAATTGTTTGCACTAATTAAACTTATAGTCTAAAGTACCTTCTAGACAGTTATCAACAGCTTGCAAACTAAGATGGAGGTGTGTTGTTCGTTGAAGTCTATAGTTGGTGGAGTTTGCGGTTATGATCCTAAAGATCGGAAGAGAAATACAAATATCCTTCCCCTTATTTCATGTCACAAAGATGTCTCAAGTCACAAGACGTTTTTGTCTTTCACCGGTCCGAATGATGAAGTAGATTTGGTTTTGTGCCGTGCTGGGATTTTCGCAAAGCCAAACAACGTAGATACAATGACCATATGCCCTCTGCATCGGTCTAAACTTGGATTGGGCTGGAGAAAGGTGAGCACGAGATGCAGAGTTCCACCTTTACTTTCTAACCATGGCAAAAAGAAAGGAACTTGGCCTAAAGGGGAGAGAGGGATTGGTAAAATTGAATCTGAAATAATATTACGTAAAACTGGTATATTTGTTCCAGTTGGTTCAGGTAAGAAAACCTCACTTCCCAATTGTATCAACTGCGGAGTGACCACTAAGAGTATCAATTCATTTTTCTATTAGGAGTTTGCAGGAAATGCAGAGGTGTTTTAAAAGAATCTTTAGAAGGACAAAAGACAACATTGCAAGCCAATGATGATCATGATGTAAATGTATTAGCTGAGAATCTAGAAAGGACTTCATTGGTATGTCAGTATTATTGTTCTTTTACCAAACCAACGTAGGCCAGCACGGGGAACTCTAATTTATTAATTTTAAAATTATCATTTCATACAAGTTTTGCGCAACTACAAATTGGTATACTGAAATATTCTGTCAAATTAAGCATGCAAGAATATCTTAGAACAATGATTGTGTAACTTCGCAATGGGGTTTGTTTATAGGAGGTGGTCACTTTATGAGAGGTGGTCAGTCCCGGCAGTATCGTTGTATAGGTCACACCTCTCGTTTTCAAACCTCATTACTGGTCTGGTTAAAGTTAAAGCATGAAAGGTAAAGCTGGGCTCACTCAAAAAGACCATAATACTAAGAGAGCAAAAGTTGCGGGTTGAATTCTGCGCGATGGGCCTGGGGCCTGCTATTCAAAGTAAGAGGAAGTTGAAGCCATATAACGTGCGCAAGGCTCTCAACAATGGAATTTGATTTTCACGCGCGCGAATACAAACCGATTATTCTCCGGCCTCTATATTTTACTATTTGTGCGCGCGATGGCGTCAACTTCTTGTTGCTAAAATAGCCTTAAGCGCAGACATGTACATCAATACTCGTTTCTTTCTCTTAGCATGATGCCCGTATGATGGTCTCTATGGTCTCTTGTGTTTTTACTTTTAGCTTGTTATCAATCAGCGCAAAAATGTACCGCACTTACCGCTTTGGCCGCATTAAAGAAATAAACTAAAACATACTGATTAAAAATTAATTAGGTTGATGATGACGATGAAGTAACATTCAAGACACCAGTAAAACCGATCCAAGGACCTTTAACACTTGGAAGTAGTTCTACATGCCTTTCAACAGCATTCTCTCCCTCGACTGCCTATACACCTTCAACTGTCTATCCTGGTCCAAACGTTTCCATTTCGACGCAGGATGAAATTCTCACACCTAGAGAAAAACTTAATCAGTTTCTGTACTCAAGGGACATCAGTCCCATACGAAGTTCACTTATTACCCCGTGGGATAAAGTCTCTGATAGAACTAAAAGACATTACAAGAGAAAAGCTACACAAGTCGTCTTTGCGGCTCTGGAAGAAATAGCTCCAGAAAATGCGAATAAGCTGCTTGCCTCCATCCAGTCTGACAGCGAAAAAGAAAAAGAAGAAAGTAATGTAGATAATGTATTATTAGAAGCTATAGTGGAGTGTTACGAAAACGCTAGCCACTGGACGACTCGTCGACAGATTTTATCTATTTTAGCAGATAAAGTAAGCCATGCAGTGCTTCGAAGGTGGATCCCTGGGTTGTCCAGGTACAGATATGATATCGCCAGGCGACATGCTATACTTCATGGCAGAGGCTCTGTGGTTCCACAGCAGAAGCAAGCCAGAATGTACGTCTCGCCACAAAAGCTAGATCATTTTTTGTCATTTATAACAAGTTCACGAATAATCCAAGATTTGCAATTTGGTGAAAGGACCCTAAAACTCTCATCAAGGACAGAAATCAAGGTTCCAAATATCATTCGTAATTCAATTCCTGAACAAATCGTGCGACAGTACAAAAGCTATTGCTTAGAAACTAGTTTTGTACCAATGAGTCGAAGCACTCTTTGTAGAATTCTCAACGTATGCAGTGCGTCCACCCGCAAATCGCTACAAGGATTAGACTATGTTTCCTCTGAGGGATCGAAGGCCTTTGATGACCTAGCAGATGTTGTCGACAAGATTAGTGACCACCTCCCAAATGGCATGTCATGGTCCAAAGACCTTTCCCGAAAACTAAAAGAAGCCAAGCGTTATCTGAAAGGCGATTACAAAGTAAGCATGTTCGTCAACTTTTAGGGTATTTAGTGGATTCAGAAGAGCTTAAATAACCAAGAGACCAAAAAAGTGCATCACATGATGTGACAGACTCCCCGCAATTGCGATGCCTTTATATCACCAGCCACTTTTTTTTCTAATTTTTTCCCCAATATTGCCCGCGTATTTGCTTTCAGCGCAAGCTGAATTCATTTGATAGGGAGCTTGCGGAGTCTCAATCTCCTGGTTATTCTCTCCTGAATACCTATTCAGATCATTCTTTTGTTTCTTTTAGGTGCATGTTTCATCAAGCTCAAGGATCCCCGATCATTGTAGAGTATATGCTCTGAGTGATGGTTTGGATGGCGACTTCGCCGGTGTATGCAGTCATAATCATGATTTAAAGTGTGACAGATGTTTAATTCAGGAAACTATCCATACTATTGAAAGAAGTTTGAAAGAACTGGAAATCCCAGACGCCGAAAAGAATGATCTGGAGTACGTCGTCAATCAATCAAAGAAGAACATCGAGGCATGGAAAGCGCACTTGTTGCGCTCAATCAATCAAGATGAGGCACGCCTGAACATCCTTGATAACCTTGATGAAAAATCTGTTCTTGTAGTTTCAGACTGGGCGATGAAGTACCTACCAAGGAAGTATTGGGAAAGCCAAGCCAACTGGTTTGGCAAACGAGGGATTTCGTGGCACATTAGTGTTGTGATGAGAAAAGAGGAAAACGAGCTGCAGTCCCTTACATTGGTGCATGTATTTGAGACCTGTACTCAAGACAGCGCAACTGTTTTGGCTATCATGAAAGATGTTGTTGGACAAGTTCAGGGAGTTTTGCCAAGACTTGAAAGCATCACCTTCAGGCAGGATAACGCCGGCTGTTATCACAGCTCGTCAGCATTGCTTGGTGTCCAACAGCTTGGCGAGTTGTTCAAGCTAAATATTAGGATGGACTTTTCTGATCCCCAAGGTGGCAAAGGAGCATGCGATCGTAAGGCAGCCACAATAAAGAATCATATGAGAATATTTCTCAATTCTGGCCATGATATAGAGAATGCAAGACAGATGAAATCTGCAATGGAGTCGCATGGTGGTTTACCAGGTGTACGAGTGATGCTTTGTAAACCACTTTCTAATCCCAAGATTGCTGCTTTCAAATGGGAAGGTATCAGCTTTTTGAATAATATTCAGTGCATGAAAGAGGGATTCAAGGTGTGGAGAGCCTACCAAATAGGTCCAGGTAAGCTTGTACAGCTGGATGATGCTGAATTGTCGAAGTTCCCACCAGTACCATCGCTGGTTGTAATCGAAGCTGCTACGGAAATCAACCCAACATTCACAAACATGGCAACAAGGAAAAAAGGAAGGCATGAGGTTCCGTGTGAGATGGATCCTGAAACGTCAACTGGTACCAGCAGTGAAAGCATGTAGCCTCCTCCGCAGGCAACTCCTTTTATCTCTTGGGCTTCCTGTTGCAAAGAAGAGAGACTGGGAGCGAGCCAAAAAAGATGAGCGGGGAGGGGATCAGTGGGAAAGAAAAAACGGGAGGAGTTGCCTGCCAAAAATCGACAACTCCTTGTCACTTCGCGCAGGTTGGTTCGCGCATCTCAAAATCTCCTGAGTGGGGGAGGGGTATTGTGAATTCGTAAGCTAAAAATATCTACGGGGGCGTAGCGTTAGGATTTTTGTCATTGAAAAATGGCGACACGTGTGCAAAACTCTCAACTTTACGATCTGTTAGATAAAGTCGCCTGTATTCCTCCTTTCGATCCACAAAATCATCACAATTACTCTGTCAACAGTCGTGAAATCCAGACTACAATCGAAGCAAGTTCTCCCTTCGAAGCAGCTTTGAAATTTGGATTTTTGTTGTTTAAACTAAATCTGTTAAAAGATGGCATCACATCGGTGGAAGTTCGTGACTTCGATGCAAGTGGTTTATTCGCCTACAAGATCAAAGAAACTACGATTAACGGTGAGACAGTTCCCCAGGTTTTATTAGAAACTATGGAAGTTTCGAACTGTTCTGCGCAATCAATCCAAAATGACGAAGTTGAAGAACAACCACTACTCGAAGACATTGATCTAACGACGGGGGAGTTGATTTCCAGTACACTGAAAAACTACTTTGGATTCAATGACTTCAGACCGTTACAAAAAGAAACGATTGTGTCGACAATGAATAACAAAAATGTCTTGGCAGTCTTAAGTACTGGTGGAGGGAAATCTTTGACATATATGCTTCCCGCTTTGTTGGCATCAGTCGTCATTTGCCCGATAAAGTCGTTGATATCAGATCAGCTGGCACGTTGTGCCGAACTCGGAATTTCTGCTTGCCAGTTTACTGGAGATATATCACAGGAAGTACAGAACAGTCAGTTAGACGTAATTCATTCTTTTAAACTTATATTTTTGACCCCAGAAGTGATGGAACAAGGGCCAGTGTATGATAAATTGAAATCTATGATTGATAACAATGAAACAGATAGGATTGTGTTCGATGAGGCACATACTATCTCATCTTGGGGTGATACGTTTCAACCAATTTATAAGAGAGTTTGTGAAGAGCTGGCCAGATCTGATTGCACGAAACTTCTTTTGAGTGCTACCATCAACCACAGAATTGAGTACCAACTAAAAGAAATGTTTGGGAATTTACTAGTTTACAGACATTCTGTTTTCAGAGAAAACTTGTTCTTTGAGGTAGTCGAAAGAAGTGGAAAGCTATATGATGATATAGCAGACTTTATAAAGGACAGAGAAGGACAGTGTGGTATTGTGTATGCAGTATTACCAAATGATGTGGCAAAGATCCATGCTGAACTCATTAAACGTGGAATAAGTGCTGTAAAGTATCATGGACAGCTAAGTGAAGAAGTGAAAATCGCTAGTCTGAATGAGTGGATGAATGGTAACATTCATGTCATAATTGCAAACTCCTCTTTTGGAATGGGAATCGATCGTCCAGATGTCAGGTATGTCATCCATGCTCGCATTCCCCCTACTATGGATGACTACTTCCAACAATGTGGACGAGCAGGACGTGATGGCTGTCCTGCTTTTTGCCGTCTGTTTTACAGTTACTCAGATAAAACTGCCCTGTTCAAATTATTCAGCCACCAACAAGGCAACCTACAGTCTCAACAAGCAGCACTTAATGACTTAATTGTTTTTCTTGAAGATCCTGTGCAATGCCGGCATAAGGCCATTATGGAATACTATGGTGAGGTCAGAGATAATTTTGTATGTGTCTCATGCTGTGATAATTGCAAACACAGAGGTAGTTATCAAGAAACGGATGGTACAGATGATGCTCTGAAAGTTGTTCAGGCTTTAATAGAGCTAACAGGTAGAGAGATCACTTGCAACACATTGAAGTTGTTTTGTCAAAGAGTAACCAGAAAGTAATAAGAGACAGTGACTTAGACAACTTAAGATGTTATGGTATTCTTGAAAAAAAGTTTGTTCCTGTTGTTTTCTTGGAAAAATTCTTACACCGTCTAATTGTGGAAGGATTCTTGACAGAGAAGGTACAGAAAAAGGTCAAAAGTTTTGCATTAACTGTAACTCTTGGACCAAAGGCACATGACCTAATGACTCTGAACTGTTACATAAAGAAGTATATAAAAGTTAAATGAAAATACAGAAAAAACCTGCAACTAAGAATCTACATTTTTGGGAAGTAGCCTAAAGAGGTTCTTATATAAATGGTAGTTTACACAATTTTAGGCTACATAGGTTCTTAGAATAGGTTCTTAATTCAGAACCCCTACACTATATTTTAGGGACTTTAATATAAGTATACAACATCCCTTACCCTATAGTCAAGCACTAAATACAAGTGACCACTTTTTACAGTGTTATATAAATTTGTTCAGACTGCATTAGTGTGGTAATCTTCATATTGCTGTGTAAATTTACATAATATAACACTGTAAAAAGTGGTCACTTGAATTTAGTGCTTGACCATGGGGTAAGGGATTTTCGGCAGCATGGCCGAGTGGTCAGAGCATTGGTCTTGCAATCTGGCGGTCCCAGGTTCAATTCCCACTCTGGCCACTAGCTGAGACTGAATTTGTTCCAATTTTGATTAGCTCAAATTCAGTTTCTCGGCCATGCTTGTAATATAGCCAACGGGTTTGCCTTCTTGCCAGTTGGGATTCTTCATTTCAGTTCATTTCAACTGCATTTGATTATATACATATAGATATTTGCGGTATATAAATCTTAAACATTATTATTATTTATAGGGGGTATAAGATCCAAATTTTAGGCTAACAGGTTCTTAATTTTGAGGTTCTTAGTTGCAGGTTTTTACTGTACACCAAAGTGAGAAATAAGATGGTTCGCTCAAAGATTTAATGTAACTATAAGCAGATTTGTTATGGTTATTGCATGATCCATTTCACACATACAAAATCTGCTCTAAATGCCAGTAGCAATTGGAAGAGGGTTTTTTTAAACAAAACTTGACCCTTTAAGGTGGAAATAGTGAACTGAGAATTTACAGACAAGAACTTAAGGAAGGAATATTTATTAATAGTGTTTTATTTACAAGCCTCAAAACATTAACTCTGCTGGCATTCTTATTTGTGAATGAGAAACTGTAAAATCTCAATTTAAAGCCCAGGAATTTACCCTGCTGGAAAAAAAAGGAAAAATTTTTAATGAGACATAAATTGATATAAGAATTTGTTTTAGGTTCTTAGTTTTGTAATGAGAAAGTTACTCTGATCACGTGAACTGTGATGCCATCAAATTTGGAAATAGAAATATTATTGTTATGAAAAATATAATTTCATGTTTGGGGAATGGTCATTTCTTGGTTTTGGCAAAGGTGATATTGACCAAAAAGTGTTTCCAAAGGTGAATTAGTACTGCATTTAATATGAAAAAAGAGTGCTCTTATATTAATTTTTCTATCACATGTGACCATATATTTTAGCTAAAGCACTCACGTAATACAAATTAGTTGATTTAATGTGTCAAAATTCAAGTTGTTTGTATATATCTGTTGGTTAAAACTATAAATCAAACTTGAAGATTTTCCTTCTGGCCCAAAACACTTGAGAATGAAATGGAGTAACTGTAAGAATTGAAGAATAAAAAATATATAAATAATTAAGGTCATTGTTAATAATAGACTCAATTATTTGCTTATATTTTGCAATTACTCTTGTAATAGACCCTGTAATTGCTATGAATAAAAAGTGATATTTACATTATTGGAGAAAACTTATATACACAAATATTCTATTTTCATTTTGAATCTATAAACTAGATTCAGCACATTCTATCTTAGAGTATTGAGAGTACAAACACTAAAAGCATGCAACATAAGTAGTACTAAATCAGAAATAGTGTGTTATGCTAATTCTATTGTGTTGTTTAAATAGTGCTATTAAGTACTAAATAATACAAAGTATTGCATGCTTTTAGTAGTTGTACACTATTAATTTCAAAGTCAAATCACAGTTTTCAAGTTATTTGTGCTTTTCAGACATCTGTTTTGGAAACTTTCTATACAGAAAAGGTTTAAACTCCTTCTCTGCCTTTTGATTTCCCTTTTCAAGTGGACTGATGTATTTAGAGGGAATGCTTTCCTCTTCCTTGCATTTTATGTCACCCCAAGGATACTTCTGAACATTTTGACGACCATTCAGAATACGTGTAAACCATTTTTCTTTCAGTGCAAATTGGGCCACTTTCAGTTTGTCATATATGGCACTAGGAACATGATGTTTCTTAGTGTTGTGGATGTCAAAAGCTTGTCTGCTCTTATACATGGTTCTATTCATTTCCAAGAGATCTACACTGCAAGACATCAGTTCCACCATGGCAAAAGAGCTTTGGGCATGGGCGAATTGTTTCACTGGGCGAACAAGAAAGTCTTCTACCCATTCATCTCCAGCTAGTTGTTTTCCTTGTTTACCATCCACATTTACAGATCTGTTTTGCTGGTACATTTTTCTGTAGGCAAGGGGTAAATGAGCAACAGAGTTGACGCACTGGGTGAATGCTTCATCCCTGTAATTAACCTTACCAACTTGAGCAAACAATGATGGGCAAAGCATCCACACTCCTTCCATTGAAATCCCATTTCCGTACCTGGTTGATTCTTTACACCAACGGGTGATAGGCATTAGATCTTTTACAAAAGTGCAGTGGTACGAGAAAACTGCATCTTTGGACTGATCAGCAATCCATTCTGCAAGTTTTTTTAACAGTATATCATTGTGTGACTTTGTTTCTCTCAAACATAGTTTGAGTTCTTCGTCAGTGGGGAAAAAACGTGAGTTTTGAAACTCTTTAATCATAGCAATGGAAAGTCCATCGTCGTAGTCTAAAAGCGCTTCTTCATTATTGTTGTAATTATTTTCTTTAAATTTCTTCTTAAATGAAGATGGGTTCACCGATGGTCTTTTCATTATCTTCTCTGCAACGTGCCAGAAACCACCATGCCCCTCAATTCTGGCTATAGATTCGTTGATATAGCCTCGATTGTGGAAATCTCCACCACCTGGTATGTGACAAGAGTATTTGTCTGGACAACGGTTGGTACATCCCTGGATGGTCACAGTGTTCTTTTGATCACCAACGTTTATGTTAAACAAACGTGCGAAATTGTCACTTTCGCATTCATTCATTGACTCGGGTTCAGCAATAAGTTCTCGTTCTGTCTGGAAAAAATTACCAATGTAACGGGATATTTCCTGCTTTTGGCTTTTTTTTCTAAAACGTCTGCCATGATATCCTCATCTTTAGCTTTGACTATATCTAAAGGAGAAACAGGATATTCTATGAATGCATCGTTCACAGCTGCACCAATGTCGATCAAGAATTTAGCTGTATTGGCATGTCCCTTATGCAATGCCAGAGTGAGTGGCGTTTGTCCTATTCCATCTTGTCCATTGACAAGCGCTCCTCCACAAACTAAACCACGCACTAATCTAGTATTTCCAGTTAAAGAAGCAAGATGAAGAACGGTTCTTCCATACTGATCACATGCGGGAAACCATACCGGCTTTAAGCACTTGATGCGCTCTATCAAGGAGTTGTCATTGTACACTGACGTTAAATCTTTCAGGGTATCAAAAATGTCTTTTGTTCGCCTATCCAATTCCTTATTCGCTTCTGTTAGTCCGACTTTTTGAATGAGAATTTCCCAAGAATTCTCCGTAATAACACTCATTTTGACATCTATACATGTTGACACTTTCCGGATGAGTGATTTCACATGTTTCTGTAATTCCAGACATTTCAACAATCCAGCACACAGGGTTCCCACTTCTTCCTTTTAAAAAACATTTAAAAAAAACGCGAAAATAACGTAAAAAATTGTTTACGTTATTTTCCTTTATTTTCACGTTTAAAAAAAATATTTTTCAAAAGGAATAGGTGGGCCCCCCTGTGACCAACAGTGTGGAAAAGGTTACATTACTAAAAATAATTTTTTACTTTGTCTTAAGTAGAAAGACGTAAAGTAAGTTTGTCTAATTTGAGAATATTATATTGATCATGGAAGACTCTAGTCCACACACCTCAGGGAAAATCATGATTGTTGCTTGTATCTTACAATCTCCCTGGTTGTCCCCCACCTCCCTTTCCCCCTTCCTCCCTGGGAAATTGAACATTTAATGTTACTTATCTGCTTCATCACATCAAGGTTACCATTGACCAAGCACTAATACAAGACCTCCTTCTTTAGATATGTAAATCAGTGTTTTGTTTTTACGAAATATAGAATGCATGCACATTTCTCTGTACTGTGATATTAACATGATGGAAGATGTACAGCAAAAGAATAGCAAGCTTAGAAACTGAGTGTTTCTCTTTCTTTTTGAGTGCTCTACATCGTTTTGTCATAGTATAGAGACATAAGTGATTGTTTTACATTGCTTTTATAAAATATTTTTGCTGATTTTGTGCAAGCCATGTTTCTGTTCTCTGATACAAACATTGTAGCCAGCCAATCAGCACACATGCCATATGTCAAATATTTTATAAAAAAACTAGTTATGACCATCCCATTCAAACAAAACCTTGTGGAAATTGAAACTTGAATTTGCTTTGTTCATTTACACTTTCAAAATTATTTTCCTTTTCACATAGTATTACCAGAATTATATAAATCATAAAGGAATATAAATTTAATAAATCAGATCAGTCCTACAATGATAATGCAAACAAAGATCATTGATCCCTCTTGATTCCCCATTCACTTGTTATTTACTGGATCATTACATTTTTCTTTTCACAGTCAGTAAGATGAAAACGATTATTTGATAAAACACTAAAATGAAGTGGGTAGCTAGTGGAGAAAATTTCTAGTATATTTTTAAAAAGTTTTAAATGAGATGTAAACTGCAAGCAAGAGTGTATATGTACATAAACTCCCCAAAATCATATTCTTCTTATATGATTTACTCGTTATGGATCCAATCATCCACAGCTAGTAAAAGAATTGAATTGTGCAGCATAGGCAAGAACTACAGTAATAAACTTAAAACTAGTGTATATGCCCAAAATGGGAATCTGAAAACTGTAATTTCATTTTTTCAATAGAACAAGTAACAGTTATCACAAAGTACACAACCCAGCCAAAAAAGCTTTCATTTGACTAGGTAGAAAATTGAGGGGGAAGGGAGAAGGGCTCTGTAATCCTTGCAAATTAAACTAAGTTATGACCTAAGGAATTCATGTCTCAGTTTCACTGTCACTATCACTTTCTGGCAAGGTAACAAGTTGCTCAATCTCGCTACCATCTGGTGCAGTTTCTTCACACATGATCTCTTGTCCCCTTAAGATTTGTTCATACTCTTTCTGTTGTTCCTTATGCTTTTCATAAGCTTTCAAAAAGGCATACCTTTCATAAGCTTTGTCCAAATCAAACTCTTTCTTTGATTTATTGAATGGTAGATATGTCTTTTCCTTTTTGGATACAAAGCCAAACTCTTCTGTAAACAAATCTAAATTACCAGCAACTCCAAGTATGGTGCACTGGTTTTCATGTGATATTGGTAAGGGATAAATCTTGGTCTCTTTCTTCCCCTGACGAGGGAACTCTTCATAAATATCAGGGATGTCAACTTTGTATGTCTTTTTGTTAGTGATTGCTTCTGAAGCTTCTTTTTCTAACTCTTCACCAGATGCAGCTATCAACTCTCCTTTATCCATTTTCACATTATTCAACCCAAAATCTAGCTGTCTTAAGGCGTTTCTTTCTTTGAAAGCTTCCCATCTTTCATGATGCTCCTTGTTACATTCTAAAACAGAACCAAAACTTCAGACAATATTCTGTAACTATTCATAAAATGCAGCTTTTACTAAATAAAACCATGCAGCTTCCTCTTTTTTCCATTACTAGTGAGTTAAAAAAGTTTGGTTAGATGTTTTGTTTTTATGACTTTTACCACTTGGAATTAGTGCAAGGGATCTATAAAATTGTACAAAGGTTGTACATTTAAGTGGAGGAGCTTCCCTCGAAGGAGCTTAGAAGTTAAGACGTTGAAATAATTTTTAGTACCTACCTATTTTTATGTCTGAGTACTCCAATGAATTCACCTCTCTCTGACATTTAGCAGCAGTTTCTTCTCTGGCAAACAAATCTTCAATGTCACTTATGTCAGCTTCTCTCCATCCCCTTACGGTAAAATCCCACATTTTACCTTGTTTTATTTTCTCTTTTTGCAATTTTGATAAGCGGAGGTGTCGCAAAGATGTACGCATCAACTGCATGTTGTCCTGGTAGGTGATAATAGGGACATTATCTGGGACCCTCTTCTTTATCAGCTCTCTATATTGACTCATTTGCCTTCGTAGAATCCCAGTTCTGAAAAAGTTACAAAAAGGAATTATTAATGAACCATCCTGAAGTCTGATTATTAGTTTTGTTGTTAGCACACAATGAATCAACTTACTAAATCTGAACTAGGAATTGTCCAGAACAAATTCAGTCTTGGCTATATAGTCACAAAAGCCAAACTGAACTCTGAACCAATTTGCAAGACCAATGCTCTGAACTAAACACCTGACCATACAACTTTCTCTAAAAAGGCAGATTATAAGATTTGGGGAGAGAGAGAGAGAAAGAGAGAGAGAAGGTGGGGTGAGGCATTATTTCCACAGAAGGAATAATGGGTACAAGGTTGTACTTACAATGTTGAATATGATTCTGACATCCCCAAATGTTGAAGGACCTCAATCATTGATGGACCAGCTCCATAACAAAGACAGAGTAGACCAAAAATCACAGGGATATCATTGCCACTGTGTTGGTCATGAACATCAAGAAGTGATCCAAGTAAATGCACACCAGCTTTCATCTTCATGGATATAGTTTTGTGTTTGTTTCTACTAGAATTTGATAAAAGAATCAGTTGCTCTAGAATGTTTGTAATTGTGGGGCATTCCTTGCTTAATTGTTTCACCAAATTTGAAAAAAGCTCTGGGTCAAATAGTTCGATTAAATCCTCATTCTTATTTCTAAATCCAATATTGAATATTGTCTTTGTCTTTTTCACCTCTTCCTGTATAGCTTTTCTTTCAGACAATGAAAGAAGACCTCCCAGTAGATGTCCACTGTCTAGAATCTGCTTGTATAATTCAATAACTTCATCTTGCCTATTTATAATAGCTTTAGAAATACTTTCTGTATTTTCTAATTTGCCCTCTAGCTCATTGATCTTTTTTGCCAGGTCTTCCTTGTCAGATGCTATAGTTCTGACATCACTGTTTAGTTTTTCCACCGCATTATGTGCAGAACACCACGCTTGATATAATTCACTGGGTTTGAATGACGATTCTTGTGATGACGTCTCTGAAATGTTGACAAAAATGAAATGAGTACTTTTGTATAAATCGTCATTGTGATTGTGAAGATATTCAACCCCCCCCCCCCCCATCTCTATTTGGGTCTGTACTATTGATCCTGATGTGAATTGCCTCATCTATTCCACATTGGAACCAATCAGGTTCTCTGTCTACTGCTGTAAGCTTAATATCAACTTTCAAAGTAAGTTATACTGTGTAAATTTTTCACTTAATGCTTCAAAATTTTTTAAAGGCTTACAAATAGCAGAAATTTTTGATAAATATTTCTAACAATATTAATGACGTTCATAAATCATCACTTATAAACCTTTTCTCTCTAATTTATCATATCAGGGGTGAGTTACCTTCTCTACATAAGTTTTCCATTGGCAACAACAGCTCCTCTTCAACATCACATAAACTTAAGTCAGCAACATCATCATTCATGCTAGCAAAAGAATCTGTAGAGTATGGCAACATTATTTTTAAACACTTTACTCTCATCTCAGTCTGATTGGTCAATTTTCTATTGTAAACAAGAGAGCAGACTCAGTTATGCTGGAATGTTTCCCTGTATTAGCTTGCATTGTTCTGTTTGTACCTACTTGAGAATTGTTGAGGCCAATTGTAAGCAAGTTGTATGGTTGTTGTATGCAACAAGTTGTAATCAAAGAAATAGAATTGCAGGTTCCTTTGAATCTGTCCTCTTACTGACAAAGTCTTGATAACATGAAATGCTCGAAGCTTAGCAGGGAAATCAGCAGGAGCAGTGAGGTTTTTATAATTTTAGTTATGATATCAATAAATATATGTCAATAAAAGGACAGACAATTCAATTTATGAACATTTTTTAAATACTGTTTTTCTAAGTTAAAAAATCAAAAAAAAAAATACAAAGATACAATCTTGAAGTTGATTTGTCTAAGATAATTTTTTTATGTCAGAACAATAAATTTCATTTAATCAAGTAAAATTTTTCACATACTGTATGAAATCAACTTCAAGAGTGTTTTAGTACACTTTATATTTAACATCTCAACATACCTTGAAAGTTAAGCTTCCCTCTGCAGGCTGATCTATTATTTTCTATAAAGAAACATAACACACATTTCAGTGATCTACGTTTATTTCAAAGAGTATTAAAGTTGGTCACATAAATACCTCGAGGAATCTTTTCCCAGGTGGATTACTAGGTGAATTGTTCATATCCGTCTCATCACGAAATGTAGGTTCATCCATGTCATCAGCAAATGCAAGACCAGGATAATAACCTCTGTAAATAATGTCAAACAGTTTGCATGAGGCCCTGATTTGCCAAATGAACAAATATTAATCGTACCCTACTGATCTTACCGTTTTGCCTTTCCTCTGTGTTTTTGCTTGATGCCGTAAATTTCAGACACAAGACCCAAGACTTTCGCCCTTTCACTCTTTGCAGAGGGAATCGCTTCTTGAAGTCTTTCTATAAGATCTTCGGTGTATACCTCCGAGTTTGCTTTTCTCTTTACTACTCGTTGAAGCACTGTCGTCAAATGTGCTTTGAACTGCAAACGTGCCGTGTTCACTACAAGGGATAATTAATAAACAGTGTTTAACTGAAGTACACGTGCATACTTTATAACTAAAAAGTACTTTTACACTTGATCGGGTTTTTTTTCTAAAAACATACCTTTTCTTTTCGTTCCTCCTGGCGTGATAATATTACTTCTAAAAGAACTTGTTTGTTGTCGGGGATTCTCTTGATCGACATCATCAACAGTTGAAGCCGAAGTGGCAGACTGTAATTCTCCGAATTGTGACTTCAGTATTTGGATTTCATTCGTCTTACTTTCAATTTCAATTCGCTTACTCTTAACTTTTTTCTGGATCTTTTTGTATTCGAGACTACAAACCGGAATATCGGTAGAATATCTACGTTTTTTAGCGTCAGTCTCCTTCTTATTTTCCGCCATCTTTGAATGAAAACAACCAACTACTGACTCACTGACAGAGGGGATTTTGGTAACACAATCAGCCCCCAAGGGGACCCGGGGTGAATTCAAATGTCCAAAGGGTGAATTCACTCGTCCATACACTTCGATTTATGGCAGGCTACTCCTCCTCATTTTCTCTCCTCCCCCTCGTCCCCAGTCTTCCTCTCTTCTGGTTCCAGTCCCCCTCTCCCTCTCCTCATTTACCACAGGAAATCCAATAGAAAGGAGTAGCCTGCGGAGGAGGCTAGAAAGCATGGACGATACTCTTTTTTCTTGTCCTGAGGAAGGATGTGTATCAACATTTCGAAGATATTCTTCTCTTCAGAATCACTTAGATGCTGGCAAACACAAGTACGTTCTTGAACGAGAAACCTTGTTTGATAAAGCCATGATACAATATGCCTCAAAACTTGAATATGCTGCAACAGATATTGATCATCCAGGCAAAGAAATGGAAGTAGTATCCCCATCACCAGATGACCCCGATATGCGATTTTCTGCTTTACCAATTGGATGGGCGTTAAAACATAAGGCTGTGCGAAGAAGACGACTAACTGAAAACCAAAAGAAATATCTCATGGATTTATTCTTGGTTGGCGAGCAAACAGGGAGAAAGGCAGACCCAAATGAAGTGTCAAGAGCAATGAGACTGGCACGGAACATGGATGGTTCATTTATATTTCAAGCAGAGGACTATCTTACACCTCTTCAAATTAGGGGCTTCTTTTCCAGACAATCAGCAAAGAAGACCCCGTCCAGCAGCCAAACTGATGACATAGATGATTGCGCCGAAGAAGAAGCAGCCATTCAAGAAATGCATGACGAAGTTATGAGCGAAATGGGCGTGACGCACCCAATTACGTATGACAGATATAATATCTGCGAGCTAGTTTCAACTGCAAAGCTCACAAAGTTTTCCATACAGATGTTACAGGTTATATGCAGCCATTTTGAGCTGGATACATCAGAAATAAAAACCAAAAGAAAAAAACCGTACCTAGAACTAATTACAAATTTCGTGAAATTATGCAACTGCCAAATTTAGGTTGGGAATGAAAGGGCGCATATTGAAATAACACATGAAATAATGAGATAAATGATCGAGTTAAGCTTTTTCTCTACAAAAATACAAGAACAGTACGTTGTCAAGGAACAGTTGCCACACCCTTTCTCTTTAAGAACACTACGTTGTCAAGGTAGTGGTCAAGCCCTCTTCTATAGCTAGAAGAACAGCAAGTTGTCAAGATACAGTTACCACGACCTTCATTGTCAAGATGCAGGTACTACACCATTTCTCTACAAAAACAGTACATTATTAAGATACAAAAGTTATGCTCTTCCTTTTCACAATAGAAGAAGAGTATGTGGTCAAGATAAAGGTAAATATATTTATAGACGCCCTTTTTCTCACTTTCTCTAAAAGAACAGTTCAGTTGATTGTGAAGATAAAAGTGCGCAACAGTAAAAAAAAATTTCAGTTACATTTATGCAAACTAGTAGCGATATACATTAGACCAAGGAGAGCATAACCAAAAGACTGAGAGACGTGCATCACGTGATGTGGTTGCCCAACATTTGGGTTGTTTTTAGACCGCCCGCGACTGCACTACGCGTTGAAATTTTTAAAATATTTGCAATGCATTTTCTATCAGCGCACGCTTAACAGCGTTGGAAACGAATTTTAAGAAGAGCTCAAATATGGGGCAACACATCACATTCGGTCTGCTGAAAGTTATATTAGGGCGCGCCTACTGGTTATGCTTTCCTGATTATTATTTCCAACTCGCAACATTACCTGATTACATGTAGTTTTTATGGACTTTAGCCTCATTAATTATAACAAATCTATCGTCAATAATTTTACAGTAGTCTTTTGTATATACAGCACAGTACAGTACCTATTGCTGTATTTGTTACAGTTTTTGCTTGTTCTAAAAATAAACTTAGAACTTAGGTAAACAAAATAATGATTGACAAGCAGAGCAATTAGCATAAATGCCTTTGATCTTTCAATGATGGTGTGATAGTCGTGGGTCCGAAAAGTACTCCTCCCTTGGAGCTCAAATCAGCTTTAAACTGTACCTGAAGCTGGCTAAAATGGAGACTTCTTATTTGCTTCAATGAAAACCATCGACTCTTGGTTTCTGGTCGTGGAGGAATTCCTGTGTTGACAGTTTATAGTTTGTTTTGGAAAATGATGAATTTGCTGACCAAACCATTAACAATCGAAATTTCGCTTCAAATTAGGTAAGATTATTACTTTCTTTTGTGAAAGACTTATTAGACATTCTAATGGCTGATATAAACCATTCAAAGGAATAGAAGTACAGAATTATTGCAAAAAAGTGCGTATAAAGTGCTGACCCTAGAGGTCAGAATAATACAATTTTCAACGGTTTTCAAAACACGATACCGTTACACATAGTTATTTGCCCAGCAAAATCTCTTCGCCATTTTAGAGTATATTATTCCAGTTCTCAATAATATTTTTTTCAAGGAATTTGCAGCACTACCACATGGCGAAATAATTTTTTTATCGGGACATACTTTCTGTCGACTCAAACTATATGTCTACAAAACAATCTTGCTGTCACGCAAAATCTTGAGTTATTATCCAGATAATCACACAGCACGACAGATTAGAGGTCGTATTACGCGTGGTAGGAATTATAGGACGATTGAGCTCCGGATATTGTGATGCGAGGGCACCAAACTTGAGTCACAATTTGTGGGGTTCAGAGGCAATTTTCGACAGAAATGAGATTTTTCCGTTTTTCTCGAAAACGCAACGATATTTGCTGAAACTAACTACACGGCGATTCTTGTAACACCCTAGCCTATCTAACTTTTAAATATGAGCGAATCCGATTTTTTGATTTTTTGCCGCAAAATGTACATTTTCCTCGATTGTTCTGGAGATTCACTCTTAAGCGTTTTCCTTTGGTTTTGATAACAGCGTTGATTCTCCTGTTCATAGATTTGTTGATTTGCTCAACAGGAGTCTGCTTGATTACCCTCTGTGTAAAATCGGCATAGTTTTTTTATTGTTCTATTTGCAACCGTATAGCATCAGATTGTAACTTATCTACAACCATTTTAAAAAAGTTCTCGATAGGATTAAGGTCTGGACTTCTGGGTGGAATTTTAAGCAGTTCAGCATTTAGCACACTGTTTTGCGATGGGTCTCCATATTGAAGCCAAAGGCGTGTCTGCCGCTTCTTTGCTCTCCTGTATGTCGCTTCAAAATGCTCTTCAATAAATCCTGCATAGAATCGCCCATTCATTTCTTTGTATTTTTCACACAAAACCACACCTTCATTGTATGAAATAGCCACTATTACTTTCACAAGCCTTCCCCCAGAACAGCTTTTCTGTCCTTTAGCAGTGCAGCCAGGACCCAACCCTTCTGCCTTGAGACGCCAAATCTTCCCCTTAAATGCAATAGCTTGATCTAATGGCTTCGTTTTATGAACAAAGGACACTCCGTTGAGGTAAAATGCTACATGGTCAGTCCAAACATTTTCAGGGTGGTGTCTTTTCATCCGTCTAGCAAATTGAAGACGTTTCTTTCTATCACTAGCAGTGATAAGTCCTTTTTTACGTGCTACTAAATAGAAGTAGCCTTTGTTGTTTAAGAAACGCCTTACAGTTCGAATCGATACTTCTCTAAGTGAAATTCCAGCTGCTGTCATCATTCTTCTAACTGTGAAATTGCCCTCTGTCTTTGGAAGTTTGTATAGCGCACGTATGAGAGCCCTTCCTTGACGGTCTGTTAGTTTTCTAGGACGCCCTTTCAGTGACAGTCGTGAATTGATCGCTGTGGCTTCCACATACCCCAATGAACGTTTGTTTATTATTCTATGTATAGTGGTTACTGCTCAATGGCATATTTTGGCAATTTTTCGGAGTGAAAAGTTCATCTGTTCATAAAGAAGCCTTATGTACGCTTTGTCTTCGCTGCTAACTTGTCTTGTCCACTCAGTTTTTTCAAAGTTGTTTCCTTTTAGAGAAATATTTTTTGTTTATACTCTTAATTTTGCAATCTTTCTGCCTTTAAATAGGTACTCCTTTCTGCTACAACACATGATGTCATGATAGCTATGTAATTCGTTCAATTTTTTTCTCGAAAACACACGCTTCTCATTTCCGTTCACCTACGTACTTCTAACTAACACTATGTCACGCTCTCTAGAAAGCTCTACTAGTCACGCTCAGGTATATTAAGGCCTGGGTCAAAATCAGAATTTTACCCCCAACGAAGTAGTGGTCATGAAATCGAGGCGTCATTTGCATATTAATTTTCTATGTAAACATGGCGTCCCTATCATGCGGGAATCCGGATGCTTTTCTTTTAAAATTGGAGAGTCAGTGGATTGAAACAGTGTTGAGGTGAGTAAATATACTTGAATTATATTGCTGCTTCGAGGTGTAATTTCTCTGCTTAACGCCAGATGACAGAGTACTGTATGGTCCAACTCGGACTCAAAATAATACCTAACTTAAAACAATTCCTTAAGTTGGAAAGATACTAGAAATGAATTTATTTACAAGGCAGTAGAGTTCAAGTAATATAACCATGAAACATTACTAACTAATTAGTACCAAATAGCGGCAATTAAGCGGTACAAAACGAATGATTTATTGCCATGTTGCACAGAAGTCAAACTTAACTTAACTTAAGCTTAAGTTAAATATTCTTTGAAGTTGTTTAGTTATTTTCGCTCTGTCATGGTTAAAATGTTTGCACTACTGTCCTTGCCCTAATAATAAAAAAAATGTACATAATATGAATTAAACTAAATGAGCTTTAAACTTGACTGAATATTATATCCATGTACATCGTACGTACATAATCATTTAAGCTTACATAATTATTTATTATCTTACATTCATTGCTTATTAGATTCATTAAATTTTGAGTATTTGCAAGTATATTTTTATGTACAATTAAGTTCAAATCTAGAATATTATTTTCCATTCTTTGAGTAATACCATGATCACCTCGGGATCTATTGTTTTTGGAGGGACGTTTAATCGCTAACATCCCTCCCTCATGAATAGAAAGAGGGAAAATTAGTTCTAATATTCCTCATTAATTATGAATGAGGGATGATTAGAACTAATCGTCCCTCATCCATAATTAATGAGGGACGATTAGAACTAATCGTCCCTCATTACTATTCATGAGGCACAGTCCCTCATATAACAATCATCGGGACAATCGGAACAAAAGTGCAGGCTGCACTGTTCCGAAACTCTCAAACATTGTAACGCACCGATACCTCTTACCACTGCACACCCTTACGCGTGTGGGATCTATTCATTCTACTTTGCGCATGTGCATAACGAAGCAAAGAAAGCATGATGAAAAACAATTTAGCTTTCGAATTGATTCACAACTATAAATACTTGTTCATTGTGAGTATATAACAAAGAAATCTATTTTCAAAAGTCCCCAGAGAACAGGGTTACGCACAATTGGTAAAAGAATTGTATAATATGTTCAAGTTTTGGATGAACAAACAGCGAAGTATATTTCGTTTATTTCCTCGGTGATTATGGTATTACAAAGTAATACCATGACTTCTTCGGGATATTAGTGATTAAATGTCCCCTCAGCCTCGGGAGGTTTAGTAAAAGTTCTTCCACTAAACCTCCCTCGGCTTCGGGGACATTTAATCACTAATATCCCTCAGGGTCATGGTATTACTTATAATAACAGATCTACATACTTTAACTTTTTTACATAAACAGATGCTACAGGATCACTTTTCATTTGATCAAGTGTAGCCATTTTAAAGTCATTGTTAATAAAATGATTGGTTTCCCAGTCTTTCAGTTGTGTTTTCACAGAGGTCTTTTCAGCTAGTACCTTTGTCTGTATTACAGCCAAACTGTCCTTATAAGCATTTCTAAGGTCTTGCCTTGTGGATACAGTTTTAATCTGCTACGAGCATAGTCAAACTGCCTTACTGCAGGAACATTACCTAGAACAACTTCCACGGTTTTACCAAGGCGGGTTCTTAACGTATTATCCGTTGTGGGATTATTGCAAGTTTGGAAGTTTTCTTGACTTGGTGCAGGAAGAATAGAAGAGGAATATGTGTTTGATGAAGACTGGTTTTCTTGTAAAACATCATGTACATGTATTTGTTGAGTGAGTTGAATTGGAGATGTAGTATAATTATAATCCTCTAATTCAGGGCAATCATCACTGTCATTAACTATTTTAACATCTAAAACTTGTTCTTCTTCATCTTCATTCAATTCAGGGTTGTCGTTTGATAGGGATTTCTTTGATGGTGATTGTTGTGGGGTGTCTGCAGGTACATGTAGATATAAGTTGTCATGAGTAGGTTCATCTTGCGGAATATTAACAAAGGCTCCAATGTTGTCGGTTGTTGTTATGCATTGAAGATTTCCACTATCATTAGGTAAATAAAGATCAAAGGTCTCAATGAAACAACTCACGGATACAGCTACATTGCGTACAAGCCAATTCCAAAAGGAAAAACTTATGCACCAAAGTAAATCCCGAAGGGGGGAGGGGAGACTGCAACTAAAATAAGGGGGGTTGAAAGCGTTTGCAGTCCCCCCAGTCAGGCATTTGATAATTATCTGGGTCCCGGGACACATAAATATTAAGAAATGTTAAGCATGTTTGATCAATTTGTTTCCCAACTGTCGGGATTTAGACAAAAAAATTCAACTCTTGATTAAATCGCACCCATTTTCATCTTTTTCCTGCACTCCCCTCCCCGTCGGGGTTTACTTTGACAGACTTGATTAGTGTACGAGCACTAAAAGTGAGCAAAACAAAAAGTCCTATTTTACCACAGGCATTTAACTGCGTTACTTCAGATGTCTTTAATTCATCGATATTACCGTAAACACTTGTGTATCTCGAATCAAAGCTGCACTCATAGACAATTAGCAACTATAAACTTGGTTGTGAAATTATAAAAATCTCAAAGGATTTTCAACTGAATCTAAACTGACCGTATGCTTAGCTTTTGTTTGTCGAATTCTAGAACGTACAGCTGAATCGGTTCTGAGTCTGTGTACATTGGGAAGGTTGCGATCAAATGCACGTTGGAATGTAGCTGCTAATTATGCATATTCGATTGATCTTTTGAATTCATCGCAAACAGTCCAAACAAGCATTGAAATCTCTTCACGAAGATTAACCGGTTAGAACTGGTTTCTTTTATTTGAGTGCCCAAAGCAGGCTGGAGGATTTTTAACAATAGCAATTGTTACAATGCAAATCAGAAAGTCCCAAACGTAACTCGCCCGGTTAAACATTTGTTGTCATTGTTGCACGAGGACTCGCTAGCTAACCGGCTAGAACCGGTGTTTATTGTTCGAGCGCGCAATGCAGGCTGGAGGATTTTAAACAATACCTATTGTTACACAGAATTTAATGCAAACGAGAAAGTCCCAGCTATAACTCACAGCTACTCCTCCGAAGTATCCGTGAGTTAAAAATGTGTAGGTAGCTTGGTTTCATTCAGGGATTCTACACATTTTTCCCAGCATAGAGACAGATGTGATTCCTCTTTCTTAAAGTTACTTGACCTGAAATGGTGTAGTTCAGGGCCTTGGTCTCTTGTGTTAGGCTCAGTGTTGGAATCAAAGAACTCCACTCTCTCACCTTCCCTCTTCCACCAATCTTCCTCTCCTGGCAAAAGGAAATTGTTTATTTGCTCAAGATAGGCTTGGCTCCATTTGGAATATATGGGATTGTTGTAGAATATTTTCCTTGATGAGCGTGTTAGATAAAGTTAGCAAGGCAACAGATAGCTTGGACACATTGTTGGACTAAACTGATCTACTTAAAAAGTCATCAAAGTTACCTATTTTTTCTTCAGCTTGCATTCTTATAAAAAGGTTACCAATAATGTGACCTGGTCTGTTACAAGATGTTGATTGTGTGATGCTCTTTATTGTACTAAACATTCTTTCTTCGTTTTCAGCATTGCATGATGTTCCTGAGACGAGACGAAGCTGGATTGGGGCATGTGAAACAAGATTATGTACGTACTTTCCATAGAGTTTTCTAGTGTTCAGTGTTTTTGGGGAGGAAGTGAACAAAACATGACACATAACAAAGTGAAGAAAGCTGCAATTATGATATCGTAGGACAAGGCGTTGGCATCTTTTGATGTCATCAGAGTACAGAATAGCTTGCATTTCTGTTAGTGTATCCAGGAGAGATTGTAGAGTACTAGGAATGTGGCCTCTCAACTGGTTTGCAAAGATTACTAGAGCTGCTCTGTAATCTGTAGCTCTTTTAATTTCCTTCCTTTCCTTTCTGTACACATGTATGTGTACAGAAAAAATAAATGAAAAATTGAATATGCATTGAATAAAAGATTAAATAAAATTCTATGTTATGCACAGCAGATTCTAAGCTTTCTTTAAATAAATTATATAATTCCCTGGGTTACTAATTTCATACTTAGGTGATCCGGGACGTGGCATCTAGCAGATCACATTAGGAAAGCAAAGAGTATATTGTAGCTGTCATAGCTGGTATAGATCACTACAAACACTAAATGTGTGAAATAGTTTGTTCCAATCAATTTACTTGTCTATAAGCTTGCTCTATGTAACTGACAAGCACTTAGTCGATGTATGTTTTGTTTCATTTTCCGTAGAGCGAGAATCAATATTTTATCATTTTACTTTAAGCTTAATTATTCGGGGGCAACTGACATTCCATCAAAACACTCGCTGTCATCTCGTTTCATCGTAAAGCCTTGTGAGCTGACAGTCTGTCGCACGTCCGATCCGTTGTTATAAACTTACCAGCTAGAACTTTGAAGCCGATCCTGGTCCTGGTCATCATTACTTTCGCTATTTGAATCTCTACTGTCTTCTGAATCCGATGATACCTCGATTTCTGGTTCGAATTGATATGGTTGAATCGCCGCAAGATCGTCAAAACTCCCTAAAGATTCTTGAGAAAAGACTCGAGCTGTCAGAATCCCCAGAACTTGAACTTGAGTTGTCAGACATGATTTTCAAATATTCTAGTATCCATAATATGGATATATTACTGTAAGTCAAAGCGCCAAAAACTTTACAAAACAACAAGACGTGATGAACTGTCAATTGACGTTGTGACGTCACAGGGCGATTTTTTGAGCCCGCGATGAAATGGCAATATGGCGTCTTTCGTAGCAGTCGAAGTGAGATGTTTATAATTTTTTTACAGGGAAACGAAAGGACGGTCAGTCGTCAAAATGGTAAAATTGTGTTCCTAAATAGCTAGAGTTTGACGGAAAACTCTCCATTTTGGGTGTTAACTGTTCCTTTAATGTCCTTAACATAGAAATAATCGTCATTTCAAGGCATTCTAGTTGGATTGAATTTAGTATTCAGCATGAAAACATATCAAGATGCAAACTAAGCTAATTTGATCATCCTAAACCACTCTTCGCCAGCGTTGAAGTTCATTCTTCGTTTACCGCCACTTTTTATTCAATTTCAACATCGTTATTTAAAAGAAACATTAAGTAGCGATCTGAATCTAATCTATAATAACTAACGAAGTATGTACCAATGTTTTGTGGAATAAAATAGAATTTTAAATTTTCTGCGATTTTTTGTTTTATTTTTTTTGATTTTCTGCATCTGACCCTTGGTGACCCAGGCCTTAATATACCTGAGCGCTAAGATGTCATTTTACAGCAACTGATATAGTCCAGATGCAGCTAATACTCCCAGACAGCGGCGGCCAAAAATTGTTTGAACACCCACTCTCCCCCAAATCAATGTTGGCTAACTTTTGGAAGTCCAGCGCACGATGGCAAACCAACCAACATTGAATAGGGGGAAAGGGGGTCATTGTACAGGGAAGTGATCGAAGACTTTTGGCTGCTGCTGTAGTCATAGTATGTGTTTGTGATCTTCTCAGTTGTATGCGTATATGTTTAGTTCCAGATATTTCGTTGAAATTCCTGTATGAATTATTTCAATCACAAAACTGACACAAGCTTATTCTCTGATTATTTAGCTATAAAATCAACGTATAATACTTTGGTACAATATTCAATCTAACACGTTAGAGATTTTTCTTTACTTAGAGAACTAGCAAAGGGTAAAACGAAAAGTCTACTCTTAAGTTTCTGGATGAAATAAATATCAATATGTACTTAATCATAGAATAAATTTATCTTTTTTCTGCATTGAGTTCAGCGTATTTCAAAAGTTGTATACCGTCGTTTTGTATGTGGGATGTGATGGATCCCGCAATATATTGGTTAAGATTAAAACGTTGGAGCAAGAGACCATAATAAGAGAGCGAAACTCAGTATTGATGTCTGTGCGATGTTCGTGGTGGCTAAGGCTATTTTTAGTAACTTTGTCATCGCGCGCGCAATGCTCTCAAACAACAGAATTGGATTTTTGACGTGCGCGCGGACGGTACCATTTGCTTTCGGTTTTTGCATTCTATTGTCTAGAGAGCCTAAGCATCATGTAAACAGGAAACGACAGAGATCACGTGACCTGCTTTCGTTTTCAACACCAGAATTGGACATGCATTTTGCGTCTGCCCTTTATTTTGAGTGACAAATTGCACACTGTCAGGCCCAAAAATTGTGATGTTTTCTCTTATACATTTGTCTTATAGCTTTTGAAATACGCTGAACTCTTACTGAGACTGCTTCAAATAAAATTCTAATTACAAATGTTGTGTTTATCAATTTAGCCTAAATGTTGCTCCATTTGTTCGGTCAATTTCTTCGGCTGCCAAAACGTTCTCCACAAATGTATCAGTTTCACTTCCCAATAAGTGGGCATATCGCGCCACAGTAACGAACTGTGAAAATTTGACTGGGAGGATACCGGCCACAATATTAAGTACGGTGCACGGTCTCCCAAGCACACTATCTAGTTGTTTCTTGAAGAAATGTGGACTGTGCAATATTTATCTGCAGTGGAGGGAAGGTTTCTAAAATGAGCAAAGTTGACCATAAAATGAAGTTAAGCCCCCTCTTTACTAAGTGTAGAATGACTTTCTACCCCCCCTCCCCTTTACGATAATATAACTAGCAACCCCCTCCCCTTCCCCTTCCCTCTTTAGGCAGCTCCACCACCCACCATATCCGGGCTACTGGCTACATTATTTGATCTAAAACACAGTCATTGTGGTTTTAAGAAAGAAAAGGGAAAATAAGAAAAACCCTGCAAAACTCATGAAAGCTCATGCAACAAAAATTACTTGAAGAAGAGAGCATGCATAAAATTTCAGTCATTTTTAGGAGGAAGCCCTATTGCCAACAAGTACGATCCTCAAATCTATGGATACCACAGCTATTAAAGTGACTTAGTTTTCACGAAAATAGCGTACGTAATCGCGAAAAGAAAATGTCGCGAAATATCGCCATACAAAACTTCGCGGAATTTTGATGTCGCGAAAATTATGTGGAATAAGGTAGACAATTAAGTGAGTTTGAAAAGTCCCAAATAAAATCATTTACATTTTGTTCCTTTTCACTGGTTCCCCAGAAGTAGGTCTGAAAATCAGTTCCCCACAAGTGAGTAACCGTCGATATATTCAGTTCCCCACAAATTGTACATAAAAACACGGCGGGCACAAACGAGCCCTAAAACAGCACTTTAAAATGTGCCATTTTTAGGTTATTTTGAAGTATCTCAATAGGTTTTAAGGTAAATACCGTGAAACTTTCAGATATTGAAGTAATCACAAAGCAAAATTTTTTGCGATATTTTTGAAGTTCCGTGACGTCACTATGACGTCATGGTAAATTTTTAAAGAGTAATCAAAAGACGCAATTTTTCACCAAAGGGCACACAAAGTGCATATTATATTGTGTTTTGAGTAGTAAACGGCATTTTCGAAGAAATTTTTGTGTTTTGATCAAAGGACCTCGAGATAAACGCGATTTTATGATTCTAGTGACGTCATCAATTTTGACGTCATAATGAATTTAAACTTACCCTTATTAACTAACAATAATACACTTTTCAATAAAATACCGTCAGGCAACAAAATCTGATATGAAGTACTTTCGATATTCATAGATATACCTTATAGAGACTGCGTTATATAGTGGTTTTAAATAATGATGACGTCAAAATGACGTATGGGTGATTTAGTTACTTTTTCAAACTCAATTTTCTGTCTTGCTAGAGGAAAATCGAAAATTCTAAAAAGAACAAGTTATAAGGTCCTCTCTTCTCCTTTGAATAGCACAGCAAATAAAGAGAAATCTTTTGAAACGAAAAAATTAAAACAAGCGATATTTTTTCCTAAAGGTTTTATTTGAATTTTTCCCGCCAAAATTTCCCGGGAAAAATATTTGAGTATAAAAAAAATGATAACTTGAGTTCTAGAAATGCAAATTGAAAACGGTTTTCAGTTTTGGAGTTCTTATCAGCAGGACAATCATAATTAATAAAGAACTCAATATTGATAGTGATCACTTTTAGGCCTGTTTATGCCCGCCGTGAAAGTTCCCCACAAGGAAACACAAAAATTTTTCAGTGAAAATCAAAATGTTAGGGAATGTAACCTGTAATATATCAACAACACCTATACACCCTACAACATCATATGACTTTCAACTCATTTCCCATGGTTCCTCATAAGTAGGTCTGAAGACCAGTTCCCCACAAGTGAGTGACTGTTAGAAAAAGAAGAAGAAGAAGAAGAATAGGCGATGGAGCAAGACAGACTATAGGTCGCCCGTTTCTAGCTCTCCAAGTTTTCGATCTACAATGCTTCTATAATGCGTTTTCGCTCTTCTCTGACGTTCATCCTGCTGGCTAACATCATGAGCACTGTCGAAACGTCAGCAGTCAACCCCAACCACACTCAATATTAACAAGAAACTTCTACTGAAGTTGGAACGATGAGTGCTGAGGGAAGCCATCTTGGGGGTGACTAAAATGGACCGAGAAGATGTGTGTTGATCTAATGGTATGTAGAGAGAAAGCCAAGGAATTGCATCATTCTGACAATTGCCCTAGGAAAGACAATGGACGAAAGAAAGGAATTATGGGCCTTACTCTGCATTTCTGGAATAATATGGGATATAGACGAAGAATAAATCAGCTCAGAATCTACGCGATAAATTTGCACACATCGAGAAAACAACGAAAATCACATCGACAGAAATCTGGGAAGAAATCAGATTACAAGTACAAAGCAGGAACAGCGTGAAACCCTACCATGGATTCAGAAAGTCAAATGTCATCAACTCAGTATGCAAATTACATACCTGAAAATGAAGATCTTGTAAACATCGACATCACGCTTGGAAATCATGA
Organism: Telmatactis stephensoni; assembly: GCA_029948255.1. Classification (NCBI taxonomy): domain Eukaryota; kingdom Metazoa; phylum Cnidaria; class Anthozoa; order Actiniaria; family Isophelliidae; genus Telmatactis; species Telmatactis stephensoni. The sequence goes on from JALIZF010001661.1 coordinate 126,599, forward strand.
AAACCAAGATTATTCAAAATTGTTACAAATAGCGCAGGAAGTCTACAAAGAGGTAGCCAGCCACCCAGGAAATTGGAACTGTAGAGATGAAAATACTTTCACAAGAAAAAGACCAAATAAGAACCAAACCATCCAACTTCAAAATGTTGTAAAAAGTTTAATCAAAACAAAACAGTTTACGCTACAGCAGTTTCATTCAAAATCGTCACAATGGAAAGTAAAACAACAAAGTCAAAACAAAGAAAAGAACAAAAAGGAGAAACCAAAGTGGCTAATTACTTTAGAACAAGAGATCACAAAGCTCAGAAGGCAAGCGTCCAAAGTTACGGAAGAGATCAAGAGAGTGCAAACTAACAGGAAAATGACTAAGAAGATGTGGAGAAACAAAATGGATGAGTAAAGAAATTAAAGGTAAAATAAACGTCAAGGAACTAGTAACACTGAAAGAGAATAAAATAAATGCACTAAGGAAATTGAAGAATATTAGATAGAACAAATTTTGACCATAAGGTTGTAATATTGCATAAAACAGCTCTCATAATTCACCAATGAAAAGTAGCCTCTATCTTTTCTATCAATACCTTGAGCTAGCTTTTGGCATTTATAGTCATTATTGATCTGTGAAAAACAATTCTTTCTCTTTCTTTTGCAGGAAGAATTTCAAGGATATGGAGTGGATTTAGATGGACCTATTGCAGATGACTGCACTGACTATGACATAATTGAAGTACCAGAGACAGTAAATCCTCTGGAATCAGCCCTTAAAGTCTGTATGTGAGAGCTTGTTGATTGCTTTCTATCCATAAAAATATGGTTTGTTCATAAAAACCAAGTCAAGAGTCATGGTCACAGTCTTGGTCTTTTTTTGAGCTAGAACCACCAGCACAGTTGTTTCCTTGGGAAGACCCACCAGCACAAACAGCTTGGTGGTCTTTCATGCTGGTGGTGGTGGTGGTGGTGGTGCTTGGTGGTCTTTCATTGTCATCGGAACCATTTTTGAGCAATTAATACACTTTACTTTGGGGCAAGTGTCCTCTGGCTGACCGGGCACAAAATCCTACAAGTGGAAAAGTAATTTTGGACATATTGGAAATGAATTATGCACCTATCAGTGTAACCTATCAATGTTAAGCCCCTGGGGAAAGGCCAGGCTAGGGGTGGGGATTAGATATTTTTTTCAGGTGGGACTCATAGAATTGAGAAGAAAAATACAGAGAATCAGAAATTTCAGCTAATTGAGAAAGGCTTAACATTGATAGATGCATTATGCACACAAATATGAGGACCTATTTTCAGAAAGGAGAGATACCAAGATTTCTGAAATTATAAAGGCCTTTCTAAAGGCTGATTTACACGGCACGATGCGTCAGTCCGATTTTTGATAAGCTTCATTCGGGAAAAGAAAGAAATCGGCCCAATTCGCAAAATCTGTTGCATTTCTCGTGTCGGGCCGATTTTTTGAATGGAAAAGGAGTGCTAAAACAATAGAACTCAAATCGGGCCGACATGTCGTACCGTGTAAATAATAATTGAGAAATCTGACCAGATGTGTTTGTATACAAAATTTGTCAACAAAACTTGATTGTGTATAGAATGGAGCTTTAATTTCCTCATACAAATGATTCTATAAGATGAGATTTACCCTTTGGAAAGTAAACATTTTGATTTGAATTTAATGACTCAACTTTACAGGGATCATGTTACTTATTAGTTCAGTTTATGATTCCTGTTGATAATCTTCTTAAGAAAAACATTACAAAAGTGCTAAAAATTACTAGTGTATAAAAGTGGAATTTTTTCACTTTCAAAAGATTTAAGTCAGCAGGACCTGTTTGCAAGGAGCCTGACAATAAACATGATCCTCTTTCCCTTCTCTCGATGGTAAAAAATTCTAGCTAACTAATTTAAGCTAATATACCCCCCTTCCAACACCACCACCCCCGTGATCCTATGCAAGCCTAGAACTAGATCATGAACGTGTGTTGTAACTCTCACCTTCGAAGTGTCTTCTTCATGAGCAATTGCCAAGTCTTTTTGTAATGAACGGAGATATCCTTTTGCCTGCCCAAAAATGCTTTTCAAGTGAGGGACAGAAAATCCATCCGAAGGCATGGGGATCAAGATGAAATCCATCACCAGTTCGACCACCCATCACCAGTTCGAAGGATTTCATACCCTCCACCTTCTTCTAGGGCCGGGAAGGTGTCCAGGATTGCCTTGTGCACTTGGGCTGGATTGCCCTCCTGTGGGAAGGATATATTTTTTTCTCCCAGACAGTTGACAGTTAGGTCCCATCCGCATTAGCGATCAGATTATAAATTGTCATCAAGAAAACGAAAGACATTTTTTGTTAAAACAATTTTTGCTTAAAAATTCGTATCCGCACTCAAAAAAATTTGTCACACAGATCTGTCAAACCCGTCACGCAGCAGTGTCTCGCGCCAAAGTCAAGTATACATGCGGCATAATGGAAATTGTTCAAATCTTGGAGATCATTGCATGCCTATTACTTTTATATCTAACTCAGATTGAGGCAGATAACCTCCTTATGTTATGTTGTATTTTATGGCATCAACTTAATCCAAATCAAGTATTACTGGCTACTGAATATCGTAGGAGACAAAGACGTCGTCGTGCTAGAAGGCAAAGGCCGTACTGGATTCTACCAAGTCCAAATGAATCTTGATTTGAGATTCACTACAATGGTCGTAGAATTCCTGAGGAATTCTTTCGAAAACACCTACAAATGAAACGACACTTTTGATTTGTTATTGAACCATCTTACGTGCAGCTGTGACGCGAGAGAATACAAGATTTCGAAACTGCATCCCACCAGAAAAGGTTCTTATGAAATTCTTATGAAAGCATAAGCCCTAACTTCAACATTGGGAGATCAACAGTTTTAGAGGCAGTTCAAGATGTTGTTGAGGCCTTGTACACGATGAGGAATGACTACATACAATTTCCTGTCACTGAGGCTGAAACCCAGACTTGTATCGAAACATTTCAAGATATTTCTGATCTCCCAAATATTGTAGGGGCTATTGATGGATCACACATCAGGATAAATGCCCCATCAGAAAGCACTGTCGACTAACATGATTTTATTGTTCAAGCTGTAGTTGATGGTGATAAACGCTTTCTAGACTTTGCCTCTGGTTTCAGGTAGCATGCATGATGCAAGAGTTTTTCGTAATAGCGCAATTTTTGATCGAGTGGAACAAGGCCAGATTCTAACTGGCCCATTGCACCGGATTGGTAACACTGATATTAAACCCTATCTAGTCGGAGACAGTGCATATCCTTTGGCTGCTTGGCTGCAGAAGCCATTTCCTGAGGCAACGAGAGATCCTAGTGAAATCTCTTTCTGCTGCTAGAGTTGTAGTAGAATGTGCTTTTGGGATGCTAAAAAAACACTGGCGAATTCTTGGAAAAAGACTGGACAGCAAGATTTCCTTTGCAAGCAAAATAGCAGTTGCCTGTGCAGTTCTTCACAACTTCTGTTTAACGAATCGAGACGGCTGGAATGACAACGGCAATGATGATCCTCCAGATAACAATAACAACAACGACGATGTCATTAGAGATGGAGATGAAATTCGCGGTGTATTGAGAGAGTACAAATTTATAATGATTTATTTGTATTTGAACATCATTTAGTTTATATCATAAAATCGGTCTTCACATGAGATTCTTTTATTGCTAGTATTGTTAAAATTACTTTTTCTATGATTCATTTTTAATAGAATAGAATATATGTAATATATAGAGTAGAATATATGTAAAAAGAAATGAGAATCACGTACAAAAATGTTCCTTGATTGTTCAGATATGAAAGGGATACAATTTAAAATACTCATAACATTACTGTAGATCGTTTGAAAACTGTAGCAAAATTGTTGTTCTTGTGTCCATAAAATCAATAGTTGAGTTTATTTTGTGTCTCTTATCGCTTCAAGTAGGAGGTCATCACTGTATTCATCATGTCCAGTTGCTTGCTTTGGGTTTGCTGCATGTTATTCATGACCTCTGTCAATTTTTCTCCCTGCTTTTCTATAGCTTGTATGCTCTTTTTGAAGTGCGATTCCTCTTCTCCGTCAACCTCTAGGTCCTGTTGACGGCTGCGTTTTCTCTTATTGGAGCATTTTCTCTCTTTTCTTTCCGTTCTTAAGTCGTTAGTTTCGCTGTTAGGACTTTCTTGATCCTGCAACTGATCGCTACTGCTTGATGTACTTGGTTGGGGGCTGCTCGAGTTGCTAGATAGAGCAGAAGGACTATTTGAACTTGGCCCTGACTCCACTACGTGTTTTAAGGTAATGACATCTCTTGTTCCAAGCACTCGATCTATTTTGTCGTAAAATAAGGACTTTCTCCTGTGCCCACTGCTTTGATTTTTATTCCAAGTTTTTGCATCCTTGTACTTGTCAATCAGGTACTTGATCTTCCTGGTACACTTGTCAGGGGTTTTCTTTTTTCCAAAGTGTAGCTCGATCTCGTCTGAGATTTCTTGCAACGTTTTTCTGGCATCTTTGCTCTCGAGCTTTTCATGTTTCTCAGCCCACGAATCGACTAGAAAACTTTGCTCCTCGCTTGTCCATGTATTGTACGTTTACCCTTTCCTTTTCCTCCTTCTTGTGACTGTTTGAGAGTGTTCGTTTTCTGTTCTGGTATTATTAGCGGAGTTTTGGTTCAGTGTTCGAGTGGTTTTGCCCAGTGGCTTCATCTCGGTACTGATAGAATAATAGACCTCTTGGAGGCTCAAAGTTTGCATCTTGATCTGTAAATGAAGGAACATCCCACCCACGAACCAGGTTTGGAAAAAATTGCTGCTCTGGGAAGTTTCCAAAATTGAAATTGCCGTAGTTCCAAGAAGGATTCATCCTAAAGCTTCAATTGAGAAACCATGTGCTTTTGCAATTCAAGCCAAACGAGATATTTGATCAGTGTTTGATAATGGAGTTCCACTACTCGCTGACAGAATGATTGACAACAAAAACACATTTATGTTTGGATAGTCGATTTTGTCGAGCTTTTACCTGGGACAAAATTTGTCGGCGGTACTTTTGAAGTTTTGTTCACTTTTGACAAATTTTGTCAACTCACGAAAAACCATCCGCATTAGAAAAACGTACTTGATGACAGAAAATATGTCTTAAACAAACAATTTTGTCTCCAATGCAGATGGGACCTTAGGTGAATTCTTTCCTCGGTTGAGGGAGGATTGTTGGCCAGAATTTGATAGCATTCAAACGCACACAACCAAGCCGGTTGTTTGCCCCTAGTCAATCCATAAGAGATGGTCTTGATCTATGGCTTGTAGTGTGTATCCGACTTCTCCTGGTAGCAGGTGGTGGTCTGAAGCCAAATACCCTGTTGTGATCTTCCCGGGCAGATGGGACTGAATTCGTTGTGCCTGCGACGGTTGACATACTCTGGGTTGATGTGGCAGTTGAAGTTGCCGGTGGCGAAGTAGTGGCTTGAGCTTGAGACGACGAGTTTGTAATAAGTTCTGCTCTCTCAACTAGGCACTGAGCGCACTCACGGAGAACATTTGGATTCATTTTTTAAAGGACTATTATTCAATCGGACTCTATTAAATCCAAAGTCTTTTAAGTCCCTAGAGTATAGACACGATTATTTGTATTCAAACTCAAATTTAAATAAACCATCTCTTGAAAATGACGCCTGATGGCGTCGAAACGTCGAGAAAACTTGTTGTCGTAACTTTTATATCTAAGAGTATTATGAGAACGTTCAAAGATTGTTAGAAGAGCTGTACACGTAGCAATCAAAAGACCAACAGCGCCAACAAACATGGCTTTTATATGGCAGGCACATATAGTCACGTGATCTGGATTTGTAGCTCGAGTTTGTAGACATTCCAAAACCCCCCAAAACACAAATTTATGGAAAATGCCTTACTTTTCACTCAAATGGTAACATTAAACCAGATATAAAATCATATTTCTGTTCCCAGTTCCTAAAAGCCAAACACTTCTCAGAAAGTAACTGACTTACAGCCAATAACCACAAAAAAGCTTCTTAACTTAATCATTAACCCTAGTAGATATTATCTGCGTGACATCTTCCTCAGTTTCTATATAAACTTCCCTATCACCAAACTGTCTATGAGCCTCCCTAATATAGTCTTGCTTATCCATAACGACAACCCCCCATCCTTTATCAGCTTCCTTAAGTAGACATTTCCGATTTAGCGGAATATAAGCGGAATAGGCAAACATTATTCCACTTTTGTTATGCAAATCTGCTAAAGTGCATTATCTGGGGATCTTGCCCCTAAATAGTGATGACCATTGTAAAAAAAGTGACGTATAGACAATTTCTGAGACAACTCGATCAATATTTCAGTTTATTGCGTGTATTGCCGGCTGTTTATACTTGTATCAACACAACAAAAGTAATAAATATACCCGTTTGGGTCCCTATATAAAATCTTATAGGCATCGTTCCGAATTCGAGCTTGGGAATTTATTACTGTTCTTCCGAGTTGTTTTAATGTTTGAGCTCGTTTTTGCCAGTTAATTTATTCAACCCGTGAAAAATGGGTAGACTAATAGTCGTAGAGCAGATTTCAAAGAACCCGTGAAATAAAAATGTTAGTGTATAATAGATTAAAAGATACAAAAGAAAACAATGGAAATATGGTCTACTAGCCCTACTGTTAAACTACGAACTATTTCACTGACGTTTTTTTGCACTCACTCTAGAGTGAAGTCAAAAAACTCGTGAAATAGTTAGTAGACTAATAGACACTAGTAGACCGTATTTCGATTGTGTTCTTTTGTGCCTATTAAACTATTACACGCTAACATTCAATTTTTAGTCTATTCATCACAGGTTTTTTGACTTCTTTCTAGTAGTCCTTCCATTATTGTTGCATAGTTGCTTTTGTTTCTTGACTAAATCAAAATTTCAAACAATTTGCAGCTTCTTATAGTTCTTATACTGTGTATGAAATGACAGGTTCAGTTCTCCGACCGTCAATGTTTCTTGAAATAGATGTATTGGAAGTGTATACACCTGTTATGAAAAATGTAGACGGTCTGAAATCTGAATCTGACTTATCTATATCTGAGCGAGAAGGAAGGAAATTCTTTGTAGGAACTTGGAATAAATTACATTATAAAGTGATAAGAGTATGAATGGATGATATTACACGCATATTTAAAGATAAGAGTCATTCTCACAATCTTATTTGGTTGCAGATTCAGATCCAGATTCAGATTTAGATTCAGATTCAGATTCAGATTTCAGACCGTCTACGTTTTTTGGAACACGTATGATACGTTTAAACTGGAACAGCATGAACACCGTAGACCATCACCAGAAGATTGAAACTGCGCGTGATCTTATGAAATCGTTCAGGAACCACAAATACAGCTAGGGCTCGACGTAGCTAAATTTTTAGCATTCCTCTGCCGAGGAGCTCGATGTGGTTTTACTGTCTGTGAATGTTTGTCTCTGCCAACTCTTTAGTGCTTTTTGGTGTGCTTTTGCAGCCTTTTCGGCGGATTGTAGAACTGCTGGAATGGCATCCAGCAGTTTGTCGATTTTACTCTCTCTCGACTGACTCTTAGTTTTGGCACGTCTCTTCTTCCCTGGCTGAGCTCCCTCTAGCTCCCTTTAGCTCCCTTTGTCTGTAAAAAGAAATAATCTCTTTAAGAATGGTGTATTTTAGTGATGGATAAAAGACAAGTTGACTGATAATGGTTTATTCCGGCAAGTTACCTGTCTTCTTTTCTTTCGTCTTCCCTTCTTCTCTTGAGATTTTCTCGGACTTCGGTTAGCAATTTATCGCCATCAGCTTCAATGACGTGTTTGTTTTCAGTGTAGTTAATAGCTTGTGCTATTTCCTTTACCTCTTTTTCTGCATCGCTGGTTGTGGAACTGGAATTATGTTCTTCATCGATAGCAGCCGGTGCTTTACCTTTCTCACCAATGACCACGGGCCTGCAGAATGACAGAGGAAAAATTTTGAACTAAAATGTGCGTTGCAATTGTCAATGAAGATTGACTATCTTTAAGCACTCTATGATTACCTTAACGCTGATTCTGAATTATCATTCAGAAGTTTGGTTGCTCTTTTTCGGAGCCTTTCTTCCAAACTCTTGTCTCCTTTTGTACTGATTTGAAGATATTGCGTTCCTGCCTCGTGGCCGAGTACCTCGGCATGCCTTCGCATAAAAGCTAAAACACTTCGCCATTCGCGGCCACATAGTTGCACTGCTTGTAGCAGCAAAGTGTCTTCAACAGAAGTAAATGATTTTCTGGTCTTTCTTTGTTTACCCACTGAAGTTGCCATCTTGCATAGCAGAAAATTGTCTATACTGCGGCTATAAGTGAACTGCGAGTATAAAATCACGTGAATAGCACGAATAGCACTGAATAGCACTGATGGTGCAAATTCGATCATTGTTACGAGCACCGTCCAATTATCACCTAGGCATACTGGCAAATGGAGTGTTAATTTGTTAGCATCATTACTTTTTTTTTTAAATACATTTATTTCACACATAAATAATTTTTTACATTTTAACACTATAGATTTTTACAATAAATTTTTTTACATATATAACAGAAAATTTCCTTCTTTTTTACAATAATTTCTTTCTTTTTTTTATTACAATTTTGGACAATTAACAGATTTTTTTGACAACTTTTTTTTTTTTGTTAGGCTTTCAGCATACAAAAACAAAAAAAGAGGGTTTTTTTATTTTGGTGTATAAGGTGTAGCAAATAGTAGAATAGGAAAACGAGGAGAACAATGTGAACAAGAAACAATCAAGGAAGAAGAGATTAGGGAAACTGAGGTATTAGTTAGATTGCAATGTTATGCAGTTTTTGAAGAAAATTGATAAAAGGAGCCCATTTGTTCCCGAAAAATGCCGACGATTGTTCATCAATTTGAGCTAGAGCGATTCTTTTTTCGAGATGGTACTTATTGGTTGCATATTTCAAAAATTGTTCAAATGAATATTTTTCTTCTTTTATGAAACTATAATACATATGTTTATTTGCGATTAAAATCAGGTGGTTTAAGAGAAGAGAAAAACTAGAGTTTGATAACTGGCCATATAATACTGTTTTAGTGTCAAGAGTGATTTGTGACTTGGGATCAATGTGCACCGACCACCAATTTTGAAATTCTTTCCAAAAACATTGCGCTTGTTTACAAAGGTAAAAAAAGTGTTCACATGTGTGTCGTTTTGAGTCAGAACAAAAAGGACAGATATCATCAGCTTTGATACCTACTTTTTTTAGATAATCTTTCAATGGGAGTATATTGTGAATAATTTTAATTTGAAAGATTGAGAGTTTTACTTCTTTTGTTACTCTGAACGGTAGTAAGCATAATCTGTTTAAATATTTTGTCTGAACTCCTTCTTTGACAATTAAAGGCTCATTTGTCGGAGGTTCAAAATCGGCTTTAGCAAACAATTGTCTTATTGATTTAGCGCACATTTTGGTCAAGTTATAAGATGTTTTCTCTAGACTCGATGACGTTTCGGGTTCTTTTATTTTATCTCTGACTGCATTTACGATACCGTTGTAAGTTAAGAAATTGGTGTTTACATTGAACTTTTTTGTAAATTCTGTGAAACTTAGAAACAAGTTGTCAGATCCTAGTAAATCTTTTATGGTAATAATTCCTTTGTCAAACCACGCTCTGTAAAAAAACTGATGTGTTTCCAACTTTAATATATTTGTTGTTCCAGATAGGTATCTGTGTGATGTCTTGAAAGTGGAGATTTTGTTCATTGAAATCTTGGATGTAGGACAAGATCTGTTTATAAAAGTCTGGGGTGTTGGGCAATATCAATTCTTTACTGTTAAAATCACATGAGAGTAAAAACAGCCCCCCGTACTTGGATAGAGAGTAGCGTGGAATGATTTTCCATACGAATTGTTTTGGATCCAAAAGGCGTTTTACCCAAGCAAGCTTGAGTGCTTTTTCTATATGCGTAAACATAGTCATGTCTAGCCCTCCTTCTCCTTTGCTTCCTATAATGGTTTCATCCCAGATTAATTTAAAAGTGATCTTATCAACCTTTTCTGCAAAGTTGTCTGGGATACACAACACTGAAGCATTGAAGGTGAGCTTAGATAAAGCTAAAGTTTTGGTAATATTTATTTTTCCATATAAGGAAATGTTTCTTTTTTTCCAAGAGGATAGTGTATTGTCTAATTGGTCGAGCTTATTGTAAAAGTTTAATTGGTCGCTTAAGGTATTTGCCCTGGCTAATTTTGGTACCTTTTTAAAATTTATAAGAAAATAACGATTGTCCATTTGCCATCTCTGATGGTACTAACAATAACACCCATAAACTAACATTTAGTTTTTCATATTTGAAAAATGGTATTGAATTTTGAAGGTGTTAATTGGATTATTTATCTAGGACAGGTGAATCCATGTATTTTGCTTTTTTCTCGAGAGCTATTATTGCAATTTGAAAAAATCGACTTGATTTCTGTTAATAGTAAGGATCTTTATTAACGTAGTTTTAGGCAAAGCTTTATGATAAATCAATCAGTTAATAATCGAGCATTTGTTTTTTTTAACCACACAATAGACTCTAATTTCTTTATTTAGTAAGCCAACCATGGAATCCAGTCGCCTAAAACTACATCAGTGCACAGACATGTCTTCTATATCAATGCCAAATATTTCGTCAAAATATCACATTTTTCCTTAGAAATTTTGATTCTCGTGGAACTGTGTAGAGTATTGAAGTGCGAGGTATCAGATTTCTTACCAATAAGTCTTGAAAATTAAAAGAAAGTAGCCCAAATTGCTGTTAGACATTGTGTTCTTTCGTTCTGCCATATTTTATTTGTTATGCCGCTGTTCAGAGGCACTGCATCGCAAAAACTTAGTCCGTGCCTGTCCCTACCCCCCTGCTTTCAGCTGTTTTGTCTGTTGCTATGGATGACGACACTTCCTGTACAAGAAACATGATCCCAAAAATAGTTGATTTTCAAGATGGCGGCTAAGAAGAAGAAACCAAAGAAGGCAACAAGGAAAAAGCTCCGCAATTTAGCAATCAAACGAGGTAGAAAGAGTGCTTTCAAAAGAGGTCAAGGTCTAGGGAGTAGAAAGGAATTCAATTTACCAGCTATGTGGCAAGAAATACCTTACGAATCGGGGAATAAGAGCAGGGTAAAGTTTACGAGTCCTGGGAAAAGTGTGTATCGGGCACAAAACACCGTAAAGAAACGACTTCTGGAATTAGGAATGACAGCCTGTTTAGATGAATCTTCAGAGAACACCACAAGTACGGAAGAGGGAAGCACATTTTTGCCATTGGACGAGGAAGAGTGTAAAGACGAAGTTGTGGACATCAACGCCGTGAACAACGAAGAAAGACTGTTTGTTTGCCAGTCGTCTCAACTGATGGATTTGGTTGACCAGGTAAACATCACATCAAGATGTAATACTGCTAATTGTGAAGGTAAGATTCAGTAAAATGTGAACTTTTTGTGTTTAATATTTGTAACGGTCATTTTACTTTAGCTTATAATATCTTTTTCACAGACTTTGATATAAGCTTAGGTGTAAAGGTTATGGCACCCAAAGCCATATCTGGCTATTTTATAGTCATCAAAGACCAGACGATAATCATGAAATGTCTTTATTTAAACATATTTATTTATTTTTATGAACATATTTAAACATACTTGATGATGTTTTGCATGCTTATAAATTAAAACTTAGTATTATTTTTCCTGCTCCTTTTATAGGACTCCTTGTTCTTACTAAAGTTGAGCCAATTGGACTTGGAGGAACATTGAATGCTACATTTATCTGCAATGGCTGTAAATTGCGCCAGTTGAGTTTCAAAGGATCTGCGTTGGTTGAAGGATCTAGAAGGACAGTGGTTGGTCTTGCCCTCGGTTTGGCCTTTTTTATATCTGGGCATGGCTTTGCCAAGTTTGAGAAAACACTAAAACAATTTCTTGGAATTAGCTGTGTCACAAAGAATCGATACTATGCAATTATTGAATTAGCCTACCCGCATATTACTGCCATTTTAAATGAGCAGTGTGCAGAAGAAAAAGATAGAATGAAAGAACTGAATAACAAACTTGGAAGCTGGAAGAAGGCTGTTGTGACTTCAGATGGAGTATGGCAAACAAGAGGATATTTCAGTAAGAATGGGTCTTTTATTATTAAAAACTACATGTCGGGTGGCATACTTATGGGCATAAATGTATGCGTGGGGATGATGACATTGTTGATGAGGAACTGTACGGGGGAACAGCAAAGTCAATGGAAGGAGTGTTGGCTGATGAATGCTATCGACAGGCAAAGCGAGAAGGCTGCAGAATCGACACTGTCTGGCAAGATGCTGATTCTAGCTCATCTAATGCAGTTCAACTCCATCATCCTAAAGCCAAAGTGTACAAGTGTGGTGGCCACGTGGGTAGAGCCCACACAAATAAGCTCAAAGAATTGGCAAAGAAGAAAGAATTGTCCAAGAAAATGAAGGAAAAACATGGTAAAAAATTTCCAGCAGCCAAAAGCAGGTGTCATTGTTCCAGACACAGCAAAAAATGTGGGTGTATGACAGAAGAATTCATACGAAATGCCAGAATAAACCACTTCTGTATACTACAACAATCCAATAATGCTTCTGAATATGCAAGAAGAATGAGAGCGCTTTCCAGCTACCACTCACAAGACATCCACAAGTGGAAGGGTGGGTCTTGTGGCTTCCATCCAAACAGAATTTGTACTTGCAAAACATGTGATGAGAAAGCAGAGCCAAAATGCAAGGGTAAGCCGTATGCAACCAAGTGCCCTTTGACATGCAGCTTTCATAGAGCTGCCTATGAAATAGAATGCGAAAGACGAGCCAATGAAGCATCATCTGTGATCCATCCTATAATGGGAAGAGGCCACTCCAACTTGTGCGAAGCTCACTTTACTGTTCTTCCACACTTTCGTTCAAAGAGTCAGAGTCTGAAAAGGTATGTTTTCTTTCATTCTATATACACTTTTTGCATAATCTTTTTATAGAGTACAAACACTAAAAATGTAAAATGGATTGCAGCAATGAAACAATGTAAAAAATAGGACTTTTTAGTACTAAATAGTAAATGAATACTTTTAGCGTTTGTGCTCTAAGCATATAAGACTGGTTTCAAACATCTATAAAAGAAAGGAAAATTGGAAAGATAAAAAAACTTTAACTATTACTTTGTGACAAAACATAAATAGAGTGAGGTCAAAAAACCTGTGAAATAGCTAGTAGACTAATGGACACTAGTAGACCATATTTCGATTGTTTTCCTTTGTGTCTATTAAACTATTACACACTAACATTCAATTTTTATTCCACTGGTTTTTTGACTTCACTCTACACAAACAGTTCATGAGTCCTTACTATATGGTAGCATGATTTCAGTGACTCTTTCACTTTTTTCAATTTTTCTGTGACAACTGATTTTAATTTATTTCATCACCTGTCAAGAATGATTGCTGTATAATCAGTTACAGGAAAATGGAAAAAAATGAAAGGGTCACTGAAATCATGCCACCATAGTAAGGACTCATGGAAAAACCCGTGGAATAAAAATTGAATGTTAGTGTGTAATAGTTTAATAGACACAAAGGAAAACAATGGAAATAAGGTCTGCTTGTGTCTATTAGTCTACTAATTATTTCATGGGTTTTTTGTAATCACTCTATTTTCATACAATATCATTTATCATTGTAGGTTGCATTACATGTCTTCTACTAATGCTGGATTGTGCCAAGGGAACATGACGTGATGCCATCAAGTCAGGGGGGCTCAGTACCATTGGGTAATTGATCTCTATGAACGTCTCAAGCTCCCAGTGATTCCTTCCATAATTCAGGCCCTACAGAAGTCCAATGCAACACGAGCTGAGCTCTTGAAGAAACAGAAGACGGATCATGTAAAGAACAATAGAGCATCAATGAAGACAGCAAGAGCAGAGGATCAGCAAGCACGTCGCAAGTGGCTAAAACGACAGCACATTATTCATTCTTATGGCGAAGGTGACAGCAGCGGTGACGATTCAAGTGATGACAAAAGTGATGAGGGTGATGATGAAAATGTTGATGACAGTGGAAGTGATGGTGATGAGGATGATGAAAGTAATGATGATGAAAATGTTGATGACAGTGAAAGTGATGGTGATGAGGATGATGAAAGTAATGGTGAAAATGTTGATGACAGTGGAAGTGATGGTGATGAGGATGATGAAAGTAATGGTGAAAATGTTGATGACAGTGGAAGTGATGGTGATGAGGATGATGAAAGTAATGATGATGAAAATGTTGATGACAGTGGAAGTGATGGTGATGAGGATGATGAAAGTAATGGTGAAAATGTTGATGACAGTGGAAGTGATGGTGATGAGGATGATGAAAGTAATGATGATGAAAATGTTGATGACAGTGGAAGTGATGGTGATGAGGATGATGGAAGAAGTGATGATGAAAATGTTGATGACAGTGGAAGTGATGGTGATGATGAAAGCAGTGATGATGAAAATGAGAAAGGTGATGAGAATGATGATGGTAGTAAGAGTAAAAATGGAATAAATGGTAATGCAGTAGGAAGCTTTGGTAGTTATGGAAAGAGAAAGCACTGTCGCTGTGGTTCAAAAAGCCATGTTAGAACTTCCCACAACTCCTGCCCATTGAATAAGAAAAGGCGTTAGGACACAAGAAAAGAGGAGACTAGTTTTGCTTTTGCTTCCTTTTATTTATTGTAAAAATAACATAACTCAACTTTCTATAAACTTTCACTGTACAGTATATTACAGTTCCAATATTACCACATCTAGAAGTTTTTGTGAATTTCCATATATGCTAAATATATAAAATAGATTGTTCACATAATAGTCTTCTTTTTACAAATAAGAATTTCTAAAACATGGACACTTTCATATAAATTCAATACATGCTTGAAGTCATTTTGAAAGCTGATAGCAAATATATGATCATGAAGAATTATTGATAATAAAAACATTAACAAACCATTTTGTATTTTATAGACTTGAATCACAAATATCTTATCTAGTTGTCTTCTTAGGTGCTGGCCATTTTGCTTCTTTCAAATGTGCCAAGGTTATATTGAACACCTACAAAATGAACAACATAATGGATCTTTATTTTCAGTTCAAATATCATTTTGAAAGGCATTCCAATGTAAGCATGATGGTTGGGAATCATTTTCTTGTAACAAATTAACAAGCAGGCTGCGTTTCCAGTAAATTCCATGAAGGATTATCATTGTAGTCGAGTTGCAATTTACTAATTTTCTACTAGACACTTGACACTTACGTTGACTCCCGTAGGATCACTACGATCTTTTAGATTGCCTGGGATAATTGCTCTAACTACTTTCTTCAGTTCCTTTGGATATACATAGGTAGGTTGGTTTTGAGTTTCTCCTCTTCCTATGTTGCAACCATGCTGAATAAAAGAAGTATAAGAAACGATTACATTCTGTGGTCCGTGGAAGTTAGAAGCACATTGAAGCAATGTTGACTGTACATAAAACTCATTCCGAAATCATAACACAGATAGTTTTGCCTCTGCCATGCTGTGTGGGTACACTTCAACAGAGAAATCCTGCTTACTTTATAAAGAAAGTTACATTTGTTTATGTAAAAACACCAGATGAAGTGTGGCAAAAATATTCTGCCGACAGGCGTAGCTTTTATAGTAACAACCGGAATCACTCAGCAAAGTCTTCAATGAAATGCTTTTTGAAATATCAAATAAAAAATAAATAAAATAAAGAGTAAGATTTGACTTTACTTACCCACATAATTGCCCAAAGACATCGATAAATTCGATGCCTCATCGCCTCGGCCGTCTCACTAGGTTTTATTGAATACTGCTTCAGCATATTTATCAATCCCTCGGGGGCTTTTCCAAGACTAAAGAGTGAAACGAAGTTGTCTACAATCTACTGAAAACTATGTAGGAACACAAAAACAAGAATATGCTTACCCTTCCTTCTCAAAAGCTGTAGAAAATTCAAGAAAAGCAGCTTCTCTACGCGTTTCAAAGTCCGCCATTTTACTCGACGATTAGTTCCATGAGAGTCCAATGAAGGTGTGAAGAAACGTGTTCAAGTATCAGATTTCTGACTTCCTTAGCAACATAAATCGTCAAAACAACTTCCGTTTCCGCTGAAAAGCGTATATTTTAGTCTAACAAAATTAAAAGATCTCGATATTTGATTTACATAAAAACACCAAAAATGAAAATTAGAGATACTAATCTTTCTTGATGGCACATAAAATTTGATAATTTTGATGGAAAATTTAGCCAGGGCAAATACCTTAATTGTTCATCATAAGTGAAATAAACTCCTAGTGCTAATACGGGTTCTGAAGTCCAACGGAGTCCAAAAGGTTTGGCTGTAGCCCCTACTTTCGATCCGATTGCTTCTGTTTTACTGAGATTGGGCTTGAGGCCTGAGATTTGTCTGAAGTTGTCTAACACAATTAAAATATTTTGGATCGATGTTTCATCTTGAGAATAACTAGGATCAAGGAGAGCCATTGATAGTTAAAGCAAGTCAAGGAGAGCCATTGATAACTAAAGCAAGTCAAGGAGAGCCATTGATAGATAAAGCAAGTCAAAGAGAGACATTACAACTAACTGTTATTAAGTAAATTTATCAATTTAGGAGAGCCATGTTGATGCATTCAGTTATGCATCATATTTTCGTATAATTGTTAATTTCGTTTCTATTTTCGTATAATTGTTTTCCCTTGAGACTTATTAGCATATTTTTTCAGTATTCAGCACCAGTTTGTGGATAGGTCTATCCAGAATCGTATTATCAGCTGTCGTTATTTTCACTTTTCGAACGAGGCTGTATTCGTCTTCAAGGGTTTCCTTAACGTGGGCCATCCTACAGTTGTTTCTAGGGGCGTTGTCATCTTTCATTAAAACCAAGTCACCAACTTTGAGGTTGCGTCGAGGTGTGTTCCATTTCGATCGTTCTTGGAGTAACTGAAGATATTCTCTTTTCCAACGTTTCCAGAATTCATTGGCTAGAAATTGCACGCACCGCCATCTTCTAGTAGCATATAAGTCCGATCTTTGAAATACACCAGGCGGAGGAAGAAGGATTTCGGACTTGGAAGTCAGTAAATGATTAGGTGTGATAGGTTCTGCAAGGTCACATGAATTCTGAGTAGTAAGTGGGCGGCTGTTGATTATATTTTCAGCTTCAGTCATGAAGGTTCTTAGGGATTCGTCATTAAGTTGATGACCAGCTTCGTGGAGAGAGTTGCTAAGACACCACGTACTGTACGGATTTGTCTTTCCCAAACCCCACCCATATGACTGGAGTAAGGGAAGTTCATTTGGAACTGGAAGTAATCACAATTATTTCGTTTTAGAAAGTCTTCAACTGATTGATGATCCATTTCCTTGATAGCATCTTGCAGTTCCCTTTTCGCACCAACGAAGTTAGTTCCTCTATCTGAACGAAGTTGTCTTATTGGGCCACGGCGTGCAAGGAAGCGACGAAGGGCGTTGATAAAAGATGCTGTATCAAGAGAACTAGCGGTTTCAATATGAACAGCAGGACAAGACATACATGTAAACAGTACACCATATCGTTTAAGTTCTTTTCGACCTTCCTTTACAATCCAAGGTGCAAAGTAGTCTACAGAAGAATACGTAAATGGGGGTGCCTCTTGGAATCGATCTTTGGGCAAATCGGCCATCTTCTGTTCTTGTGTATGTCCATGAAGTTTTCTGCACTGAACACAATTTCGGATGTAGTTAGAAACAGCTGAGCTGCCACCAATGATCCAGTAACCACTTGAGCAGAGAGCATTGAGCATCATTCCTCTTCCTTGATGCTTGATCTGTTCATGCGCATTCCTTACGATAAGTTTAGTAACATGACTTGCCCTTGGAATTATTACAGGGTGTTTCATTTCAGAAGACACTTCAGACATTTAAATTCGTCCTCCAATTCTTAGTAGGCCGTGTTCATCGAGAAAAGGATATTCTTTAAAGGTCTACTTGAGGTCCTTTCAGTAGCATCGGCATCTGTGGTAATAGACTGTAACCTTTTAACTTCTTCACAGAAAAATTCTTCTTGTACGAGCTTCAGAATTATGCGTTCGGCTTCAGCTAATTCTTCTACGGTTATTGATTGCTTGGGAAACACGTTGGCAGGCATACGCAATCGGTTCTTGAGTCTCAGACATGCAGCGATAGCTCTTTTAGCCTTAAACAAATTAGAAAAGTACTGAAGACGTTCCAGAATAGAGGCCATTTCAATCTCTGAACTCTTAGTAGAAAGACTTGTTATTTTCTTCATTTCAGGATCTTCTTCATTAACCACATGCTCATAGGAATCTTCATTCTGTTGAGGTACTTCAGTTTCCCAAAGAAATTGAGGCCCATTAAGCCACTGAGATTGACTTAAGCAGCATCAGCGGGATTTTGCTGAGAAGAAATGTATCTCCATTGTTTGGGCGAAGTGTAATCCTAACACAACTTGACTATCAGACCAAAACGTTTCGCTGACAAGCTTGACACCATGGAGTTCACGTCGCAACATATTACCAACTTTGGTGGCCATAATGGCAGCAGCCAATTCCAGGCAAGGAATAGTTATAGGTTTTAAAGGCGCTTACCCGTGCCTTACCCATAACAAAGGCACAATGCACTTGATTGAGATCGTCGATAAATCTTAGGTAGGAGCACTGACCATATCCTTTAAAACTGGCATCGGCGAAATGGTGCAACTCAGAAGACTTGACTGTACCAAACTCTGAAGGTTTGTAACATCTTTGAATTCCTAGATCTTCTAAGGCAGACAAGTCTTCTCTCCATTTCTCCCAGCGTGTGCGCACATCTTCAGGAACTGGATCATCCCATTCAGCCTTAGTGCTGCACAATTCTTGGAGAATTTGCTTACCAACTAGAATGACGGGAGCTACAAATCCAAGAGGATCATAGACAGAGCTAATAGTAGAGAGGATACTACGTCTCGTTAAGGGCTTGTCCTGAATGACTATCCTGAACTGAAATTGGTCAACTTCCACACACCAGAGAATTCCGAGTGCTCTTTCTATTGGTAAGTTGTTACGGTCAAGATCAAGGTTTCTCAACCCCTTGGCACGGTCTTCTGCAGGGATACTTTCAATAATTGCTCGTGAATTGGAAGTGAACTTGTGTAGTCTTAGACCACCCTTGGCACACATCTTGACACTATCCTTGATCAATTTGATTGCTTCTTCTTGAGATGGTAAAGATTTTAGTCCATCATCGATGTAGAAGTCATTGTGAATGAATTCTGTCGCTTCGTGGCCAATTTCTTCTTCGAAATCACTTGCGATTCTTTTTAGACCAAAATTTGCACAGGCAGGTGACGAGGATGCACCAAACAAGTGTACTGTCATTCGGAATTCACATGGCTCTTTCGTTGTATCTCCGTCTTCCCACCAGTAGAATCTTAGAAAGTCCCTGAACTCTTTGTTTACTTTAAACTGATGAAACATGCCTTCGATATCACACATGAACGCGTATTGTTCTTGTCTAAAGCGGAGAAGCACACCAATCAACGTATTGGTTAAATCTGGTCCAGGAAGCAGATGTTTGTTTAAGGATTCTCCACGGTATTTAGCGCTGCAATCATAGACAACTCTTAATTTGTCGGGCTTTTTGGGGTGAAATACACCATGATGAAGAATGTACCATGTTTTCCGTTCTTCTTTGTTGAGACAATCATCAGGTACCTTTTCAGCGAAGTTGTTAGCGATGACATCTGTCATAGAAGTTACATAATGATTTCTGTAGGTTTCATTTTTTTTTCACAACTTTATTGGACAAACCATAACTAAAATACAAAAATTAAAGGAAGAAAAAAAATCAACAAAACAAAGGCACTGTCCAAGAGGTGCGTACAAACGGGACACAAAGTCCCATGCAAGGTACCCGCCTTGACTAAAGTAACTAAAAACTAGAAAGATATCCTCCCCAAACCCTAAAATAGAAAGCAATGAAAATATTCTATGCAGCTATCAAAAACTAGCAGTGCCGGGACCCATGTGCCAACACGTTCCAGCCACAGGAAGATCCTTCATGCCGGTCTAACTATGGCAAGAACATGTTGGCACACGGCCCAGGTGCAACTGGAAATTGTCCTCCCCACCCTTAAAATATTGAACACTGAAAATATTCTTCCGGGTTATCAAGAAAACTAGCGGTGCCGGGACCCATGTGCCAAAACGCCCCAGTCATAGGTAGACCCTTCATGCCGGTCTAACTATGGCAAGAACATGTTGGCACATAGGTCCAGGTGCAGACAAAATCTGTCTCAAACTTTGACATAAATTTCGTTTTGTACTGCTTCTGGAGGAATACTTTAAAGGCAGATACATTCAAAAAACTGTCAGGATCAGCTATAGCACACATTGAGTTCCAGATGTTAACAACTCTATTGAAAAGTGATGACTGAAAAGTTTTGGTTTTACACAAAGGTACTTTAAGTATACGATTGGATAATGCACTCAGACGAGTATGTCTGTGCTCAACAAACGAAGCGTAGTCGCTGAAATCTAAACCTAGATTATCGTAGATTAATTTATAGCATAGTACAAGGTCTCTGAGTTCTCTGACGTAGGCCAGGGGGAGAAGATTCAGCTTAGCCAATCTCTCCTTATAGGGCATTTCACCAGGTCTTGTCCGCAGGATCCACCTTGTTGCTCTTCGCTGTACTCTTTCCAGTCTGTTCTTTAGCGTGTAGGAGTGAGGAGACCAGATTTCAGTACCATAACATAGCTGGGATTTTACCAAAGCCAAGTAGAGCATACGTCTAACTTTGATATCAGTTAGAAGGGGACAGGTCCGTCTCAGGAGGCCAAGCAATTTGTTAGCTTTAGAAATGATGGAGTTGATATGTGTTTCCCATGTAAGGTTGCTAGTAACTATGATGCCAAGATCTTTTTCAAAGTCAACACGCAACAAGTCACTTGAGGTGAAATGATAATTGAATAACACAGGATTTTTCTTTCGAGTTACAGAGAGGACTTTACATTTAGAGGAGTTGAAACTAATATTGCTAATATGGCTCCAGCGTGTAACATCGGATAAAGCATTCTGTAGGACATCACAGTCGGATGGGGATCGAATTGCTTTATAGAGCTTTGTGTCATCGGCGTAGATGGCTGTGTTTACATTTGTAACAGAATCTGGAAGATCGTTAATGAACACAACAAAAAATAAGGGGCCGAGAATGCTCCCTTGGGGCACGCCGGAGGTTACAGTTGACCACTGAGAAGCTGACCCATCCACTAATATTCGTTGCATTCTTTCATGTAAATAATCTTTGCACCACTTTAGCAGAGATCCAGTCACGCCATAACATTCCAACTTTTTTAACAATATTCCATGGTCCACTGAATCGAACGCTTTCGCAAAATCTAAGTATGTTATATCTGTCTGAATGTTCTTGTCCAGGTTTTGACCAATATTGTGCAGAACAGAGAGAGAGTTGTGTAACACAGGAACGATTCTGATGAAGCCAAATTGACAGGGGCTAATCATACTTCGAAGATGTTCATCCAAGACCTGATATACGCAGAGTTCCATCACTTTGCTAACCACAGACAAAAGCGAAATCGGTCTATAGTTCTCTGCGAGCTCTTTCTTGCCCTTTTTAAATACTGGTGTGATGTTAGCTTTCTTCCATTCAGTAGGGAATTTGCAAGTGTCAATCGATTTATTGAATAGAGAACAAAGACTAGGAGCGATTTGTTTACTACATTCTTTAAGCAAACGAGGAGGGATTCCATCTGGCCCGCACGCCTTTGTAGTATCTAGATCGTTCAGATATTTGGCAAAGCTTGTGTTTACATCTTTTCTTGGCAGGAAAATAGATGTAAAATAGGAATTAAATAACTCTGCTTTTTCTTCTGGAGTATTTCCAGTGATGCCGTTATACGTGATCACACTTTGATTGGATCTGCTGTGAAGGATCGCCTTGTGATAAGACCAAAATATCTTAGGATTCTCAGCAAAGGAATTTTGCTTAGATAGAGTCGATGTTTGGCTTTAATTAAATACTTGGTGCGTTGGCTCAGGGCCCGTACCTTCCTTTTGCGCTCAGGTGTCTTGTTCAGCCGGTATTTCTTAAGCACCGTGTACTTCTTACGTATATGTCTTACCTCAGCGTCAAGCCAGGGAGGAGAGTTCGTGTCTTTTACAATCTTTGAAGGGACAAATTTGTCAACAGTAGATAGGAACAAATCCTGCCAGCATTCCCAACAGAGGTCAATATCAGGCTCATAGAGTGAAAGCTCTAGTGGAACTCTTTCGAGACATTGCCGTAATCCATCGAAGTCTCCTTTTTTAAAGTCGAAAACTTTATGCTTGACAGGACTGGCTCTTTTAAACATAAGCTGAATGGAGAATTCAATGACAAAATGATCGGTTGGAAAGTATAAAGGGTCTGGCATGGATGTAGACATCCTACGAATAATTTCGGGTGCGTTACAAAGCAGTAAGTCAAGTTTGTTACCATGAGTATGTGTAGGACCATCTATCATTTGCTGCAAAAAGTTATCACCAATAAAAGTACAGAAAAACTCTTCAACCTCAGTCGAGTTAGTTGATGGAGTAGGTAATTCCAGAGACCAGTCGATGAGAGGCAAGTTGAAATCTCCTATTATCACGATGTTGCTTGATTCATTAGTTTCAGCTAAGGAAGCATTTAATTGAAGGATAGGGTCGGATCCAGAATTAGGAGGTTGGTAAAAAGTATACAGGAGGAATTTCTTGCTACTGCAGTCTTTAAGGATTTCAATGACCGTGCACTCTGTATTTTCCATTTCAAGATCCGGACGGTGGATGGCTCGAATGTCGGATCTCACGGCTGTTAGTACACCACCTCCAACTCTATTCAGCCTGTCGTGGCAAAATATGGAGTAACCCATTAACAATTCACTGTCTAAGACAGAGTCGTTCAACCAGGTCTCACATATAGATATTACATCATAGTCACCACTGTAGACTAAGTTTTGTAGTAAGGAAATCTGACACACTTTAGAGGAAGGTTCGCCGACTGTTGGAACGAAGCCTTCAAGCTTCGAGCATAAGATAAGATAAAGAACATTTAAGTCCCGAGTACAGCCGGGTGCAGGTCCCGGGTTTGGATGGATCCCGGAAATCACCAAAATAATCTCGATATTGAATGTCGAGTCATGATTGTTGTAATAATTGCATCTAGTCTTGAGGAAACCGTGTCTTTCGAGTCAATGAGGCACCAATCCAACATGGCGGCCAATGGAAGTGAATCCCAGGTAGACATATTCGCCCTGACAGCTCCAATAATTCAAGTATAAGATGAAAACTAGACGCATAACTGCGTGAACATGGGCTTCCTGTCATAATTAGTCATAAGCTTCATTTTTATTACGCACAACAATGTACAATTTAGCTATAAAATCAATATGTACTGATAGTTCTATCAAACAAGCTACGCATCTATTCTTGAAAAAGCGACTTATTATCCAATTTATCTTCAGCTTCAGTAATATGTGTTATATCCCTTTTAAGAGAGGCTCCAATGACCGGCCCTATTCATACTCTTCCCCGAGCCGTTTCACGCATTCTTCACCATTCTGGGAAATAGTTAACCTTAATAAATATAATGACCATTGAATCGGCTAACTTAAACTAAAGAATATCTGATTGGTCAATTTGTCTGTCAGCAGCTATCAGTGTTTGCCTTTATTTGTCTTTCTATTTAATCATGCATAGTATTATATATCTCCGACATGCAAAAATATTACCAGCGAATATACCAGTCTATTCACAGCGAATATACCAGTTTATTCAACTTTTTATTTCACTTTGTATCTCAATTGTAAAGACTTCTACAACGGCGTTTTTGACATAATAACAAATCCTGTATTTTTTCGTTCATGTTTCGGATGTTTTATCTTTGAATAAAAGACGTTACGTGACCAAACCTGCCAAACGCACACTACAAGGTCAAGTTCCATGCCAGAATTGAACTCCGATATTAAAATTCAGTACAAAAACCTCTCAAGTTCTCTTGAATGCTTGAATGAGGAATATAATTGACTTGCTTCTATGTATGTTCGTTTAGCAACATGTAGGATGAGAAATTCGTAGTTTTCCAGCTCATAGGAAATAGTCATTATCGCGAGCGCATCCTTTTAAGTACTCCATTTCGAGTTCGATATTTGGTCAAAGTACTGGAGATGAAGCTCAAAATAACAGCCCATTCTGAAGCTCTTATAAGTATATAGGTATATCTCGAGTTAAAACCTCCAAATTACATTGTTCTACTGCAGAAAAAGCCTGTCTGTGAAAGCTATTTTCTTAGTAGTCGGTCATCTTGCATTCCTAAAGTATTTCCCGATCAAGACGACAACATGCATGCGTGGACATTTTGACGACCAAGATGACAAACATAAACAATAGCGAATTTTTAACATGGGCTTCGCTTCCACAGGAAGCCCATGTAATTAGACCAAATACAACTGACCAGCAGCAAAGCTCAGTGTACTGACACTTCAATGGATTCATAACCACGAAGAAATCAAAAATCAGCTTCAAAGTTAGACATCGCCTGATCGGACTCACTTGCTCTATTGCATGTCAAGAGTTTTTTTTTTAATTTTTTTTTTTAATTCGCTGCTCTAGTCTTCTTAGGCGATACAAGGCTACTGGTTTGTTACATGGGAGCTTGGGATCTTCTTCCCGAAATGGGAGAGGCATTTCATAATGGTGATCTGGTGTTTGATGAATTCCATCTTCCATTATCTGCACAAATTTCCTTTCATCTTGTGATAGTTGATAAACATCTGATTCTCTTTCAGAGAAATCTAGCTCAAACATTCTTTTAACTTGAAATGGGTTGATGATTTCCTTGGTGAGAGTTTTGAGAACAAAGTAGGAAGAGGAACGTTGATAGTTGGAGTTGCTACCAAGTACTTCACTTGCGATAACCCTACAAGCTCTCACACTCCACAAGCTTATGCCCTTCCTCAAGACTCCCAAGTACCTCCAAGCTCTCAAATTTCATGTTGTTTACAATTGTGGCTATTGTTCTTATAGCATTCAAACGAAAAATTATCATAGTGAAGCTAAATACGCCTGGTCTGAAGGCAATCTCAACTTCACTTCATGTTAACCAATACAAAAGATTAATTAACTATTGTGAACGGTTATACCGTCAGGCCGCGACCACTGCCGGAATTGAGGTATCGAGGAATAAGCTTGGGCTTCCTGTGGTGAAAACGGATTAGTGTTCGAAATATAGTTTGCCTATTCTGCTAAATCGGAAATGTCTATTACAACATCTTTATAAGACTTAAGGTCTCTTAAGGTACTTACTTAATCAAATTGAACCATTAGTCATAACTCAGAACTAGATATTCCATACTCTTTTTGTCATTGCTATTTTTTAGATGGATTGATTACACTTTTGCTTTTCTCGTTGTGTTTTCTATTTGTGATTTAGGTTAAGTTCAAGGTTGGGAATGAGGGAGTTGTCTCTGACACTAACCCTTGCATTCAAACTGTTGATAAGGAAACTGTCTGAAGAGCTTTAAAGGTAAATGGAAATAAAATACACGATAATGAGAGCAAGTGTAAAAAAACAGAAAAACAATTTTTGATTATATATCAATATAATGTGGGTTAAATTCAAGGCTCATGTACATAAAAATGATCATCATTTTTTTAAATTTTGCCATTTCTTTATATTTCCTCTATAAAATTTCATAAAAATAGTCCATTCTGTATGATATAGTAAATTACATACAAAATTGACTACCACATTTTTAAATGAAGTGAAATGAAATAACTATTCAAATGAATAAGATAACATCAGCTGACAGAAAATCATAGCTGACAGAAAATTAAATATTGTAAATATTTTAATCTTTGGTACAAAATAAACATGTATATGTGTGTATGCGTGTATGTATGTTTGACAAGAATCTACAACTTTAGTTGAAGTACTGATGCATAGGCTGTTTTTCAAACCTCTATCTGTTTAGGAATTAATATATGTGGGATTTATTAAACTGTTAGGACTTTCAGCAATTTGGCACATGCTTATAAACCAACTGCACTGGAAATCTAATTGACTCAATCAAAATGTTTATGCTAGGCAAAAGATGAAGGTGACATTGCTGACTTGGCATACCATGAAATGAAACTCATTCCAAATTCTGAGCTACCATCCTTGTGCAGTATAAGGAAAGAAAGAAAGGAGTTGAACACTATCCTTGAAATTAAAGAATTTAAAGTAAGTTATATATCAATATATCTGTATTAAATTGCTGATTAATAAAAGAGTTTCATTTTTGGAATAAAGCATGAAACTCTGAGTAGCAATAAAGATCAAGTAGTTAATCTAACAACTATGTATATGCAGTTCTAGTTTATCCATAGAGCACTTTCATACCCAATGAGGACTTCACACTGCTATTTATATGGTTTATATAGTTAACTAAATGAGAGTAAATTATAAATACCTGTAAATGTAAAAACAGGAACCCACACTGAAAGGATGCTCCAAATCAATAAATACAATACAAAGCAGTCAGAATAGCAAGATCAGTCTTCATTTCTCTGGGGATGGGAGGAAATCCACAAGGCGTTTGGGTAGCACCATGACAACCTTTGCTGTGCCATCTGAGAACTTGACATCAAGAAGTCCAGACAAGGAATACTGTATATTAATATATGATTGTAGGCATT
Source organism: Telmatactis stephensoni (assembly GCA_029948255.1). NCBI lineage: Eukaryota > Metazoa > Cnidaria > Anthozoa > Actiniaria > Isophelliidae > Telmatactis > Telmatactis stephensoni. The sequence continues at coordinate 153,378 of JALIZF010001661.1, forward strand.
AAAAGTTAGATTTTAACATCAACTATTACTGTTTTCATTTGTGGATCTTTCATAAAACAGGAGAGTATAGAGCTAGTTGTAGTCTAGAGCAGAATTTAATTTAGATTGAAAATTGTCAGGTAAAGAGGACCATGACATACTGGCTGATCAATCTATGAGTAGCACATACAGGGAAATGGAAAGTTTAGGTGAAACAGGAGTGACTCTGCAGAACACACATTACATGATAGACTGGTAATTTTTTATTTAAATATAATATTGATATTGTTATTGTCATTAAGGTGCACAATCACAATCAATATAATTATATTCAAAAGAAAATATTGGTACAATGCTAACCAATGACAAGTATTTATTTATTTGCAAAAACGGCAGGAGATTATATTCACATGAAAGGCCTCTTGTCTAAAAAAAAAAATAAAATAGTTTATATTATACAAACGGAAACGCTTGTACTACTGAAACACTAATGAATTCATTATCTTGTTCTTTCAAAGACTGTAAAATTCACTGACGAGCCACCGACCAACTCAGTTCAAACATGTGCTCAGATTGGGCCCAGTATTCTGTAGTCGCTCCAATTTCTCAATGTAGTTTGAGCACTACCTGTTCGTCAGTAAAAACTAGTCACACTTTAGGTTTCTTTTATTGCAGGTGCACACTCCTCTGCCTGTTTTTTTTTTTTTTTTACAGTACATTCCTTTACAGGAACATTTGCACGGCGATTTCGCGCGGGGTCACTTTCCTATATTTTACAAATGTTTGTAAATACACAGGTAGCCCAAAACCATGAATTTCAAAATTCTCAGTGGTTATAGCCTGAAAATGCATGCGTGCATAACATTTTGGCTCATTAAAAATGGCAGCTCTCGAAAGCAGATGCATGCAGCTTTCAATTGAGGTAAAATAGCAAATATTCTTTTACTTTTTCTATATTTTATTTGATATTTTGTCACAGGGATCGCCAAACGGGATTAATAGTAGTATTTCTTTGTGATTTTTTATTGGATTTACTGCTGAGCAAATTTGTAGTGCAGGGAATGCAAATAATAATTTTTTTTGTGAAAGTTTCTGAAAATATATTTTTTTTCATAAACTGCATTTTTATGCGTCTATATATAGTTCATTCATGATAAAGAAACTTATCTACGTTTTTTGTTTTCTTTTATCCAGTTGTTTTCATGAAAAACCTTTTACTTCAAAATTGGAATGTGGTGAAATAGTTCAAAAAGACCCGTTTATCTAAGAACTGAGAACCTTATCCCATGTTTGTGACTTACTTGGCATAAATTCAGTGGTCGGAAGATTTACCTCCAGCGATGTCGTTGTAATTTTCCCAGTTTATGCTCTGACAGAAGATATATTAGATCAAAATCTAACGAAAGGCCAGCTGTTATTTGGGATAGAGGAAATAGATGGAGTTAACATGAAGCTATTACTGCCGTATGGTGGCTCAAATCCAGGAGGAGAGGAAACATTGCCTGATGGTTATAGATTCCAATGTATTTTCCTCCTTTCAAGGGGGAAGGTACAGTGAATGACTACAGTGAATGACTCTTTTAATAGTGAAAGAGATCTTGTAAGGACTAAATATCCAAAGTTTAATGCAAACATGCTATGTATTGCTTGAAGAGGCCTGCTAGGATCATTTGCAAACAAATTATTTTGCCAAATACTCTTCTACAATACAACAGAAAGGTTTCTTTGAAGTATTTTAAAGAAGATGTCCAACTCCAGCAAAGTGAACTGCAATGTGCAAGACCATATTGTTTTCGGCCAGTTAGCTCGCAACTGCCTAGAATATGTATAGGATAATGGACGAGCTCTGAGCTTTATTGAAAATAATGACCGAGCGCGCAGCGCGAAGTCCATTATCCATTTTAATGCACACTTTCATTGTTTTCGAAGAAAAAAAAGTCATTAACTTTTCAGTGTTTTGCAAAAGAAAAAATTTATTAACAAGCTCGAAATGTGATATGAAAAATGTTCTATAATAACTGAACAAAAGACAACAAGCTTTGTTTTAAAATACGCCTACAACCTTTATTTTGTTGATTGGCTTTTTAGTCATTAACAAATGAGCATGTAGGTATAGTTCTGCACTTAGTATGAAAGTTTTAATGAACTGCAAGCGCAAAATTACTTACTGGAATTTCACTAAATGGGATATTGTCCCTTTGAATAGAAATAAAAACTTTTAAGTTTTTGCATATTCACGTTCCATAGTCGCACGGGACTATAAAATCAAGCTTGGCGTGTTACCAAATGTGCATTTCGTTTGAGCTTGCGACAGAGATGGAGACGTATGATGACGAGGATGCAATACTTTCTCAATTGCTGGATGCTTTGGAAAACGAAAATCCATCCGTTTTAAGTCCAGGTAATTTAAAAATGTTCTTAAATTATTTTGCATCTTGTATTATCGAGTTCATCATGAGGTACGTCTTGTACGTAATTTCAGGGTTTTTTGTACTTATCTTTATTCATTTGCTTGTTAGTGATTGAAGAGAAGTGTAGTCATGAAACACGTTTCAAGAAAATGGACGAGAAAGATTTGTTGGAATTAGCATCAGAGTCCATTCCAACCAATACCAAGAGAAAAGCAATGTGGGCTTTCCGTTTATACGAGTCATGGCAGAATTGGCGAAAGAGCAACTTTGCAGATGAGCAGGATGAGAAGTCAAAGGTTTCAAAGATATTGGAGAAAACCACAGAATTATTAGATATATCAAGAGATGAAGACCTATGTGAAGTTCTTTCTCAATTCATCACAGAAGTCAGAAAGGAAGGAGGCGAAAGATATCCTGGAAAAACATTGCATGAGATAGTGAGTAGTTTGCAGAAGTATTTTGAAATGAAGGGAAAACAAGTTCAGCTTTTCGCCGTAGGAGGGCAGTTTGACAAACTTCAAAAAGCTTTAGACGTGGAAATGAAAATATCTACCAGCAATAAGCTAGGCTTACAAAGAAAACAAGCACAAGTTATTTCCGAAGAAATGGAGAATGATCTTTGGGGAAAAAAAATTCTTGGAGATAGTTGTCCCAAAGTTTTGTTGAGAACAACTCTTTATTTGATAGGCCTAAATTTTGGGATGCGGGCTGGGGATGAGCATAGAAATTTGTCCATAAGGAATTTTTCATTTCATTGTGATTCTGAGGGAAGGGAATATTTGCTTTATTCTGAGGGTGTGTCTAAAACCATCCAGGGTGGTTTAAAACATCGTAAGCTAACTCCTAAAGTTAGTAGGGCATATGCTAACGTCCAATGTCCAGAGAAATACATTGTGCGAATTGTGAAGAGTTACATAGAAAGATGCCCAAAAGAGGCATTAGATAATGCGTTTTATTTAAAGCCCTTACAAAATTATGAGCAGAAGAAGTTCTGGTATTGTAGTGTCCCCTTGGGTCATAATACGCTTAAGAATGTAGTCCAATCAATGATGAAAGAAGCTGGGGTGGATGGTTTTTTCACAAATCATTCTTTAAGAGCAACAGCTGCAACTAGATTGTTCCAGGAAAATGTTGATGACAAATTAATTAGGGGTGTCACTGGTCACAGATCAGAGTCTTTACAGAGCTACAAAAGGGTATCTGACAAACAATTAGCTAAGGTTTCCAATATTGTTCAATCTGGGAAGGAAGGCATTTGTAGTAGCACCGAAACGGCAAACATTGGGAAACCGCCGCCCGAAGCTTTGGGGATTCCTAGTAATTCAGGGCAAATATGTTTGAATGTAAGTGGTGGTGCCATATGCAATATTACAATTCATAACAATTGATTTCTTTTTTGACATAGAGTGATTTTCATTGTTCTGTTTAAAGACCTTTAAGGTAAAACTAAGCTTATAGTAGAGAATTCTTTCCCTAAGTCGGCTATAAGGCTTTGACGGATCAAGAAAATCACTCTATACCAGCTACTATTATCAAAGTGTTACACTTTCATATAATTTATGATTTATTGATTGAAATAATAATTTATCGTAGCCTAATCATAGTGCATTGAATGTTCATTAAAGATTATTTCTTGTTGTTGTCACCTGTTCTCTTTGTATAAATTTCGTATTTTTATGAAAACTACCCAGATATTCTTGAAGTCATTATTTCGGCTAATAACGACCTCCTAGTAATAATGACCTCGCAATAATGACCTCGCAATAATGACCTCTCTTTTGTTTAATTCATCAGCCCCACTCTTCCCTGCTGAATTCAAAACCCTCCCCGACTTTAAGACACCAAGATATTAAAAATAAGGAATACTTCAAAACAATGAAAGTGTGCATTAAAGAAGCATAGAACCATTTTAAACATGGTCGGTCACAATTTCAACTAAACAGAAACAGTTATGACTCAGAATGTTAAGTGGACAAGATTAATTTCTTTTGGTCAAGAACTTAAGGTGGAAGAACAATCTCCTAACAGGCCTTGGATTCGTGTTTCAGGAAGTCATCAATATATATGGGGTTAAAATCATAGCTGTATGGTGGTAACTTAACAAAGAGTGATATTTTTTACTGAGAGAATTCTGGCAATATCAAATATGTTGTGGATGCTGGCGTTGTCCATTAAAAGAAAAGTGTTCAATGGCAGTAATGGAAGAATCTGATACAGTAGGACATTATTAAATATGAGAGTACTGTAGTTTCCTTGAGTCGGAAAAGCTTTTATTATATGACCATGTATTTTGGAGCCTGGACACTAGCAAATCGAGCGATTTGATTGGTTAGATCACATCTCGGTCCGGTCTAGATTATCCAGTAATAACTGGTCCGATCGCATATTAAAAGTTGAAAACAAAGCGAAAAAAAGCTATTTCTCTTCAAAAGTGTGCTGTTCGGCCAGATTTATGTCAAAAATAATTTTCATCAACTGGTCAACCGTATTTTTTGTTAAATCATCAGTTTAATTTCAAGAAATTACAACAATTACAAAGTGACAGTGAAACAGATGCAAAATAAACTTTCATAGTGCTCGTTATTTTTCAAAGCATTACCTATAAATTGTCTTATTTTGGACTGTTATTAGGTTCCTTGAATGAAAATTTTCATCAATTTTTGCCATACATTTACAATACAGTTCTTCAAAGGCAGGCAGTTGCTGAAGACCGTAAAGTTTTGTTTTTCTTTAGCGACTGAAAGTCCACAAGCCTGCGTCCTCTCTGCTGCAGTCTGTCACCTAATTTCACCGAAATTTTTACAAGGAATACGAAAAGAAAACTCACCAGTTATATAATAATTCAATGTCCACTAGGAGACTTCTTGATGTCAGTGTCTAAGCCAAATAGTTCACACAAAAATTGTCATAAATGCAACAAGTCACAACGTTGTCCCGTAGTCCCGGCTCAAAAGGAAATCAAATATCCTGAATTTACTTTCATGGTCCCAACGATTCAACCACCACAACACTATTCATTTACTGTCAATGGTGTGTCAGATTGCATCCAGTTCTTCTTCTTTTCCAAAGCAGAATAAGGGCATAAAATTATTCACATTGAATCCGTTTGAAAGGTGGAAAGTTAACTCCAGTACGTGTCTAAATGTTTTTCATCGTTTGGTTTGTTCAATCTTCCCTCTTATGAATAGTTTTTGATCTTTCGCTTTTGCCTACATTGTCTCCTCCACAGGTGTAGCAATTACTTGACAAAATGATGGTTTTAGAAGAACTTTTGTCTTGTAAGTTCGTGCAAACGCAGCACGCTTCCCACTTCGTGTCCAACTGGTTGTCAAAACAAGTCAGCCAAGTAAAAATACTGAGAAGCCATTCGAATGTTACGCGTGCTTGAAAATGTAAAATGAATAACAAAAGACTGGGATTTTTTTTCCTTTTTAGAAAAAAAAGGTCATATAATAAAACTCTTATTAACCGAGCTTGGTCGGTCTGTACAGGAGAATCTCCGACCTCAGTCAAGATTCTCCCATACAGACCTCCCGCTCGGTTAATAAGACCTAAGTATAAAACCTTGGTCAAATCCACAAAGTTTAATTACTGAAAATTGGGGCTGCAATGGATTTTTGTTTCTATATGAAGATACGCTAGTAGTAATACACACCTTCGGGCCATCTTTAGAAAGCCTTTGGGACATCCTTGCTTGCACTTACTGCCATTTTCCCAGTATTTTGATCTTTAGAGCTGGGGCAGATTTCCTTATGTTTCATTTTCTTTGCACTAACTGCAGATTGTGGTGGTCTTGGCTGCAGTGATTCATGATCAGACAGTACTTTAAGTACTTGGTTTTCTGGCCAAAAGAGTATCTCTCCAGCCTATAATGAAATAAAGAATAATGAATAATTCCTCCAAAACTTGTTCTGTCAATAATTACTAATTATTTATGAAAATTATGTACAGAAATGGAACCTATAAGTGACTCGTAAAAGAAAAGTAACTCGTATTTAGAATATAATACAAACTAAGAGTATTTTGCTTCACAATATATTTAGATGAAACCAGTTTTGAGAAAATATTTTACTATTATAAATGAATAGGTGTGTCATAACAGAATTAATTGGATACAACTTTACAACTTTTGCATGTTTTATCTACTAACACTTTTTGCTCAGGCCAGGGTATAGTGAAATCATTGATTGCATTATATTAAATATAAACTAACAAATCAACATATTTCATAGATGTCAGTGCTAGAGGCTTTTGGCAAAGGGGGCAACGTGCATTCTTTGATGTGAGGGTTTTTAACCCATTTGCAAAGAGCCACCTTAACCAGAAACTGAACTCTACATTTACAAGTAATGAAAATGAGAAGAAACGACAGTATAATCGACGTGTTATCGAAGTAGAACATGGCGCATTCACACCACTCATATTTACACCTTACGGAGGAAATGGAAGAGAAGCCGAACGCTTCATATCAGAACTTGCCTCAAAGCTATCCATGAAGAAACAGCTTCACTAAAACAACATAATACGCTGGCTTAGAGTTAAACTATCTATAAACCTAGTAAGGTCAGCCGTTTTATGCATAAGAGGAACTAGAACTTTAAAACAAGGAAATCATGATATAGACAATGTTGATATTGTAAGTAGTTTTAAGAGAATTGAATATATATTATTAATTATTCTTAGTTTTTATATACAAGACCCAAAAAGCGGGTGGCCAATTTTATTATTACCATTTATCAATGCATTTTGTGTAATATAATATTTATTATTTTGTAGACAATAAATAATGTAATTAAAAACATATTTCATATATAATTTTATGTGTATTGTATTTCTTTCATTCACCTTTTGTTGTCTCAGACCTTTTCAATTCCTCACACATGTTTCTAAACACCAGGATCAATTATGACTTGTCCATCATCACTTAACCTCATTCTGCTAAAGTTTGTTTCCAAAGTGCTTAGTTCATTGTCCCAAAATCTCAGTGGTGTTAACTTTTGCAAATTACTAAAAAAGTTTACAAAAGTGACTTTGAATGACTTCAATTCTTTTTTCCAGTTCTGATATCATATAAGCCTCCTCATATCGTCTTTTTGCTGTTTGTAGTTCTTGAATCAGAGTTTGTATTGGTGAGTTCATCTGAAAGATCTATAAATTCAAATTTGACAATGAAATGGAATTAATTGATAATACAAAAGTCCTAACTATGGTATTACAATGATCATCTACCCTTTGAAGTTTAATTTCTGGTGTAGAGGGTGTTTTGTTTTCTTTCTTTATGTTTATATTCTAGAAAAAATTGTGATGAAAACACATTTTTACGTGCATGTATAGCAAATTTTTATACATCAATTGTTTATTAGTTTCTTTCTTTTTTAACCTGTATTTTATCATCCATGTGTAGTCTTCTCCGGGTTTTGACTATCAATTTCTCAGTTGGAAACCTGACAATAAAAAAATAGTATTATATTTTATTGTCTGTTTATGTCATTTATTTTCGTTGTCAAAACTCAATATTTTCATGTTACGTACTCTTTTTCTCGATCTCTTTTCCAGTCAATATAAACTCCACGATTCATTGACATTTGTTACACCATCTTGTACCAGGTTGATAGTCACGTATTTTCTTCAACCTTCATCCAAAATGTCAAACATTCGTCGAGGAATGGAATGTTTGTGGAGTGTTTCACTGTGTCCCCATATTGAAGGACAGGAGCACCATTGATCACTACTCATAATTTTGTTTTTATGGGAAATACATATCCTGGTTCCTTTGCTTACACCAGCAGCACAAGCAAGATTATTGTTCACTAAGACGACCATAGCATTGCTGCTTACTTCTTGTTTTGGATGAAAAAAAGTATTTTATCTTGTCAACTGAGGCCACATTGTTGACAAATTGTGACAAGATAGATATGCAAATTAGCTATGCTGGATGGGCCGCGAAAAGTGACATTTTCAAAACTCATTTTCTCTTTGTATACAAAAAAGTCATTCTGTATAAATCAGTTAATCGAGAGGACTAATATCAAGCTATACTGAAAACGACACCTTTAAGTTTTCACGATTTTTCTTAAGTTTTAGGATTTTTTTAAAAACAATCACAAAAGCCGTAACAACATTATCAAAATAGAAAGGCGTACTTGTTTTCGTGACGTCATTTTTGCGTATGCGCAGACGCTTTTCACTAGTGTCGCAGATAGTCGTGTCATAGCCATCCCAGGTTCCTCAGCTGGTTCACCATGTCGCAGCTGCAGGCCAAGAGGCTTCCTAGGCCCTCCTGAAGACGGCTGGCGATCGATCGTCTCTGGGCTAGGTCATTCTCGCCATCCATGGCTATTTGGTAGAGCTGGGACACCAGTGGGGACAGTGTGAGCAACAGTTCAATAATAATAATTATATGGAATTTCTATAAATAGACAACCTGAGTGGAGATTTTATTCACACTACAGGTGTAAGATACTACTTAGCCTCGACCCCAAGACCTGGGGCTTAGAGACTAAGCACACTCTGCAGAATGAGGGTGGTCCCTATGACCGCAGACGTCTGCATACCACCCAGCACGTCTGGAATACCTAATAGATCTTTCAGGTACCCCTCAAGATTACTAGACACGACCCCTAGACAACCAACAACCAACGGAACCACCACAACTTTTGTATCTCCTTTGCAAGAGGAGAATATTTAGCAATTTTCTCCTCTTCCTTCACCACCACATTACGATCCCAAGGCACCGAGAAATCAACAAAGGTCCACTTACGAGCCACTCGATTCAACACAGTAACATCTGGACGATTATGTTCCATCTTCTGTGTTGTCTCGACGCTCCTGTCCCACCAAATCTCTACTTCTCCATCATCCGAAATCCTAACCTCATCTGGAACCTCCTTATACCAAACATCAGCACATTTCACTCCATACGAAGACACAATTTCGTAACATGGGATTGAAATGAAGATCCACACCAATGAAGCCAGAAGTTTGGAATTGTTGCCTTCAAGCCATAGAAAAAGGAATTTTTAATCTCACAGTTTTTTTAGATTTTTTGACATTTGAAACCCACAATTCTATATTTTGTAATATCCATTAATTGTCAAAGATTTATCATTTTTTATCTTTCAGGAAAGACATATTTGGAGCAAAGATTCTACTCGCCTAGCAAACAGAGAGAAACCACAAAGGGACCTGTTGCGATTTTTCAGGGCTATTTTTGATAAGGAAGTGGTATCTACTCTGAGAAAAGGTGATTTCCACAAGGAGTTCTTTTGTTTTCAAGCATGAATCAATCAATCAATCAATCAATCAATCAATCAGATTAAAAAATTACTACCCTCCTTGGAAACTGTGAAAAAGCAGTTATTTGACTTTAGAATAACGTATTCACTAATTAAATAACCATGTGCAATAGCAACCTTACACTGCTTTTCAATTACACGCGCGAAATGACCAAAAAGTCTTCCCAGCGAATTGGGTTTCGGTGGATGTCAATCAAAGCGTTTCCATGACAATTATTCGAAGGCACTCGTAATTTTTAGCAAGCACGCTCTAGAACTAGCTGAATAAACTACATAAAATCAGCTATTAGGAGTCAAAATGACTAAAGCTTATTCCAGCAATCTACGATGGCGAGTAATACGATCCTTTCTGAAAGGTGAAAACCCGAAGCAGATATCGGAAAGACTTCTGGTAAGCGAGACATTTGTTCGAAAGATCCTTCAGCTTTACGAACAGACTGCTTTGGTCAACGATCTGCCACTCCGAAGAAAGGGAATAATTCGAATTATTACAGGTATGAAACTCAATGAAGAATACAATTTTCCTTCATATTTTTACAATAAATATTTACAGGCTAGGTATTCTTTTTTTAGCCGCAGAAAGACGTATAATAAAGCAGTTGGTAGAAAAGCAACCTGAACTTTACCTTGACGAAATCCAATCTTGGCTAGAACATTTGACTGGCCTATCGACCTTAAGTAGATGTCTTTCCCAAATGGGATTGACTCAAAAAAAGGCAAGATATTAAACTTTAAGTCTTTGTTGTTGTTGTGAATTCGAGCGAAGGCAGTAAGCTTATAAACTGAGTTACTGTATGTGGCATGCACCAGAACGACTTGAATCAATGTCAACGTACTGGAAAATTTTCAACAAAAATATGAATATTCCCCAGCTATTGACCCATTAGTTGTCAAGGGAAGAAGAAAAGAGAAAAAAAGAGGGAATAAACTCGACGGAAACTGAACTCAAACGAAAACCGGACATTGGGAATTATGGAATCCTACACAGGAAGCCCATCACAAATATAGACCTGAATTCAACTTTGTTACCCACACACTGCCTACTTACTATCAATAATAGTGCACAGTAGATGCACTGGATCTCTGGTTATGAATAAAAAATGTATATCATTGGGTAATATATCTACCATGGTAACCGAGGCCTGAATGAAATTGTATCATGTTCATACATATGTAAACATGTGCATGTGTGTACATGTATGTATTTTTGGTTTGCATATCCTCTTTCATGTGTTAATGTATCTTATATTATGCACAAGAAAATTTGATTTGTAAATGAAATCTTACTGTTTTTATTGCAGATGCATATTATTGCACGTCAGTGGAATGAATATGACAGAGCTAGTTACAGGAGGTTTATATCTCAATTTCAGCATCATCAGTTTTTGTTCCTTGATGAGTCCAGCAAAGATGATAGAACCATGCAGGTAATTATGTTAACATATAAAATCTAACCCTTCTTTTTCAAGTTTAATTTATATTCGATTTTCCTTTTCAGAGAAAGTTTGGACATAGCCTTGTTAATACTAGACTACACAGAAAAGGGCACTATACACGTGGAGCTCGATACAGTGTACTTGCTGCAGTTTCATCGAGTGGTATAAAAGCAGCTCATTGTGTTGAAGGGGCATATGACAGAGATAATTTCGAGTTTGCTATGGCGCATTTTGTTCTTCCACATGTTGGCTCATTTGCTAATGCAGAGGAATGTTCAGTCATAGTGTTAGACAACTGTAGGATTCACTATTCATCAAATGTTGTCAACATGATTCATGCAAAAGGAGGGATAGTTGTCTTTCTACCATAAGCAAGCAAAAAATATAAATGAATGAACAGTACATGAATAGGGAAATAAATGGATGAATGAATAAATTGGAAAATGAATAGATAAAGTAATGAAAAAGTATATCAAACAATTTAGATGAATTTTGAATAAATAAATGTTGATTGTTTACTTCTCAGTCTTCCTTTAAGAAGTAAGAAGTAAGCTTTCATATTTCTTTAGGGCATACTCACCAGACCTCAACCCTGCTGAACAAACATTTAGCATTGCCAAGAAATGGCTAAAAAGGCACTCAGAAGTATGTGAAAAGTATCCCAAACGAAGCTTCGAGATTGCCTTGCAACAAGTAAGACTGCTCAGCTAAAGGGCATTAGACTAGCTGAAGGGTGGTGGACCTAATTGCTTGCATGCATGTGCTCGTAATTAATGTTGCATATTATCAAATATATATCATTGTGGCTGCTTGACAACTGCAGACAATTATTGTGATCATTACAAATAAATAAAAACAAATTTTGAGCTAACAATATTTATTATTTGATCAATGTGATGATCACAATGTATACCTATTTCAAAAAGGTTGTCCTTGGTTTTGGTACATACTGCATAGTGAATACTGCATACCAAGACTGAAATGTATTATGGACAATTGTAATTGGGTAACAAGAGGCTTTACTTATGTTGATTCTCTGTTTCCTCTCAGGTTGAATCTAAGTGGACTTTTTCTGCAACTTTTCTACTAAAAATTGTGAAAAATATCTGAAATTTGAAATCCACAATGCATTTCGGTCTTGGTATGCGGTATTCACTATGCAGTATGCATTAAAACTGAGGACAAACTTTTTTGAAATAGGTATATATAAAACTAGGGTATCTAGGTTCCTGTAAACTTGTATTATGATCATATTATCATCATTATTTCAACAAGTATTAAATTATTAATGCTGTCCTTGTTGGTGTTCACTGTTTTTGATTGTTACCATTCTGTATCACCAGGTTAGTTCATCAGCCAATTTGATTTATTTCCAGATACCAGTGCATTCTTGTGAACACTGTGTGAGTAATTGTGGCTATGTATAAAGACAAATGAAATGGTAATGACAAGATAATGGTGACATCTGAATTCCTTATAAGTCCCTTTTAATATATTGAAAAATCTTATCAAAAAAGTCTATAGTATATGGTTTTGGACTTTACATAAAACATGATCTACATGACTGTTGAAAATAGTCTTTATTTTGAACTAAACAAGAATACAACATCTGAGTGTTTAATCAACACAACAATGATATAATAAATCAAGTTTCCTCCTTTATCTGCCTGTACTTCATTACTGTTATTCAACAGTAGCCCTAGCTAGGTGAAGGTGAAATTTTGGTTAGGTGGATGCTAATGATAATTAATTATTGATCAAAGGCTTGCCTTGTTTACACCTAGCTTTTTCTCTTAAAAATTTGTAAAAGTAGTAAACGTTCCCCAAATTCTGTCCAGACAACAATATGACTGACAGAGACTTTTCAAATGAACAAACAATATGTCTTTCTTGACCAATTGACAAATGAATATTAATATATGTAACAAAAACACAACTAATATTTGTAATGGGTTCTATATGAATGTCAAAATTATGTTTGCTTTAGTATTTTTTCTCTTTTTTTCAGGAGAAATCACAATTATAGTCTAATAATACTTCATTAAATTATGAATGAAATATAAAACTCAAAAAAAGTTGTGGAAATTATATGCATCTGCTATTCCACTGAATGTATTTTTATGCTAATAGGAAATGGTTGATGACACACTATTATATCCACTGGATTTTAGCCTGTAGATTTCAGACAAGAGTACATGTCTATCTTTCTCATCATCAACCCCAAGAGATACCATTATCTGCTTTCCAAGATGGGGATTCGCAAGGGCATCTAGCATAGGACCATCAACCTTGTTAGATTTAAATGAGTTTTTGTACTTGTCCAATCCAATGCCATTGAGTACCTCTAAACATTCATCTGTGTTTAAGTCAGACAAGGCTGTGAAGAAGTGAAACATTACTTTACTGTCAACTTTATTTAGCTATTATTCTGACCAATCCCTGATAGTTATGATGAAAATGATGATGATAAAAGTGAAAAACAAATTATGTTCAGAAAATTACATATATACCACAATATTTACCTTAGTTATTTATACTAAACAATCAGCGATTGAACCACACCCTTCTCATGTATTATAGTGGCACCTCCATATTGGAGCCATAAAGCTAATCCTTGAAGTTGCATGCCACTAAATATTAACAGAAGTGAGGGTGTGTCAATTTATTTCAAGATACTTATTATTGGTCAAACCTTTATGAGACTGCTTTTGTTGCTGATGCCCACCATAAGATATAGGTGGTGTCTGGATCTTCCCTGGACTCTACATGTATTTAAAAATTCGAGCATTGGGAAAACTCAAATCAAGCAATGATACATAAGACACCGGCACAATCCATCACAAAGAATATTATAAGGAATTTTGCACATGCAGTGACTTAGAATACATATAGTTACAGTACATATTCCATTTTCATGACATGCACTTTTTCACATACAGAACAATGGATGGTAAGTTCACTTTACCTGACTCAAACTGTAGTTGTTTGCCAACGTCAACATGGTTGTTTTTAGGAATTGTTGTTGCATCATCATCATTTCCATCATCCCCATGTTTGTTGTTGCACTTTTGCATGGACACTTTGCGGGAGGGGGAGGTCGTTTGCTCTTTGGTGGTACAGACACCTGATCACAATGCTTTTCCCAACATGGTTCTTCATTAGAGCCACCAACATTGCCTTTCATGATTTCATCTGTCCAAAGTGTTAGATGTTGACTGCCATACTGTACCTCCAGAGTGTACCCCTTTTCTCCAAATCTTTTACTAGATTAACATGAATGTCATTCCACATTTCATTATCCTCTTTACTCCCTGTCTGTGAAAAGTCAAGCTTTCTTTTTCTTTTGGATGAATTTGACTCATTTGAACAATCTTCGCTGTCTACAATTGAAATTGATAATACTTTCATTTGATTATCTTTTTTATTTTGCATATAATTATTGTATTGAGCAATAATGTAGTAGAGAACACAATCATAATTATAGGTTAATTAGAACACTAATTAATAAAATAAAAAGCAGTGACCAACAATGATGCTTGCAGTTTTCTATATACCAATATAGCATGTACATGCACATGTCCATTCACAATTAAAATATACAATTGTGTATCAAACTTGAAGTCAAATGGACTACAAGTGAATAGCCGACTTGTAGTCCATTATGCCAAGAGGTCTGGTAATACATGCTGTGGTACCCATCAACCTATGAGTCAAACTTCCAAACCTGTGCTTTTTCTCAAACATTGGTTTAGTATCATGAATAATAGTCCATAAGTTTTAGATACTTATAGCTGTGAACTTAACAAACCTTTGATGTAGACAGCATGACATGCCAGCCTGATGCACACTTGCTTATACTCATTCATGCATTTTGATAAATCCTCTTGATTTTTTAAGCTGACTAATTGTTTGGATCCTTTTCTTAGCCAGTAAAGCCCCTTTGAAGGTGTATAAATCTTTTCATCACTGCTGTAGGTCTTCAACAAAGTACTGATTTCTTGGATGGTTGAATCAATACTAATTTTATGTAAAACATCTGAATTGGAGGAGACTTTCATGTCTTT
Source organism: Telmatactis stephensoni (assembly GCA_029948255.1). Classification (NCBI taxonomy): domain Eukaryota; kingdom Metazoa; phylum Cnidaria; class Anthozoa; order Actiniaria; family Isophelliidae; genus Telmatactis; species Telmatactis stephensoni. The sequence goes on from JALIZF010001661.1 coordinate 168,563, forward strand.
TGATAGCTCGAAGACAAATATGTCCATTGTGTTTTTTGTGAGTAGTCATGGAGATTGACGAGGAGTAGATTCAACTGAATAACACAGATGAGAATAAAAAACAATCAACTGATATCATGAATGCATTACAATCATTATTTATTATGGAAAACTGTTATGAACACAGAACGGCATATGATTTACTACAAGGTAATTAAAGGGGGGATCAGACACTACATCCTTGACATTTTCTATTCTTTTAGTCAGAGCAATTTCTATTGTAATTTGCAGAATTTTTTAAGATTTTTTAACCCATTTTGCATGGGAGTCACCCCTCCCCCTTACAATTGAGAGTGTGAAAAAGAGAGAAAATAGACACGAGTAGAAATTCACTGAAAAATATCGACATGCAATATAAATTTAAATAATATTTACCTTTTTTGAGATCAACTGCCATATACATGATCGCGCTTTTTCTTTTCCCGTTCCGATAACAGAGGGGATATTCTTTCATCATGGCTGGTATGTCTCCATCATTATTTATCTTTACAACAGTCTTTCCCTTTGATTTCTTGTAATACATCCGCTCTACAACTGCATCTGGCTGATTGGTTGTTCGTCTTATGTAATCCTGTACGCATCCTAACAAGGTATTGTACGTCCATCTTCTCGGAAGTATGAAGGGCGTACATTCTGCACCTTCCACGCGGCCATTCTTCGTGCTCAAATAAAGAACGACTTCGCGCTGAAATTTCCAAAACTCACATCAAAGAATATCCGTATATTCTGAAAATAATTACTTAGACTCAACTAGTAATCTAAAGCAGTGTAAACGACAACATGCACAGCATAATATGGTGCGATACAATATATTTTGTCTTACCAAGTCTACTTCATTGTTTATAATAGTTGTCTCGGGCTATCAGTCTACTTACGTCTTCGTTTTCTTGATCCACTATTTGCGTCTCTTGGCTATCAGGTAGATATGGCGCTTCAAGAGTACTGTATTCAGATTCATTTATGTCGACGTCAAACGCGAAATCATGCAAGAACTGCTGAAACGCCATTTTGTCGAGAGAGAAAGACAGAGGCTAGGACAGACCACATGCGCCAGAAAAATCACTTTGATTGACATCCACCAAAACCCAATTCGCTGGGAAAACGTTTTGGTTATTTCGCACGTGTAATTGAAAAGCAGTGTAAAGCAACCAAAAATAGGATCTGTAACCTTAAGAGATATTTCTCAATGGCAATGATTTCTTTAAACAGCTTCCAAAGGCACTATAATTCCTTCCACATCACCAGACTGCATTGTCGGCACTCAAGATGTGAGTGGTAAGAATATATTTTATTTATTTTATCATGCCTCCTTAATGCTACAAATAGGGTATAATAGTTCATGAAATGATTGGCTGCATGAATAGTGAAACGGGTGCGGCCTATTTCTTTTGACAATTGCGCTATTTGTGCTAAAACAATTGCAAACTCGATGGCTGTTTTATCAATAGGCAGCCCTGGCTATTCACTTATAGATAGCTTTCTAAAGGAATCCATCTGTAGATAATTTGATTTTAAACCTGTTCTTTTTTATTATTGTTGGTTTTTCTCCTGGGGAGGCTCGACTTGAAACATTCGTCTACTCTAGACATTAAACGCGATAAACAAAGGCCATCCTAATGTAGAAATCCCTAAACAGTCTAACTCCACACTATCTGAATTTTAGATTTTTAAGTTGGAGTAACACAATCTGTTCTTCTCTTAAAAAAATTATCCAGTAAAACGCTCATATGCTTATAGTGGCGGCGCGAATCGATGGACGGGCAGTTTCTCTGGAATCGTTTTAATTACTATCAGTATTATTCCATGTTAGTCAATAATTCCCGACTTTCATGAGGAGGCGAGACTCTTATTTTTTAGTATATATTTGATTCTATTCAATTCCTTATTTTCAATATACATTTTTAACGTAACTTGATATTTTTTATTAAATATTTGTAAATGTTACCCTCATGAATTTTACTGGTATTCATTCATTCATTAATTGAGGTACTCAAAATTAATTTCAGATAGAAACTTTGGTGTAGAAGTAAATGTAGAGCACCTTTAGGCAAGGATAAAGAAATTGGAAGGTATAAAATAAAACATATTGAACTAAGGCCTGGTGTCCATATAATCTTCCCAATCACCAAAAATACGTTTTGCATTGTTCTTAATTCCCTTGAGGAAACTAAAACAATGCAAAAACGTGTTTTCGAGCGATTGGGACGATCCGGACAATTATATGGACACTAGGCCTAAAGGACCTAGAAATAAGGAAGCTCAAATAAATCATCAAAAGAAATACAGATGAGCTTTTCCGACCATTTCTAAATTTAGCCAAATCACAAACTTGAGCATCCTGCGCATAAACAAACCATCAGTGGCGGATCCAGAAAGTTACAAGGGGGGCTAACCCAAGAAAATTATCAATTTGATAGATTAGGGCTGCATAAAATGATTTTTTTTCAGACGAACACTGCCCTAGTTGTTTGTCAGAATGAGTTCCATTCAGATTTTATTTATTTTATTTATTCATATCATAATTTCTATTGCTATATTTTTAAACCCTAAAAACGGGGGTGGTTAGTCACCCTAATCACTCCCTGGATCCACCCTTGAACCATGTTTGTTGTAGTTCTCTTATTATGACACAAGAAATTGATTTAACTCCCTCTATTTTATAGCCACTTCATCTGCCCATATACGTTGGGAACATTTCAAAGTACCAAATCAATATTGATACTAGCTTGGATTTTAAATCTCACAGAATCTCAAGAAAGTGCGGGACGTACGATGGAGAGTAGCAACTGCAGGAATAATAAAGACAATGCAGAAGTTATGACTTCTAAATATCAGAGGACCTCTCGATACTGGACTTTTCCAAGTAGATAGTCAATATTGACAGTTGGTTTGGTTTTAAACTCACAGAGCAAGAAAGCGTGGGACGTATGGTGGAGAGCAGCAGCCGTAGGAGGAATACAGAATGCAGAAGGTATGACTTCTAAATATCAGAGGACCTCTAGATACTGGACCTTTCCAAGTAGATAGTCAATATTGACAGTTGGTGTGGTTTCAAACTCACAGAGCAAGAAAGCACGGGACGTACGATGGAGAGTAGAAACCACAGAAGGAATGCGGACAATACAGAAGGTATGACTTCTAAATATCATAGGACCTCTAGATACTGGGCGATATTAATCAAGTGAAACTTTTTGATGTAGATGTCAATATTAACAGTAGGTGCGGTTTTAAATTCACAGAGCCCGAAATCGCGGGACGTACAATACAGAGTAGCAACCGCAGGAGGAATACAGACAAAGTAGAAGGTATGACTTCTAAACATCAGAGACCGTCCCTATACTGAACTTTTCCAAGTAGATAGTTAATAGTTAAAACTCATAGAGCAAGGAAGCGCGAGACGTACGATGGAGAGTAGCAACCGCAAAAGAAAAAGTGACAATGAAGAAGGTATGCGTTGTTCGACTGATATTGACCATATATGGTCATGAATTTCATATTAGAGACATCTAAATACAGAGCGATATATACTAGATAGCCAATATTATAACACTAGCTTTGTTTTTATACCCACAGAGCAAGAAAGCGCGAGACGTACGATGGAGAGTAGGAGCTGCATCAGTAACAGAAGGATATGAGATATTCAAAAGGATATGAGATATTCAATATGGCGAGCAAACGTCCTTCCATGTGCTCTCCAAAGCTTTGTTTTGTACTGGCAATTGGCTTACTGTCTGGACGCTTATTTCCACAAGGTTCAAGTGGTAAGGATTTGGACTTACAACCAACATGGTTTTCAGTCATTACTCGTGCTCAATTCCTTACAAACACTCATCTTACGGCCCCAAGAAGTAAGCGATTTTATTCTTCGCGAATTACATATTATTCAAATTCTAACTCAAACTTTCAACTTCAACGTCTGCTTAGAAGCGGAGATACAGCAGTAAACACTAACCATGGTCCTAGTAGTATCCAATGCTATCTTCAAAATGTTAGGAGCCTAAAAGCTGCCTTGGCTGATGGGGACTCTTTTGATTACAAGACCGCTCTATTGAAAGACATTGCCTATGGATATGATCTCGACATAATCTGCCTCACAGAAACATGGTTAAATGATTCAATCAGTGACTATGAACTTCTCGCTACTGGTTATAATATTTTTCGAAGGGACAGGAAAGATCGCGTCGGAGGTGGTACTCTTACTGCGATAAAAAGCCATCTGTCAGCGAGAGAGATCTTAGCTGTTCCTTTGTCGCTTGAAGCGGTGGTTGTGGAAATCGCTCTTACTTCTTGTCAAACTTTATTGTTTATTAATTGCTACCGCCCTCCTTCTGAAAAAGATTTTATCCCGAATTTCAAGACCTTATTGGATTCCCTCCAGTTTGACAAATACCAGGGAGTATTTATAGTAGGCGATTTCTATTACCCAGGAATCAAGTGGATTGACGGTTCTGGATTCACAAATTCTATCAGCAGCGAAGAACAACAATTTGCTAGTCTTATTATGGACTCATATCTTTTTCAACTAGTCGACAAACCAACAAGAAAAGAAAATATTCTCGACTTGGTTATGACTAACTCGCCCTCCACAGTGTCACCCATCGACTCTGGACCCTATTTCACTGAGGCTGGCCTGCCGTCTGATCATTATCCGGTTGTCTTTGATATCGACTTTTCTGGGAAACTTAAAGATTCAAATTATAAATTTTGTTTTGATTTCAAAAATCCAGATTTTGACTCTCTGAACAATGAACTATCTTTATTACCTCTCAGCTCTGGTGTTGAAAACGTCGAATCCCAGGAGGAGTTTAACGAAGCACGGAGTCAATGGTGCAGTTTTGTCTTCACTGCCATAGATACACACATTCCTACAGTTTCACGCCAAAGTTCAAATAATCCTTCATAGATAAATAAAGAACTTGCAAAAGCAATCAGGAAGAAAAGAACGCTATGGAAATGAGTGAAACATTCACAAAACCAGCAACTCAAGGAAAAGTTCCGGAAAACAAGACAAAACATAAAAAACTGGATCCGCCGTGAAAGGAAAAGGTACTTGCAGAAAATAGCAAATGAGGCTTCATCTAATCCGAAATGCTTTTGGTCGTATTACAGTTTTAGAAACAAAAGAAATCCGATTCCTGACAAAGTTGATTACAGAGGGAACTCAATTACTGACGACCTGGCCCGTGCCGAAGCCTTCAATGATTACTTCAAATCAATTTTCAAAGTTCATGCTAATTGCACTTTTCCTGACACGACCCTTATGTGCTCACACAGTCCCGATTTGCTGGAAGTGATTCAAGTTTCTCTCGAAGAAGTGTCGTCCCTGCTTTCTCAACTTGACACATCAAAAGCTACTGGTCCAGACAAACTTCCTGCAATCATCCTGAAAAACTGTGCAAATTCATTATCTCCATCTTTGTCTGCCTTTATTAATACCTCCCTAAAATCTGGCCTCTACCTATCTGAGTGGAAGGAAGCCAACATTTCCCCTATCCACAAGACCGGACCACATGCTGATGTATTGAATTACAGACCCATTTCGCTCTTACCAATTGTATCTAAGATCCAGGAAAAATGTGTCACTCGTAAATTTGTCCCTCACATAACTGATATTCTCCATCCTGCACAGTACGGCTTCCAAGCTGGCTTATCTTGTGCTAGTCAACTTGTTGAGGTTTTTCACAATATCGCCTCAGTGCTTGATAAAGGAAATGAATATGACATAATTTATCTGGACTTTTCCAAAGCCTTCGACTCTGTGTGCCACGCAAGGCTGCTTTGGAAACTCAAGCACATTGGAGTTAGTGGTCCTTTACTCCACTGGTTCAAAAATTACCTTACTGGTAGGAAACAGCGGGTTGTGATTAATGGCTGCCATTCCTCGTGGGCCGAGGTGAAGTCAGGGGTCCCACAGGGTTCCATATTGGGGCCCATACTTTTTCTGATTTACGTCAACAACTTACCAGATGTAGTAAAGAACTCAAACATAGCAATGTTTGTGGATGATTCAAAGTGTTTCAAAAGCGTTAACTCAATAGAAGACTCTACTGGCCTCCAAATAGACTTGGACAACCTCTGTGACTGGGCTACTCTTAATGAATTAGATTTTCAACCAAAGAAATGTGAGAACCTTCGCATCTCGTGAAAACTCTGCAGTTTTGACCGTGTCTACATCATCAACAGAATGGACGAACTTAAGTGTGTATCATCCCAAAGAGATCTTGGAGTGGTAGTTACAAAGAACTTATCATGGAACAACCACATTGAACAGATATCAGCAAAGGCCAACAAAATGCTTGGCTTCTTAAAGAGAAACTGTTCCAGAGACTTACCTAGTAACGCCCTTAAGGCTCTTTATATAGCTTTCGTCAGATCCCATTTGGGATATTGTTGCCAATTGTGGGCCCCTCAGTCTGTTATTAGAAATATATTACTTATTGAATCTACTCAACGTAGAGGCACTAAATTTCTATGCAAATACCCGGACGCTAGCTATAAGGAATGACTTGTGCATTTGAATCTCTTACCTATTAAGAGCGTATCCGTCAGTGGACCAGGCAGACCTGATACATGCCATCCTTCCAATTTCATTGAAACTTGTCACAGTAAAAGACGTCAGCCAAACACTCAAGATGCCAAAATAGTTTGCAGTTCAGAATTTTCCGGGGGGAGTTAGACCACCCCCCCTGCTTTTTTTTCCAAAAATCTCAAAAGATTTACCCCATAAAATGGTAAAAGTAAAGACCTCTCAAACTTTTAAAATTGAACCAATTTTATTTTGGCTTGGCATGAGTACACTGACACCTTTTGTCAGTTCAAGACAGGAGTTTCCACTAGTTTGAATGACACCTTGTCAATCATTGGATGTCAATAATTAACCCTATAAAATGACATGCTAAAATAGACTGATTTCACAGCCAAATATCTCCAATGGCCATCACTGTCTATAAATGACAACACCATCACCGTTCAACTCTATGCTTGGACTAAGGAATTCGAAAATAAAATTTTTGGGACCTATTAATTTCTTAGTGCAGGCCATGCTTGAAAACTTGGCATGACAGCCATAATATTCTCTCCATATCATCAAACTACAATGGCAAAATGAGAATCGATGTTCAATTACAACCACTTTTCAAACTTTATGCCATATATATCAAATCAGTGAGCTTTCTGAGAGGTCCAAGAACAGTATAAATGCAATATGATTCGAAATTTGGTCAAAATTATTAGGAAAACGTCAACTTGTCACTTTGTAATCAACAAATTAGGTGCCACAAAATTGATTATTCATCAGACACCGCCCGATATCTGTAATATCTGAATACATAACTGACTCAAAGCGTTGTATTTACACCGTAACTAAGCATTACAACATAAGTTTTTAGTTAAAGATGAATCCGAATCCTCCAAAGAAGCGAGACAAGGCCTAAGTGAGACAAAATGATGTGACAATGCTTCACACACATCACAGAATTAATTAAGAACCGAGCTTTTTAGACGTGAACTGTATAGCAGAATTTCTACTTAGTCACAATAAAATGAAAGCTGTTGCTCTGTGCTCTGAACTATGCATTAATTGATAATTTTTACTTACATCAGTCCCGATCAGTGCGATGTTTGTAGTGGCGGTTACAGTTATAGGATCTGACCATTTTTTTTTACGAACAATTCATTTCATCGAAGAGGAAACATCATAAAAATATAGATATCCTCCGCCTTATAAACTACGAAAACTACCTATCTTTCAAGATTGTTACATAAATCCGGAGCAAAAGTCTTTCATCGCATTAGGCGTGACCGACAGCGTGACAAAATGTTTGACCCTTTTGGTCAGTGGATGCACAGGGAACCCACCCGTTGAATTCCTAAATGTTTATCCAGTTCGCTTTTTTCGCTCTCTTCTGTGGGCAGTTTAATGTAGACAGTGTTTGAACTAATGATAACAATCAATAAAAGACGATTCACCTAGAGAAGTGTTTGTATATATTTTTATAATTATTCGAGGTTGACTCACTCTACGTCATCGCTCCTTACTAATTAAGTCGCTAATGAAAACATACAACTTTATATCACCAAAAATGGTAATTGGTTTTGTACATTATTTTGGCCTTCAATGTCAACAGTACCCAATATGGAATAGGATATTGCAAAAGCCAAAAACGTCGTGTTATAACTGAAACTGCAGAACTATTTACTTTTTCGTTAATTTGGCGTACTACAATGTCAGTCTCATGCTCATTTGCAAAACATTGTACTACTCAATGCAATGTTTCCTCGAGGCAGTATCGAGACCAAACTGAGCTTCGCCCTCTGATGTCATGTTCTAGCGATGTCAAACCTCATCTTAGGCAACTGAATGTTGCGCAAAGTAGCGTTTCCTCTGAAAAAGAGCTAATACTTGCACGTGTGGGCCTATTTGACGAAGAGGGCACTAATTTGACAATCTGTCCAAAACATCGAGATAAATTAGGCATCAAGTTCATGGCCTCAAAAAAATGTCAGCATCCACTACATGGTGACAGCAAAGGAAAGCCTAAAAGGGGAATTAACCTACAAATGGCCAAGGATATCAAATCAAAATGGAATGTGATCGTCCCAGTTGGTGCAGGTATTTGGAAATATGTTATTGTATTCTAACTAAAATTTGATATGGTCTTAAATACGAACCGCACCTCATTAATACGAACATTTATTTTTGGCCATATGATTGGTCTTATTAATGGAGTTCCAACGTAATATTGCTTATGATATCCTCTTTCGTTACTACTATGAACAGGCATATGCAGACCTTGCCGCGGAAAACACAGTGCTTCTACTGCAGAGCCATCTATTCAGATACCTTCTAGTCAGCCAGAATGCAGTCAAGGGTTAGATCTTGACATGGCAACGGAGACTAGTGTCAGTGATACCATGCTTGCTACAGCGTCGCCTTCACATGATCAACATGAGGGATTTCAATTAGATGAGCCATTAGGAGAGGTAAGATTGGTTTTGAATATTTTTTTTTTTTCAAAAAGGGGTTAGCTATTTGTGCGGTGGGGGCATTTATAAGTCATTGAATGATGCATACCTTGGTATTCCCCTTTTTCACAAGTAATGGACAAAGTTTATAGAACACATTGTAGTGAACGTTTTTTGTGCTCCATTGCAAATCCTTTTCAATGTACGTTATTGGTATATTTTGCAGGCAAGCTACTCTGATATCTATTCTTCATCATCACAAGGATCCCAAGAAGGCGAAACGTCACAGGAATGGCAGCCAACACCTTGGGTAGAGTATAAGCTGCAAAACCTGAATAACTTCATCATGAGAACAGCAGAAGGGAGAGTCAGCCCCATCAGATCACAGTGCAAGTCTGACGTTCTGACAATTTCAGCATCAACACAGCGCTACTACAGGAGAAAAGCTCAGCAGGCAGTCGATGTCATGTTAGACGCAATCGCCCCAGGCAACTCATCATGGTTGTTGGAACAAGTCATTACGAAGCACAACGAAGGGCAAGCAGAAGGAGGCTCTTTAGTGTCCAGACTTATAACGTTGTATGAGGATGCCAGCGCATGGTATACGAGGCAGCAGATATTGTCAATTTTTGCCACCGACTTTTCAAAGACGGAGTTGCTTCGGCTCCATCCTCGTTCCCAGGTCCTTCTCAGCTTTCCAACGGAAAAATCGAAGGCCCTGGTAATATGAAAATCAAGCTTAAATTTGATTGGTTTATGGAATGGAATGCGTAATAAGCAAACAAAATGCATAACTACTGAGCAGTGCGTTTGTTTTCCGGTTGACACAGTATTTCCGGTTCTTTCTAAAGAGTGGTGCGAAAATTGTGAGTAGTGTAAATCTGAGAGTTTTTCGATTTTTAAAATATAAAATCTTTTTTTTTCAGTTGCAGAATAATCGATTCGGCTATAAAAATAGTTTTCTTTAAAATATCTAGAAATATCATGTTCATTTTAATAAAAAGTATTGCATACGACTCTTGAATCGTGTTTCACGCGGTGCGGGCAGAAACCCGCGAAAAGGGGAAAAATATGGCGGGAATAACTCCAACAAAATCGACGCTCAAAATATTCCCCAAAAACACCTGTATTTGTTGTAATAATATCATCGAGGAAAAGAACCATCCTCTCTGTCTGACTAATGAACTTCGAGAAAGAATCAATTCTTTGATTTGCCATCGACAAAGCATCAATTTTACCAATGAAGATTATCCAAGAAAAATATGTCGATCCTGTAAACGATCGCTTGAAGCAACGGAAAAGTTTATGAAACTTGTACAGCAGTCCAACAGAAATCAGACCGCTGCTCTTGAGAGTAAATCAGGGGCATGTAAAAGAGTTTCGAAGGAAGAAGATTCCCCAAGTGCTCAAAATGAACGAGAAACGAAAAGAACAACGAAGGAACGAAATAAAATTTCAGACAGATCCGATGTTCAAAGTGCCAGAGCACTATTTGGACCAGTTCCAATTGCTCCTCGTCCGAACATTCAACCTTTGAAACTTGCCACCAAAAATGATCATATCCTATGTACATCTGGTATTAGAGACCCCAAGGTGAGGTAAAAAATATAGAGTTAAAAACATGTATAATGAAAGACAAAGGGAAGGTGTCAAGAAAGACTTGAAATTCTGTTGTTAATTTCATTGTATTCTATTTTCAGTTTCTTGTATGCAACAGGAACCCTATTGAAGTACCTGACATTAAGAAACTTGTGCAAATTTGTTATTGCACTCCTATGCCCTCAACAATTGCAGATGTTATTCTATCAATACCACACTTAGACATAGCAATAAGGAAAAAGTACATTGAAAGAATTGATCAACAGTGCCAAGAACTTTGTGTGATAAAAAGGGGGAAACCATCTGTATTGAGAGCTGGTGCAGCATCGTTCAACAACTTAGTGAAATTTAGGTGGGAGACCATTTTAGCTGAATTGAGGGAGAGGGCACCTGAGGTGTATGATGTTCTGGTTGCAGTTGGAGTTCCAACAGCTCCTAAAAGTTTTGAAGCAGGAGCTTCTATGAGTGTACCACTTTGTACTGCTTGGGGAATACTGATGAATCTTAGAAATAATCAGTTAAGTCTTGTGCAAAAGCTGATAGCTATCATTCTGGGGATTGGTGGCTGCACAAAAAAGGTAAATATGAAATTGAGTTTCACTGAATTACAAACAATTTTATCATCTCATCATCTTAAGTATTAATAAGTATTAAAATAAGAACTTCATAAGATTCTGAAATGATAAAACTGCATGGTATAGTCTGTTTATGGTAAAAGTTTTATAAGCATTAAAAAGCATATTTTTTACATTTTAATTTGCTTCATAGCAATATAATATTATTAGCAATCAATTTGATTGTTTTCAATTTTCTAGACACTAAAGAGACTAAATGTCTTGAAAATATCACAGTCACATCAGTCATGGTTGGCAATCTTGAATGATTTGGGAAATAACCTGGTGACAGTTATAAAAGGACATATTGCAAATGGATTAGAACCAAGAATAACCTGGGATAATTTTGATTTCAAGTAGGTATTATAAGCTCAATTATGATAAACTCTGACACCTGTTCAAATAAAGCAAACATTATTGTGTCCACTTCACACACTGTAGATATTTTTAATTTCCAAGGAATGGTCACAGTTAAGGCTGTACAGGTTCTTAAATGTTCTCTGTCTGACAATAAAAAAATGTGATTTTTTAATACAATACAATACAATACAATACAATACAATACAATACAATACAATACACGAATTAATGCACAAATTAATTAGCTTAAACAGGGTTCCCAGCCACTCTGAAGTGTTAAATTCCTGTAAATAATTTATTCTCTCTTTGAAAGTTTTTTTATGTTTAAAATAGCATCTACGAGAAATATTTTTAAAGTTACTTAAACAAAATTCCCTGACTTTTCCCTGACTTTTCCCTGACTTCAAGTGAAAATGTCAATTTCCCTGACCAAATATAGAATTCCCTGACTTTTCCCTGACCCCTGGGAACCCTGTTAAAAATACAAATAATTAAATTTAATGATCTCATTGACATATATATATATATATGTTGTACAAACAGGGTTTCAACCACTTTGATGCAGAAAGGCACTAAAACCAAGGACAATCACTGGATTTGCCAGTATGTAACATTTGATAGATTTGATACCAGTGACTTAGATGATTCAAGACCAATTGGAGACTTGCTGGACTTTGAGTTGGTGAACTACTTCTTAAATCAAGATGAACAAAAGCAAATGAGGTCCGAAATTATGATTCTTGTGGCTAGAGCACTTCTACCCTTTATTCCCTGGCTTCAAAGTATTTCTGATGTAATTCCTAATCACATCCAGCATCAATATTCAGAGCAAATGAGACAAAAATCAGTTGTAATTGGCCTTCCAGTTGTACCTTACAGCCAAGTGAAGCATGCTGACGTAGTGAAATATCTTGAACTGGTCCAAGAACTGTTAGTAAAATTATATGGATTGGAAAATGCAGATAGAAGTGAATTACCTACTATTCCATTAGGAGGAGATCTCCTAGGAAGAGAGAGAGCTTCAGGGGCAAAAAAGCTAAGAAGTGGCTGTGACACTAAAGCTGAACGGTTCTCCAATATCATTGAGGTTACAGAGTACTGGCATGCAAAGCAATCATTTCTCAGTGTAAGTGATTTCACCTCATTTTCAACTGAAATGCATTAATTTATTCTATTCTCTACTTTCACATATCCAAAAGGTCTTTGGGAATATAGGAATATAGTAGAATTTGTTATTCAACTTTGCTTAATTTGAAACCTGTTTGTTTATTTTGTTTTCCTTAATTGTTTGTTTGTTTGTTGTTGCTATTGTTGTTTGTTGTTGTTGTTGTTTTGGGGGAAAGTTTGAATATTAGCTCTTTCCACAAAGAGCTGTTCAATCAGTTCATTTTTGTGAAAGTAGAGTTTATTTATTTGTTTATTTATTTATCTATTTATTTATTCAGCTTTCAACATATGTCAAAGAGAACTAGACAGATGGTGGCCACCTATAAGACAGTCTCCAAAATATAAATAAAAACCAAACCAAACAATGTTACTATAAATATAATTAGAAAACCAAAGAGAACAAAGAAAATAAACAAGCAAAAAATATGTTTCACACTTCAAATGTCCCATTTGTGTATCACAACAAGCACAATAATATTATATATCAATGTATCCAACAATTTTATAGATATTATACATTCATTTAATAATTAATCTTTTATTATTGTTGCATTCTTAACCATATTGTTTCTTTCTTAGTTATGCTGGGAAAATCTATACAACACACAATCTGGTAGAGATGTTGGCACATTATTCTATTTCAGAAATGTTCTTGGAAGAAGGAATGTCAAAAAGAAAGTTAAAGACTGCTACGCTCCAGCAGAAAACCTGTTCTTACAAGTTGCAACAGGCTACCTTGTTGCTGCATTTCTAGAATGGGCTGGTGTAAAGAACACAGAGGAGGAACCCAAGAACTGTCCAAAGCCTCCAGACCTGAAAAGTAGCAAGAATGTTAAAATTGCTTACTTTGAAGAAACAATTGGTGCCTTTGTAGACAGATACTGTTTAATGGAAGGAAATGTGGAACAAGCAATCAGACAGCAGCATCTGCAGAAAGAACAGCAGAAGCAACAACAACAACAACAGAGAATGCAAGGATCAAACCAACAACTGGATGCATCACAGCATGTTAACTCTGAACAATCAAATGTTGACAAAGAAGAAAAAAAGCCTGAAGAGAGCCCTACAGAAAGTATTTCTGATGACAGAGTGACAAATTATGGACTTTGGGTAATTAAATTAGGCATTGTTTTAATGCAGCTTAATGATACAGAAAAAGAAGGCGACGGAGAGAGATACATAAGAAATGCTAAACTTTTACTACTGCTATTTCATGCATGTGTACATGGAAAGAAGTATGCGTTTGAAATGTTTCGACTAGTTAGCAAAGTAAGATGTCAGTACACCCCAAAACTTTCTCGTAGAGTGATACATGGCCGATTTGTGAATTGGAAGGGTGGTGCTGGCAACAATTGTGCAAATGACTTAAAACAAGAACATCTTGTTAAGTTTAACAAAAAACTTTTGAGAGGAATGGGGGCACAAAAAACAGAGCAGGCTGTAAAAAGAGCAACATCTGCAGCATGTGGGCTTAAAAAAGTCCTTGAAAACTTTGATTGTACCTCAAGTATTGCACCTGATTCGTCTTCACACACCTACAGAAATAGTGATCGAGATCAAAAAGAGATAATAACAATCCTCCTTGGAAAGAAAGTTTTTAAAACCACCCCAGGAAGAAAACACACTCACTTTCCCACTCTACCAAACAGTCCCCTGGACCTCATTGACATCTGTTTACTAGAGAAGTGGATGAAAAAGCATAGAAAGAAACTAGCAGAGGATCCAGAACTGTTTCTTGATGATGAAGCAAGTGAAGATGATGAAGACAGTGATTCAGAATGGGAAGATACTGATGACAGTGATGATGATGATGATGAATAATTTAATGTAGATTTAACAAAAAGGTAAATGAACAAAAACTAGAAATTGTTTTTTTAAAGGTTTCAATAGAGTTTTAGTAACACCACTGGAATTTTTTGCCACTACTGTTTTTCAGAAAATGAATAACATTATGTACTATTAAATAAATAATTAATTCATTTATAATTGCTGTTACCATTGGTGAGACTATTGCAAGATTTAAAGCTAAATCAATGTAGACCTATAGAAAGTCCTCCAAGATTTTCCATATATCTTGAGCTTGAGTTTTGCTAAATAGAGGAATTTCATTTTCCAAGTCATTCAAGTTGTGAATCACATGAAACCTTTCCAAAATCAAATCAATGACTTGCTCACTCAAACCGGTTGTAAATGTTATTCCAACATAGCTTGTTGTGTTGGAAGATGACAACCTATATTGCTTTAGTTTATCCCTAAGGTCTTGACTTTTCTCAGGTGGTAGTTTTGGCGGTTGTGATGTCAAGATACTGCTTCTATTATGTTGTTCATTTACCTCCAAGGTGGCACATGCAGCCACAAGTTCTTCATCTTCTTTCTTTTCACTGCAGATAGAGCATTTGCATAACAGTTGGCAATTATCACAGCAATTATGTAAGGAATGGTCTTCAGGCAAAGAGTAGCCAAAGTATTTGAGGAGGACTTGCCTTCTACAGGATGTTGTTTGCACATATAACCTCATAGTTTCATGTAAGGACTGTTTATTCTTACTGTCATAAGAATTAAAATGCATTTCAGAAACTGCCTGCTGACCCTCTCTTCCAGCTCTGCTTATTTCTTGATAAAAAGCTTCAACAGAACAAGGAACTCCAATATGTATAACATGATCTACATTTGGGCAATCTACTCCTATGCCAAATGCTACAGTCACCAATAAAACTCTTGACACACATGTACCATCAATCAAACTTGATATTAAATATTTTTTATACTTTTCTGGGTACTGGGCATGGTATTGGGCAAAAAGTCTGTTTTCAAATGTTTTGCTTGCTCCTTTAGGGTAGTATTGGTCATTACCAAGTAAAGTATTTAGAATAGAATAACTTTCTGCACATATCTCCAAATTACTAAATACAATAGTAAGTGGCATGTCCAACATTTCTTTTTTTAGCTTCAATGCTATTGGTCTTATTACTGATTCAACCTTGTCTTCTCTGTTAGGTCTTCTGTGAACAGAGAAAAATATATTGGGTCGATTTGGATTTTCACGAACAAACACTGGGTCATCAAGTCCAACAGATTTAATTATTTCTTTCTGGTAGTCAGCATTTGCTGTTCCAGTGAGTACCAAGAAAGGTATATTAGGAAATATAGTTCCCAAAACATTGATATTGGCATAAGCTGGTCTGAAGGTTTTCCTAAGAGATAAAAAGAAAAAGGTTTATGTACTTGTGGTTTAAGAACTAAATATGCTAGAATGTTGTAATTAAGATTTAAATACAATGAAATAAAGCTTAATAAAGAGCACATTTTTTGTAACCCACAAAAAGAATTAAAAGACTTGAGATTTGAAAGACAGTGCTAACATCACTTACCACTGAACGACCAAGTGTGCCTCATCTACAACAATTGCTCTTACATTTTTCTGATATGGAGTGCTTTTAAGCAAGTTCTTTACTGTAGTGTTGTCCACAAGTACCTCAGGATGGGCGAAGATAATCGAACATTTCGCGTTTTGTAGGTCTTCTGTTATTTTCAAATCATCTGTCATTCTCAATACGGCACACAAGATTCCTTTTTTCGCTAGTTTTGTTATCTGTTCCTCCATTATGGCATTGAGTGGCGAAAGTACAATGATGATAGAGTCATTCGTGTCCTCAAGATAATTAAAAACGAACGGTAAGCTTTGGTAATTTATCGAATAAATTAAAACAGTCCTTTCCTTTCATACTGACTGCCTGTATGGCTAGTATTTGCTTTTCTTTTAACTTGAAATTTACTTTTAAATTGTTCTGAGTGCTCTTAATACTTTCCTCGAAGGCTGCCATTTTGTTACCGGAAGTAAGGAATTTCTAGAGCATGCGCACTTTTAATGACCTAGAATCTGGGACATCCGGTTTTCA
This sequence comes from Telmatactis stephensoni, assembly GCA_029948255.1. NCBI lineage: Eukaryota > Metazoa > Cnidaria > Anthozoa > Actiniaria > Isophelliidae > Telmatactis > Telmatactis stephensoni. The sequence continues at coordinate 185,205 of JALIZF010001661.1, forward strand.
TATTACCAGGGCCTTCGATTTTTTTGAGAAGGGCCTGGGAATGAGGATGCTTCGGCTCATACCAGGGCTAACAAAATGGCGAATAGATGAGGCCAGAAAACACGCCTTTCAAACAAAGCCTGGCCAGCAAATTGAGCAACCTATCTTGCACAGGACGCGACTAGATCCGGTAAAAGTCGACCATTTTCTTGATTTTATATCCAGCCCAACATTTTTACAAGATGTAGCATACGGTACGAAAACACTCAAGCTGTCGAGTGGAGAGAAAATCGAAATTCCTAGCGTGGTGCGGACTGTCATCTCATCTCGTCTGGTTCAACTTTACGTAAACTACTGTACAGAAATTGGATTTAAGCCAATGGGAAGGTCTACACTATTCACTATAATCAAGGTAAGCTTGGGGTTATTTTAGTACAATCAAAACCGGAACCGGACCATATTGTGCGTCGGTTCTCGCAATAGTTATAATTTGACTTATAAACTTTAAGGATATTTAGATCTAATTTACGTAAATAAATGCACTCGCGCATTCGTGTGCAAAACATTTGGGTATGTTCTGAGTGCGCGCAAAAATATCAAAATTTGACCGGGCTTCCTGTGTTCAAAAATATTTCAATATGCCAGACGCCACGTAGCAGCATTAAAGACCTTATAACTGAAAATCTAGCACAGTGACCTATCCTAATTTTTCTTCCAGCGTATTTTATTTAAAGCTAAAACATATCAAAAAAGTAAAAATAATAAAAATAAATAAAAAATAAATTCGTCAATAAATTTGTGAGAAAATCGCTAAACTAAATCATAATAATTGATTCATCGATTTCCGGCATAATAATGGCATAAATTATTGATTTATAAATCCACCTGTGTTTACCTGTAGATATGTGCTGCATCCCAAAAAAAATCACTGGCTGGCCTAGATAGCACACAAACTGACGGAGTTTGCTCTCTCACTTCACTTGAAAGTGTTGTTAACGAATTGCAACAACACGGTATGTGATCTTAGAATAAGATTGTCTAGGCTCTAAACAATTCTGTTAACAGTTAGTTACCACAAAAACTCAAAGTATTGCCCATTATGAACTTATAGCAATCATGGCGGCTTTAGTTGTGGGCAGTTAACATTTTTTAAGGTTGGTCTTAACTTCGTACCTCACTGATTTGTTTTGGAAAGGGAGGGGTAGGGTTCATTATATGGCTCTTACCTCCCTTTCATCCCGTACTAGTCTATATGGGGTCACAGGATCGGTTATCTTAGTAATAAAAGCGTTCAGTGACAACGAAGTGTTTTCATTGCGTTTTTTTCAGGTCTATGTGAAGACACAGCTAAGAAAATTAAAGATCGTCTAAAGGCTGCAAAACAGTACCTTAAATCGGATTTCAAGATCCATGTTTCTACTGAGACTCCCTGTGCTGATCACTGCAGCACATATGCACTGAGTACCAGTGACAGTGACCATCGAAGAATATGTCATCATCAGCACAGCATAAGCTGTGATCGATGTGAAGATCTGAGGAATGCCATCTTGAATATACAACTAGCACTGTCCTCATCTGAAGTACATTTTAGGTAACATTGAAATAACCAAACAAATAAAAAACAAAGCTCCCATGCGTACACAACTGCGCCGAGGTACATTTCGCTAACTTTCCTTTTGTCTCATTAGAGCCACGCATTTATAAGTGTGAAAACAAAGCCGGGAACCACTTAAATCAGACAACTTGAATATCAATGACACTTTTCGTCAATATTTTACTGTAGATACGACTTAATGAAGATGAATGAATGAATGAATACTTTATTTAAAAAACACGAAATTCCCTTCATATTACATGCCCTTCCAGAGAGTCGTGTATGTATAAATATAAATATAAATATATTAATATAAATATAAAGAAATCTATCAAAATTAGCCGTTCGGATTCTATTTTAGCCTAACAAGCGTCATACATTTTTGCAAGTGTGAATGCAACTATTGTCACCTTTTCAGTGATGCTGACAGACGTGAAGAACTAAACCACAACGTGGAAAGTGCTCTGCCAAAAGTGGAAGACTGGAAGGCGCACATTGTCCGTGCAATCCATCAAGATGCGGCAAAATCTGCTGTGATTGAAACTCTAACAGGCAACCAAGTACTTGTGATCATGGACTGGGCTATGAAGTTCCTACCAACCAGCTTTAGAGAAACCCAAAGAGACTGGTTTGGGAAGAAAGGAAAGTCCTGGCATGTGACTGTGGCAATCACCAAAGACACCGACATGCAATGGTTACGTTGCGCTTATATATGTGCTTTGCAGTTACGTTTATATATATATGCATCGGATATTATATTATGTGATTTTGCACTTAGCTTCTGTGTGTATTCACTTCCTAATCCACGACAAAAGCAAAGGTTTAAAGAAGAAGTAGCACAAAGTGACTCATTTTTATCTTATTTATTTTCCAGACGAGAACATTGGTCTATTTGTTCGATGAATGTACGCAAAATTGGTTTGCAATTGCTTCCATCATTGAACACACAATGTCAACACTAAAAGAAGTAAAGCCCCAACTCTCTGAAGCTTTTCTGAGGTCGGACAACGCCGGCTGTTACCACACAGCCTACCTGCTTCTGTCACTTCCTGGCATCGGAGTGCGCACAGGCATTACACTATCTAGATATGATTTCAGTGAGCCCCAGGCAGGAAAGGATATTTGCGACCGCCGGATTGCTGCTATAAAGAGTCATATGAGGTGCTTCATCAACGAGGGGAACGATGTGAAGACGGCATCAGACATGAAGGCAGCCATAGAATCTCATGGTAGCGTCAAGGGATGCTATGCGGCAGTTTGTAAAGTGCATACTTCATCTCAGACGATGAAAAACCACAGCATGAAGGGAGTACAATCTCTGAGCAATTTCCTCTATGAGGCAGATGGGCTGAGGGCGTGACGTGCCTATGGTATCAGACGAGGCAAGATTTTCACTCCAACAATGCTTGCAAGGTTTGGTGCTCCACAAGGAGCTACGAATCTTTGGGTAGTTTTACCATTTTGGGAGACCAAACATGGAAGTGGGAATGTTCTCATCTAGAAGTATGCCGCCATCATCAGCTGTTGAAACAGTCACATCACAACCTGAGACCTCATTTCAGCTTGAAGCCAAGGATGAGGAAGCTGAGCAAACCACAGAGCACAAAGATGAAGAGGAAATGGTACAGTTTGCGTGTCCTGAAGAGGGATGCATCAAAGTGTACCAGTCTTTCTTAGCACTGCAGAAGCACTTAGACGTAGGAAAGCATTTAATGTGACTAGAACGATCATCTCAGTTTGATGAAATAAAAAAGAAATGGGCTGAAACCAGTGAATCTCTTGCTTGCGGCTATGTCCAAGCCTTACCTTTTACATCGTCACAAGCAATGAATGAAGTCATTAAAAACACGCCTTCAGTTGAGGAGGGATGGGCATTACAAAAAGCGAGAAGTGTGGTGCATTTCAGCGAAAAAGCAAGAACGTGTTTTGTTGAAGTGTTCCTACTTGGAGAAGAAACTGGAAAAAAGGCAAACGTGTCAGACTTGAGCAACCGAATGAAGAGATTAAGAGACGGCAAAGGAAAGATGCGTTTCGAGAAGCACAAGTGGTTGACTGTTGAGCAGGTTTCCCAATGTTTCAGCAGGCTTTCTGTCCTGAATAAGAATGGCGGCTAAGGCGTGATTAAGTGCAAGCAACAGACGACGAGAATGAAGATGTTTTTATGAAGGAGGTAGAAACCATCAATATGAGCTGTGAAATTAGGCGGCAATTGGAACTGTAAACTTATTCTAGCAGTTGTCATTAACACTGTCAATGTTAATTATTATTATCATTTTCCATTTTTACTTGATCGCATTTACCAAATTGAAATTTGATAACTTTTGTTCTGGACCAAGAGACCATAATACTAAGAGAGCGAAACTCAGTATTGATGTCTGTGCGATGTTCGTGGCGACTAAGGCTATTTTTAGTAACTTCGCCATCGTGCTCGCAAGGCTCTCAAACAATATAGAATTCAAAAGCCGAAAGCAAATGATCCCGTCTGCGCGCACGTCGAAAATCAAATTCTATTGTTTGAATGCCTTGCTCGTGTGATCAGATGGCAAAGTTACTAAAAATAGCCTTAGCCGCCACGAACATTGCACAGACATTAATCTTAGTATTATGGTCTCTTTTCTGGACTGAAATAGTTACACAAAAGCGTTTTCTCATGAATGAGAGGCTAGTCAGTCCTTTAAAAAAGCCAATCAAATTAGTTGCCCTATCGCGCACTGTCTATATTAGACTGCCCACAGAAGAGAGCGAAAAAAGCGAACTGGATAAACATTTAGGAATTCAACGGGTGGGTTCCCTGTGCATCCACTGACCAAAAGGGTCAAACATTTTGTCACGCTGTCGGTCACACCTAATGCGATGAAAGACTTTTGCTCCGGATTTATGTAACAATCTTGAAAGATAGGTAGTTTTCGTAGTTTATAAGGCGGAGGATATCTATATTCATCAATTTTTACGATGTTTCCTCTTCGATGAAATGAATTGTGTTGCCCACTAGGCTCAGTTTTAGTGGACAATTAATAAAGAAAACGAGAGAAAAACAACTTTTCTAAACCATGTGCTTCTTCTTTACTTGCCGACTACTACGCGCAAGGGATTCTGGTAAATTATATACCTATGGGGGAGGGGTGCGACCATTACACTCTCCCCCTCTACAAAATATGTCGTCCGCGACATTTACATGACATGGTTACAAAACCTGGTAGACCTATAACCTTATACGATTTACAATACAGTCCAAATTATGGGTTGCGCAGGCCCATAATCTTACAACTTTTACTGCTCTACACTCTAGGTTCAAGTCAAATATTGCTGTTCGATACAGCTTCTTAAGCTACACAGTTCGTTTTTTTTTTTCTTTTTTTTTTTTTTTTTTGTAAAACTAATATGTTCTTTAAAGTTCATAGTTTGTTCTAAATGTCTTTGTGCTTTATGATGATCAATAGTTCCGAACATAGTTAAAGTACTGTGGGTAGAACTGCCATGGTAACATCATCTGATTCTGTGGTACTTGATAGCTTGGTATTGCAGACATAGCATATGCGTTAGCTGTAACTGGACGATACACTGGTAGGCCAGGAGCATCGTACGTCAGACGAAGGGGAGCCCTTCGTATTCTCTGTGGACGATTCTGAGTCCCAACACCTGCAAGAGGTGACAATAGGTTCTCATCCGGCGCTGTAGGTGACTCTTGATAAGATGGATGTTGTTGACTGAGGTCATCTTCTAGCCCTCCAGCTATTGACACGTTGGGTTCTTGTGGATGTCCAGTCTCTGACGTACTTGTTCGTTGAGTCACGAGACCCTCAAGTATTACTGGTGGAATGGAGAGCTCTTCTTCATCTTCGTCCTCATCGGTACTTTGATGCTGGCTTCCTGCTGTACTTTGTGCAGAGGTCTTGCGATGCTTTTGGCATTCCTGTGCTTTAGGTGGTTTTCTTGCCTCTTTCTCATCCGCCGGCAAATGTGTACAAGGAAGCAACATGTTGCGATGGAGAACTCTCCACCTTCCTGTACCACATTCAGGCTTTACTTCATAGACAGGGGTGTTCTCCCCTTTCCTTTCGACTACAACAAAGATGTCTTTCTCCCAATAGGACCGTAACTTGTTTGGACCTTCTTTCTGCTTCATATTTCGTATCAACACGCGATCCCCTGGTTGTAGAATAACTTCACGAGCTCGTTTATCATAGTACTTCTTTCCTTTATCTGCATTCTGTCTAGCTTTCTCTGATGCAAGGATGTAGGCTTCATTCATCGCGCTCCTCCACTTCTTGACATATTCAGGATATGAATGGAATCCAGACGGTGTTCCAAGGTTAAACATAATGTCTATTGGAAGGCGAGGAGGTCTTCCGAAAAGTAGAAAGAAGGGTGAATAGCCCGTCGAGTCATTCTTGGTGCAATTGTAGGCATGGACTACCTTGTTTAGGTGGTCACTCCAACGTGATTTGTGTCTTTCAGGGAGAGTCCGCAGCATCGAGAGTAGAGTACGATTAAACCTTTCAACTTGCCCATTTCCTTGTGGGTGAAAGGGTGTGGTTCGGGAGTGGCGTATTTCACATAGTTCATCAAGGTGGTAAAATAGTTTATTTTCAAACTCACCTCCCTGATCATGATGTATAGTCTCAGGGAATCCAAACCGCATAATGAAATCGTTATATATCTTGCCCGCTGCTGCTTTTGCTGACTTAGTGCGAGTCGGATATGCCTGAGCATATCAAGTGAAATGATCCATAACTACGAGTATGTACTGGTACCCTTTGCTTGGCTCAAGTTTCAAGAAGTCGATGGAGACCATTTGGAAGGGTGCTGTTGTATTGATGGGTTGCAGTGGTTCTCTAGGATTTATTGTGGGACGTTTGTCCTTAAGACACCGGCACACCTTTGTGACATAGTGTTCAATGTCCTTTGCCATATGAGGCCAGAAGAAACGTGCTCGAGCTAGATCTAGAACTCGCTCTTTTCCCAAGTGGCCCATGTCCTCATGTAGTTGCTTGTAGACCATACGTCGTAGTTTCTGTGGGAGGATTACCTGACATTGGGATGCTGTTATACGGTACAGGATACCATCTTTATCGATTTTGAGCTTTTCCCATTCATAGAGTAACTGCTGCACTGCTTTCAATTCTTTGGCTTGAGATGGGGAAGGTTTCGTACCCCGCTTCAACAACTCTGTCACTCTACCTATGATAGGGTCCGCCCCTTGTGCTTTCCCCAGATCCACCGATGCTAACTGTTCATCTTTGTTCTGATCAGTTTCCAGCAGTTTTGGAGAGTCCGATAAGGCTGTGACCCATGTCAGGTCACCCTTCTCCTGCAGTTGTGTTGCAGACACAATAGCTTGTAGGACATCTTTGCTTGTTTCTTCAGAACATGTTTTCATGTACTCTTCCCATTCGACTGGCATGCGTGAGAGTGAATCGGCATCGACGTTGGCTGTTCCTGGTCTATATCTTATCTTAAACGAAAAGTCTGCTAACTCACCAACCCACCGGAGGCTTGCTGCATTCAACTTAGCAGTTGACATCACATAAGTTAACGGGTTATTGTCCGTAAAGACAGTAAACTCCGGACAGTAGTAGAGGTAATCACGAAATTGTTCCGTGATGGCCCATTTCAGAGCCAAGAATTCTAGTTTACCAGCGTGTAGATTGTATTTCTTCTCTGCTGGACTAAGAGTACGAGAGGCATACGCGATAACTCGATTGATACCCTCTTGCTCCTGATACAGGACAGCTCCCAAGCCGATCTTACAAGCATCCGTGTGTACAATAAAGGGCTTGTTGTAATGAGGATATGCCATGATTGGCTGATGCGTCAAGTGATGAATCAGTTTTTCAAGTGATTGCTGGTGTTGTTCAGTCCATGCAACAGGAGTAGATGATGGAAGAAAGTTCTTTTCAACAGACATTCTTTGTTTCTTAGATCGATTCGGTAGTGTCTCTGATTTAGGTTTATTCAATAAGTCGTACAATGGCTTAGCTGTCTTTGCAAAATCAGGAATATACCTTCTGTAGTAGCTGAGAAGACCTGCTAGTTGTCTCACTTCTCCGACGTTCCTTGGTGTCTTTGTCGCAAGATTGGTCACTGCTTTAATCCCTTTTGGATCAATTCTATGTCCGTCTTTAGAAACTATTCACCCTAGAAAGCATACCTCTCGTTTGAACAGGTTACACTTGCGTGCTTTCAGCTTTACTCCATGACTTATCAGCCTACGTAAGACTATTCGTAGATGTTCTAGATGTTCCTGAAATGTCTGACTAAAAACAATCACGTCGTCCATGTAAGGGATCGCCATCTCATCTCTCAATTCACCTAAACAATCCTCCATAAAGCGTTGGAAGTTTGCTGGGGCGTTGGTAAGTCCGAAGGGGATCCGTACCCATTCATATAAGCCCCATGGTGTTATGAACGCGGTGCAAGGTCTGCTCTCTTTCTCAACGAATCCTTGATGGTACGCCTTCCCTTGGTCTAGGGTGCTGAACCATGAGTTGCCAGAAAGGCTATCAAGTGTTTCCTGAATGCGCGGAATAGGATGTCTGTCAGGGATGGTACGACGGTTCAGTTCTCTATAGTCAATACACAGTCTCAGTGTTCCATCCTTCTTACGCACGCATACAATAGGTGAAGAATACGATGACTTACTTTTTACAATAAAACTTTTGTTGAGGAGATCCTCAATGTAGTTCTTGACTTCCTGGTAGAGCGGTCTAGGAAATGAAACATAGTTCTTCTGGACTGGAGTTGAATCTGACAAACTTATTTCCATCTGCAAGCCTGGAATGCAACCAATATCGTCTTCTGTTTGAGCAAAGGAATCAGCTTCCTCTCTCAACATCTCGAGAGCCATTTCTCTTTGTTCCTCTGTTAGTCCACTTAAATCTACTTCTGGTATGCAGGCATCGCTTGTTGGGAAGTTCTCTTCTGTAGCTATTTTATCACCGTCGGTGGTTTCAACTGAGTATTCAAGGTCTTCACTGATAGGTTCTTCTCTGGGTTCTTTCAAGGTAGCTTCTACTGGAGTAACTGATTTTACAAGCTGCAATCTTCCCAAGGTTGTCCGGTTTCTCAGTGTTATGTCATGGGCAGTGATGTTATGGACTTCTACATAAACCCTTGATACATAACCTTTCTTGACTGTCGTCAGGGTCTCATATACTTCGAGTCCATCTGACCACTCATGTAGTTCATCAGGTTCAAACAACACTGGAGTATTTACTTCTACTGGTCCTGTATTCGCTCGACAAGGAATTCGTACCGTCATTGCTGCTGGTATAGTAACGCCTTTCTTTGGAGTCTTAATGGCGCACAAGTATTCTTCTGCAGGGGCTTGAATGAGGTTTACAAGTGCAGAAAGTTCATTTCCTTCCTTGTCTAAAAATCCTGCTTTCACAGATGCAACAATGTCAATAGGTTCACGTGCAAAGTCAATTTTAACAAGTTCTTCAATAACATTAAAGCCTAAAATGGGCTTTTCTAAATATTGTTCAACAACTAAAAATGGGACATGTATCTCTTTTGTCTTTTCTGAATCAGTGGGGAGTCTAACCCTGACTTCTGCCCAACCGGTAAATGGGATCTTTGTTCCATTAACTGCAGACAAGTCCAATTGTTCCGTAAACAGTTCTGACAGTTTTCTCACTTTCACTTGTGGAAAATGTTCTTTCAAGGTCTTATGTGTCATTATAGAAACCTGGGCACCAGTGTCCCAGAGAACTGATAACTCAATGTCATTCAGGAAACATTTAACTTTACATTCTTTACCTACCAGGCTAATTATCTTTTCATGTTTCTTGGGATGTAAGTGGCTGGTAAACATAGTGCCTTCAACACTTTCAGATTTAGACAATTGCTTTATAGCCTTACAGATAGCTTTGTGTTCAGACCAGTCTCCCTTTTGACACTCCTGAGAACAGTAACCAACAGCCTTGCACTGTTTACATTGTAGTATAGAAAGTGTCTCTATTGTAGACTTGCCACAGAAATTACAACGACGGGACACTGTGGTTGCACCGACTACTTCCTGTCCCGAGGAGGCAGTCGCTTGTCGTTTAACAGATCCTGTGGGTTTGATTGGGGACGACGACACCCTCTAGCATAGTGACTGTCACTTCCACATTTATAACAATGTGAACACCAAACCTCCCCACTCTCTCTACATGCTGAACACTTGGTAACCCTGGGGCTTGGGCTTGCACTCAACTTTGGACCCTCTGCCTGACTCTTGTTGTTGCTACTCTGTTCAGGGGTGTTTCTAGGAGGTTGACGACTAACTTCAGTCCTTAGAGCAGCTACTTCTGCCCTAAGACCTTCAATAACGGATGTCATGCTTTCACTGCTTGGTGGAATTTGACCCCCCTTGGGTGTGCTTACTACTTTAACTTCAGCAGGTCTACTCTTTGGTTGAGACTTATTGAGCTTACGATTCCTCTCTCCCTCTGATGTCACAACTACATTCATTTGATGGATTAATTCCTCATCTTGTATCTTAGGATTACTTAAGAAGGGTCTCATTCTGATACGAACATCTTCATCAAGCAACCCTGATTCAACAGCTCTGAGAAAGACCTGTTGAATATGCTCAGTCTCATACTTCAAACCATCCTCACTCTCCTCACTTGCAAACAGGATTTTTTGCCTTATGTCCAGAGCGCGCATAAGGAAAGCTTGTGGGGTTTCTTTAGGATTTGGCACATTGCTGTCAAAACTTTGATAAAGCTCTGTACTACTCTTAACACCATAGTGGCCACGTAATATTCTTTTCACGCGTTCAAGGGAAAGATCTTCGAATGACTGTAGATAACTTCTTAAGACTAACCTGGTACTATTGCATGATGACAGCATCACACAACTTCGGTATCTCTATACCCTTGACCCGCCCAGTCTTCATTTGTCTTATCAACGAACTATAGGATAGCTTATCTTTTTGATCAATTTCACCGATCTGACCCACTATTTTGAATTGGCGTCGCAAAATACTTGTAGAGTCTAGTAACGATTTAGTGGCATCGGCCCCGTCTTTCTCAAGCTTCTCCGGCTCTGAATTCTCCGTTTTTACATTTTCTTTCTCTTCTTGCTTCGATTTTATCGTTTCAGCCTCGTTTTCCGCTTGTAAAGGCGGTGGAATATCGGCGACTAGCTCGACTACGCCAAGTAAATATGATCGTTTCTCGTCTTCATCAATAGTACTCAAGTGTTTCTCGATAGCCTCGCTTATTCGATTTATTACGAACAATTTTGATTTTCCCTCTGTCCCAGTTACCTTCAGATGGTCACTGACTGACCTAACGACGTCCAATTTAGCTTTGTAAAGTTCAGTCATCAGTTGTCTGCGACTCCTCTGCCATGTTTACGTTGAATTATACCGTCAAACTCAGTAGAAAATCCATAAAATCCAGAAAGCGAGTGTCCAGCTCTTGAGAAACACTTTCCCGTCTGAGCCCCCAATTTGTTGCCCACTAGGCTCAGTTTTAGTGGACAATTAATAAAGAAAACGAGAGAAAAACAACTTTTCTAAACCATGTGCTTCTTCTTTACTTGCCGACTACTACGCGCAAGGGATTCTGGTAAATTATATTATATGGGGGAGGGGTGCGACCATTACAATTGTTCGTAAAAAAATGGTCAGATCCTATAACTGTAACCGCCACTACAAACATCGCACTGATTGGGACTGATGTAAGTAAAAATTATCAATTAATGCATAGTTCAGAGCACAGAGCAACAGCTTTCATTTTATTGTGACTAAGTAGAAATTCTGCTATACAGTTCACGTCTAAAAAGCTCGGTTCTTAATTAATTCTGTGATGTGTGTGAAGCATTGTCACATTATCATTTTGTCTCACTTAGGCCTTGTCTCGCTTCTTTGGAGGATTCGGATTCATCTTTAACTAAAAACTTATGTTGTAATGCTTAGTTACGGTGTAAATACAACGCTTTGAGTCAGTTATGTATTCAGATATTACAGATATCGGGTGGTGTCTGATGAATAATCAATTTTGTGGCACCTAATTTGTTGATTACAAAGTGACAAGTTGACGTTTTCCTAATAATTTTGACCAAATTTCGAATCATATTGCATTTATACTGTTCTTGGACCTCTCAGAAAGCTCACTGATTTGATATATATGGCATAAAGTTTGAAACGTGGTTGTAATTGAACATCGATTCTCATTTTGCCATTGTAGTTTGATGATATGGAGAGAATATTATGGCTGTCATGCCAAGTTTTCAAGCATGGCCTGCACTAAGAAATTAATAGGTCCCAAAAATTTTATTTTCGAATTCCTTAGTCCAAGCATAGAGTTGAACGGTGATGGTGTTGTCATTTATAGACAGTGATGGCCATTGGAGATATTTGGCTGTGAAATCAGTCTATTTTAGCATGTCATTTTATAGGGTTAATTATTGACATCCAATGATTGACAAGGTGTCATTCAAACTAGTGGAAACTCCTGTCTTGAACTGACAAAAGGTGTCAGTGTACTCATGCCAAGCCAAAATAAAATTGGTTCAATTTTAAAAGTTTGAGAGGTCTTTACTTTTACCATTTTATGGGGTAAATCTTTTGAGATTTTTGGAAAAAAAGCAGGGGGGGTGGTCTAACTCCCCCCGGAAAATTCTGAACTGCAAACTATTTTGGCATCTTGAGTGTTTGGCTGACGTCTTTTACTGTGACAAGTTTCAATGAAATTGGAAGGATGGCATGTATCAGGTCTGCCTGGTCCACTGACGGATACGCTCTTAATTATTGGTTGGAATATTTATGTGTCTTTTTCTTTAAGTGCAAAACTGGCTTATATGCTATCAATTTATCTAAGTATGTTACTTTCTGTACTGGGACTACAAGACGTGGTTCCTCTGGGTTATATTTAACGCATAATTGCATTCCAAGAACGTCTAGTTTTAGAGATACTTATTTCATACGTATAGTCAATATCTGGAATGGTTTGCCCAATAACATTAAGGGTATTACTTCTCTTAGCACTTTTAAAAGTAAACTCTTTTTTGACAGATTGAGGTTAGTCTTTGACCAAGACAACATTAGATCTTACAAGATTGTTTGCCCAAAATGTCATAGGATAAGTCCGTTAACTTTATGCTCGTGCTAAATAGTATTTTTTTCTTCCTGTGTTATTTTCAATTATTATATTATTTTCGCTTATACTGGGTTAATCGGGGTGGTTAGGTATATATATATACATAGATTCTTATCGGGGGTGGGGCGGGTGGCTAAACCTAAGTAGGGGACTACGTGCCCTATTGCTTTGTCCACCTAGTGTAACTAACTTGTAAGTTTGTTAGCTGACTATTTTTACAACGTGAACAGAGTGTTGTAGTTGGTAATATTACTTCTTGCTAAAACTGTTTGTTTAATTGTTTTTTTTCTCTTTTTCCGGCTTTTAAAGTAGTCACAACCCCTGTGTTACCAGAAAGGAAAAGGAGAAAAGTTCAGAGGGATAGTGATATCTGCCCTGTGTGCTTACAGCATGCAGAAGGAAACTGTCCAGTGCTGCAACACCAAATGCGGACAGTGGACACACTGTAGGTGTGTGGGCCTGACATTGCGTCAAGCTAAACGTTCATATACTTTCCTTTGTCTCTTGTGCAAATAGAATGTAGATACGATTTTACTTGTTTATGTTATTTTTGAATATCTAGTACAACCAAACAAGAAAATATACTGGTAATCATGCATTTCATGCATCTATTTCTCAATTATATGCCCAGACATGTAATTTGCTTTTTGCTCTTTGAGCAATTTGCTCCATACAACACTGTACACTGCTAGATCTTTGAGCATAATATGTACTAAATAATGCTCTAGAAATTTAAAATCAAATAGTATTTGTTTGAAATAAATTCAATCTTTTGAAAATAAATGTTATTATGAGTAACACCAATGGCTGGGTATGCTTGCTGCATTACCGTATATGCATGCTCCACACTCGAGACTTGTAGGCCTATGGGAAAATGTAGGACTGTCAGGTGTTATAGTACTGTCGTGTGTTGTAGGACTGTCGGGTGTTGTAGGACTGCCGTGTGTTGTAGGACTGTCGGGTCTTGTAGGATTGTCGGGTCTTGTAGGACTGTCTGGCCCTGTAGGACTGTCATGTGTTGTAGGACTATCGGGTCTTGTAGAACTGTAGTGTGCTGTAGGACTGTCGGGTGTTTTAGGACTACCGGGTGTTGTAGGACTGTCGGGTCTTGTAGGACTGTTGTGTGTTGTAGGACTGTCGGGTCTTGTAGGACCATCGTGTGTTGTAGGACTGTCGGGTCTTGTAGAACTGTAGTGTGTTGTAGGACTGTCATGTGTTGTAGGACTGTCAGGTGTTGTAGGACTGTCAGGTGTTGTAGGACTGTCATGTGTTGTAGGGCTGTCGGGTCTTGTAGGACTGTCAGGTCTTGTAGAACTGCATGTAGTGTGTAGGACTGTCGTGTGTTGTAGGACTGTCGTATGTTGTAGGACTGTCGGGTCTTGTAGGACTGTCGTGTGTTGTAGGACTGTCGGGTCTTGTAGGACTGTAGTGTGTTGTAGGACTGTCTGGACTTGTAGAACTGCATGTAGTGTGTTGTAGGAAAGCACTTTACAATGCTTTGTTCGGAATTTGATGGATCTTACTCGCTCTGACAAGTATCATTGACATGTTATCATTTTCCTTTTCACTAAAATCAAACAAGCAATGCTGCTTACTCATGCATCGGAATGTATAGGACCGACAAAACCCGTCATAAATGAGTGTGTCCCTATTCTCAACGGGTATATAGTTACATAAATTCTGTCAGTAAAGATATTTATATATATTATGAACTCAGAAATGAAAAAGGAATGAATGAAAAATGAAAGTCGGAAAGAAAAGAAAAAGCAGTGAGCAAGATTGAATAAAAGAAAAGAGAGTGATGCAAAATGAACGAAATTAGTAAGGGGATGTTTTTTGAAATAAAAATGACCAGAAAGGCAAAAATGAAACAAAAACATTTATTGAAAATTATGGAACAACAACAATCAGATTTGGTTATTTGTTTTGTATACAATCAGTATATAATTGTTCGACTTGTATATAATAGAATCAATATATAATTGTTTGACTTGTATATAATAGAATCAGTATATAATTGTTTGACCTGTACATAATAGAATCAGTATATAAAATTTTGACTTGTATATAATAGAATCAGTATATAATTGTTTGACTTGTATATTATATAATCAGTATATATATGTTTGACTTGTATACAATAGAATCAGTACTATCGTTTACAATAAATTCATTATATCACAGGGAGCCCAAGCTTAATATTTGCATATTTATAGTAAATGTATGTGGCGATAAATCACCCTCCTTTTTTCAACATTTTGCAACAATCATGTCTTTTTTTTACATAGATCTCTTAAGTTTGCCGCTTTCGTCCTTGTGGCTGAGTTTTAGCGCCATTTGAGCGTTTTTGACGAAAATACCCCTGAAAGATAAAGAAGAACACAAGGGAGGAATCTTCCGTAGCGACCGAAACTCAAACGGCCTTCTTTCTCGTCAAAATTCGAGTATTAAATTGAACTCTACACTAATTCTAACTACATATCCTGAGAGACCGATAAATATCCTACATTTTGAGCTACGTTGAGTGAAAATCGGTTAAGATTAGCCGACGTCAGACTTCTGCGAACACGGAGAATTTGTTCAAAACACACCATTTTGATTCGTTAAACCAGTACCCTGGACACGGATTCAAATTTCACACTCCACCACGGGACCCCTAAGTACCATTTTTGACATACCGCAGGGGGTAGGGTACAAGACCTCTATGAATTGCTCATGAAACTTTACCCAGCCCGGGGTAAGTAGATATTTGCTCTAGGCATTGTCCTCGATTAACCAATGACTGCACGTGAAGAAACGTGAAGAGGGGAAGTGCTTGTGTTTTGGCGCCAACACTGACAGCTTGTTCGGAGGACGATCGATCGATCGAGATGTATAGTAAATCGTTTTTAAACTTGTATTTGAGCTCGATCTATTAGCTTTTTGCTGAAATGGAAAGGTAAGAACGTTTCTTTGAATTTCAATGTCATACTTTGCGAGTAAGTCGAGTTTTGTAATCACTGTCAATCAGCTGTGTTTTTAACGAGTGTGTTTACATTTTAAGGTTGACAGACGAGCAACAAATAATACTTCAAACTGCAGAATCTGGTCATAATCTTCTGATATCTGGTCAAGCCGGTACTGGAAAAAGTTTTTTAGTCAAGAAAATCTTCAGCCGTCTACGAGAGTTATCGAAAAACGCTGCCATCGTCTGTTCTAGTGGAGTCTCTGCGACAGTTTATGCCGACTTAAATACTACAGTCTATACAGTCCATTCTTTTTACGGCCTTGGAACAGCCGATTTACCGTGGAATCTTGTTGTCGATCGAGCTCTGGCTAATAATCTGGTATGCGAAAGAGTCAAGAATGTTGATGTTATTATTTGGGATGAAATCTCCATGTCGAGTAGCCGTGTCTTCGAACATGTGAACAAGATTCACACACGATTCTCAACGTCAAACAAGCCTTTTGGAGGTAAACAAGTTGTGGTTGTCGGTGAATTTATGCAGTTAAGACTACTTACCCCGGGCTGGGTAAAGTTTCATGAGCAATTCATAGAGGTCTTGTACCCTACCCCCTGCGGTATGTCAAAAATGGTACTTAGGGGTCCCGTGGTGGAGTGTGAAATTTGAATCCGTGTCCAGGGTACTGGTTTAACGAATCAAAATGGCGTGTTTTGAACAAATTCTCCGTGTTCGCAGAAGTCTGACGTCGGCTAATCTTAACCGATTTTCACTCAACGTAGCTCAAAATGTAGGATATTTATCGGTCTCAGGATATGTAGTTAGAATTAGTGTAGAGTTCAATTTAATACTCGAATTTTGACGAGAAAGAAGGCCGTTTGAGTTTCGGTCGCTACGGAAGATTCCTCCCTTGTGTTCTTCTTTATCTTTCAGGGGTATTTTCGTCAAAAACGCTCAAATGGCGCTAAAACTCAGCCACAAGGACGAAAGCGGCAAACTTAAGAGATCTATGTAAAAAAAAGACATGATTGTTGCAAAATGTTGAAAAAAGGAGGGTGATTTATCGCCACATACATTTACTATAAATATGCAAATATTAAGCTTGGGCTCCCTGTGATTATATTATAATTATTGTACAACTGTTATGGCAGGGCAATTCACAATATAGAGAGCCATTTTTGTATGAGTGGGAAACTGACATAAATACAATATGGAACTGAGAAATTGCAGTTACAATATGTGCGATTTTGAATGTGTCATTTTTGTTCCCCACTCATACCTGTATGTGCCCTGAATCAAAGCGGCAATGATTACCCTTACCTGGTTGTGACAGTGGAGTGCTGTCTTTCATTTCGCGCAACGATATTCCACTTTTTGTGGTCATTGACGCAACATATCTAAATTCTTGACTTTGGACTTGTAGGTCGCAAAGGGCCTTTCCCGCTCCTTGACTTTCAGCCGCGATAATGTCAATGACATACACTTTGGCAGTTTTCTCTGCCACATGCAACTCTTGGGCGATTTCTTGGAAGTCTTTTCCACTTGACCAAAGCATGTACGTTTGCCTTTTTTGTGGTTAAGCCGTAACCATAATGCCATTGAGTGTGTAAGGTGTGTATGTGTACCCGAATTGCCGAAGTTGACATGAAGTGATATATTCGGCAGGCATCCGGAATTGACTCGAGGCTTACTTAGTCAGTTTGAGTCGATTTTAATGATTGAAATATAATTCACACCAAGAAATATCGTCTTTTCATTATCCATTATTGCTCTTTTTATATAAATATCTTCATCTACGTGAACTGTGTTGCACATTTTTCAAAAAATATGGCATTTACGAAGATCTCCCGAAAGAGACAGGAAACCCAATGCTACAATGCAGTTGTTTGATTTTGTGATGTATTTTAAGAAATACTTGCCATTTATAGTCAATAGTTGCGATTATTATATTAATATTCTGCTTGAGTGAAAGTTTTTGCAAATTTTTTTGATAAACAATGGGCTTAGCAAGACATTCTGAACGAACTGAGAGAACCCATGCAAGTATGGGCATTACTGGCCGATTGAGAGCTTGATTACACGGGGTGAGTTTATACCACTTTGAATGAAATAATCTTGTGCTGATTTATGATTTTGTAGATTTCTGTAATGTTTGTTGAGAATTTCCATTCGGACCGTTTGTAGTTTGGATCACGGCGTTCGTCGATCGCACTGACCGGATTGTTTAGTGGTTTTACACTAGTTCACATTTCAAAATACAAAAGAATATTTTTCCAAGTTTCCTCAGTGCATTTCTTTGCATTCCTGCAATTAATTTCATTGTTGATTAGGTTTGAAACCTCGACGTCTTTACTCTTTGATAGGTTTACTGAGTCTGGGTGAGTGAACCGGGTTTTATTCAATTAATATTTTCGATAGAAATATTCAATTAAATTTACCTTTCTTGAATGGAGCCTTTGTGTGTCCTTGGGGATGACTATATAGAGTTTTGGAAACTTTTACTACCTCTCGATTGAGGCATACTGATCTTGTATTTTCGATGTATTTGTTGTTTTAAATATACCCCACGCACTGCTATGTTTACTCGGAAATGTTTATAATGTCTAAATAGACATCTAGTAAAAATAGTTTTGTATTGCCAACATGACCTAAGAGACTGGGTCACATTGAAATGCATGCAATAAGTTCTATTTTGTAGCATAGAGCTGATCAGTTAATCATAAACTACTGGTCTGAACCCAGGTGGATACATATTTATCGAGGCAACAATATTTGTTTGATCATCCGGGTGGATGTAGTCCTGAGAAGGACTGTTTGGTGTGACTGACGTTTCGACAACCTGAGCGGAAGTCATCTTCAGAGGCAAGTGAGTCAAGTGACTAAAGAAAAAGTCAGGTGTGGGTCTTACTTATACTGCCACAGTAAACAACGGTGGATCAAGATAACAATGGAGTGGTGTAGCTGTTTGCGTCGCTGACTCGGCGTCGCTTCACCTTTTTGTTTACAAGCCTGTTGTATGGCGTGGGTAGTTTAATTGAGCGGTTGAGTGGATTTCGCTCAAGTTTTGTAAACCAACTCTCCAGCACGAGGCGTTGCTTTCTATTGTTACAATAAGAAAGACATTTACCAGATTCCCAATCAATTGTGTGGTCGGTCTTAGTAGTATGCATGGCTATGTTGTTATGATTATCTTGTTTCACAACTGCTTTTTGATGTTCCTCACGTCTAGTATTAAACGATCTACCAGTTTCTCCGATATACGTAGCCTCACAATCACTGCATGAAATTTTATAAATAGCACCGACTCGATCGTTTGGGCTATCACGATCTTTGACCTTGGTCAGGACCTTACGCAGTGTGGATATAGGTCGATGAGCGACACGAATCCCATGTGGTTGTAAAATGCGTGATATGGTCTCTGATGTACCTTTAAAGTATGGTAGTGAGATAAGTGAGATGTGCTGGAGAGTTGGTTTACAAAACTTGAGCGAAATCCACTCAACCGCTCAATTAAACTACCCACGCCATACAACAGGCTTGTAAACAAAAAGGTGAAGTGACGCCGCGTCAGCGACGCAAACAACTACACCACTCCATTGTTATCTTGATCCACCGTTGTTTACTATGGCAGTATAAGTAAGACCCAAACCTGACTTTTTCTTTAGTCACTTGACTCACTTGCCTCTGAAGATGACTTCCGCTCAGGTTGTCGAAACGTCAGTCACACCAAACAGTCCTTCTCAGGACTACATCCACCCGGATGATCAAACAAATATTGTTGCCTTGATAATTATTGTATGAAGAATAAAATTTATCTATCACAGAATGGATAAACTACTAAAAAAATCTTTGTTTTCCATATTTAGCTAGTACAATTTCACGGATTGAGTGCAATCACTCTACTTTTTTCATGGTTTTAGTCATTACATATATTTCTACAGTTTTGTTATCTTTTCTCTCGACTTGTTGTTTTTGATTATTTTACCTGTAACCACATGTCCTCTTAGAGGGCTTTTATTTTGAGCTTGTTGACATCTTGCCATAAAACTGGCGTAAAATCCTTGAGTGTGCCTATGGTTTACACAAAGGATAAGATGCAGTCAAAATGCGATGAAGAGAAACAACATCTAAGTAATGCGGTGATGTAGCGCAATATCAATACAATTTAGTTGCAAAGATTTTTTACCAACTACTTACCACATTTATTGTAGGGCCACTGGATCTTGGGCACTTGGCTATGTGCTCGTCGTTACTGGATGCAGGACTTGCACTTCTTTTGTTTCTATAAATTTAGCAAAACATCAACTCGGTGATGTCTCAGTAACAAAAATATATGCATGTCAAAATGAACCTACCTTTCACCAGAGTTTTCCATCTTTATATAGAGTTTCTTCAATCAAAAGCAATAGTAATCAAACACTGTCCATACGTAATGTCTCTTAAGGCCTTTTGTTCAGCCTGCGTTCTTACTATATATATGTCTATTACTTATCCCTAAGTTTATATTATCTTCTATAGCCTTAGCATAAACTTCTATAGCTAATTCCCGTCCTTTATCTGGACACCAATTAGCTTTTTTTCGAAAAGCTGGCACTTCAGAAAAATAATTATATACCCTATCTTCTTCATAAAAATACTCCTTAAGTCTAATCTGTCTTATAAATGAACAAATGTCTTTTCGTAATTGGTACTTACCAATGTCCTCTTAATAAAAATATATGCATGTCAAAATGAACCTACCTTTCACCAGAGTTTTCCATCTTTATATAAAGTAGAGTTTCTTCAATCAAAAGCAATAGTAATCAAACACTGTCCGTACGTAAGGTCTCTTAAGGCCTTTTGTTCAGCCTGCGTTGTTACTATATATGTCTACTATTACTTATCCCTAAGTTTATATTATCTTCTATAGCCTTAGCATAAACTTCTATAGCTAATTCCCGTCCTTTATCTGGACACCATTTAGCTTTTTTTCGAAAAGCTGGCACTTCAGAAAAATAATTATATACCCTATCTTCTTCATAAAAATACTCCTTAAGTCTAATCTGTCTTATAAATGAACAAATGTCTTTTCGTAATTGGTACTTACCAATGTCTCTTGGAGTTGGACAAAACTTCAGTCCTTTTGATAGCAGCGCCACTTCTCCGTCTGTAAGGTCACATCGAGAGGTTAACCACAGTGTTAAGACCCATAGCGGTTTTGGTGACAGTGCTTATACCAGGTTGTATGGCATCTTCTCCTTCATTTCCATCATGTTCTTCCCTTTGCAGCAGTTGTTCAATCCTCTCTGCTCTGCTATCATCCGTTCTGTCGATCAGCATCTCTATGTTATTTATCTTATGATTGTCTCTCGTTCAACTCCTCTTGTAACCTCGTAGTAATAGTTGATATTTTACCTCTAAATTCTACCTCTTGTAACTGTTCCACTTTGTCCCAAATGCTCTGAAGACCGAGACAATCTCGACAATAGTACACGAAAACCTGACATTTTGGGTTCCCGAAAAGTCAAGTTTTCGCTCCTCAGCAAGAAGGAAAGTTCCTTCTCAAAAAGAGTCGTAAATGCTCTTTTTGTGAAAGGAACTTTCACCTGTACCCTCTGAGAAAGACCGGTGTCATTCTTGGGAATATGACGGAATTGTAGCTCATCAAACACAGCATGTTTGACCAGCCACAATTCCGTGTCCTCTTGGCTGAGTGGTGTCAGATCGTGGTGTGCCAATTCTGGATTGTCTGCAAGGCTGACCCACGAATTGAATTCCTTGCCGTAATCCTTCTACTTGACCTAAACAGGACCCCTTCGATAACCCACAGCTTTTTCCGAAGGTTTTTCCTGACCTTTTTCTCTTGCTTGATAACACTTTCGACTAATTTTAAGTCTTCAAAACACATCCTTGGAGGGACAACGCGCCCACAGCGTGTTCTGATCGCCATTTTTGAAGTGAAGGGAAAACTCGAGGGGAGGTCTGACAACCAAGGGGCTCTGAGTGCGAGAATGACGAGACTCCAAATATGGCATATTCAATGACCATATTTTGAGGTGTGCATGTGACGTACAGTACCCGTCCCCCTTCCTCTAGGTAGCGAAATTGTATTTTCCACGTGCAACGACAGACATTAGAGTCTAATTGTCTAGACGAGAGTCAGGGAAAACTGTCATCACATGACCATCATATCCTTTTTAAGGAAATTGAGTTTTCCCTGATGCAAAGCAAGATGGCGAACAAAATGGCAAACAAGAAGCTACATGCGTTGATGCTTGAACAGCAATTCAGTGCCATTTAACGGAAAATAAAACAATTTTTTTTGCATTTTCAAATCAACAAACAATACACTATAATTATATATTTCAGTTTAAAGGCGTTTTTAGCATTAAAACGTGCACAATTCTCGTCACGCTGGGAAATTGATACGCCTCAGTCAGCCAAATGATTGTCCTCTAGTACCCAGTCTTCTTGAGGAATGTTTATACTCTGACGTTTGATATTATGCCGTAATTGGTATACCTGTAGATTCTGCGGAATTTGAGGTCTGGTAACTAGTTTCCTTCATTCCCGCCGAAATAGATCGATTCTTCGAATTCTGAGCTTTTATTTGATACCAAAATTGCTATATTTTCTCGATTATTTTCATTTTTACACTCACCAATGCTTTCAACGATTTATCAAGAGTGAAGGAAGACTTTAGAGGGTAAGTATCTTGTGTTTTGTTCGTTTTTTGGGGATTTTCTTCGTGATTTATCGAGAAAAGAAAACCATAGAACCACATTAGCGATTGTTGACTACATTTTACATTAGCCTTACAGGTCGATGATAATGGATTTTTTAACGAAAATTTGTCACAAATTTGGTTGATTTATAGGTTATTATCGTCTGACTTGACGGATAATGGGAAGCCAGAAGCGCAGAGCTCCTCGTCGACAATGCAAGACCTCGCAAAAGCAGCGTTTTCCGCTAGGAGAGCTTGCTAAACAGAGGGTTCACTTGAAAGAAAAATTACTTTCTAAATCTAAGCAGCTAAACACTTTAAGGAAAAAAGTTACACGAATAAATGATCAAGTAAGGGGCGAATTTTTTAGCCATTAATTTATTCATAGCTACAATGCCGGACAAAAAGGTTAAGACAAAACGAAAAACATGTTGATTTTTGAGTAAACCCATCACGTTCAGTTAATTGTTCTCCCCTCTCCCCCTCTCACCCAATGTTGAGGTAGATGCACAATGTCGTCCATAGAATGGGCTATCGTCTGGTACAACATTGACCCGGGGGGGAAGGGGGGTTCGACAAATAACTTGTAAGGAAGAGGCGACCTAATCAAGTAACAGCTGAAATGTATGGATTTCATAACTGTCTCAAGGATTTTTGTCCGTGATTGTATATAAACGATAAGCCTGTTGTCGCGCGTTTACGTAAATTTCACAGTGTCTGTACTAAATTTTTCACTCGTTGTCATGATGAACGCAAATTCTAATTACCAATCATAACGAAAGAATAACAGTTGTGTAGGCAAAAAAGCCTTTGATGCTTCTTAAAGTTATTGGTTGCTGTCGCACGTGATTATAGTACTTCAGCTCTTTATGTCCATGGTTTATATCAAGGAAATAAGCCGATCATGCTCGAAATTATATAAAATATCTCTGGCAAGATAAGAATATACCTATCCAGGATCAATTATTATGCTGAGGAAACAAGCACTGGAACAAAATATTACACGTGAGAACTATAGACAGTTCGCAGATAGAGTTATAGAAACATTGTACAGTTTTAATTCTTGTTACTAAAATAGATAAGACTATAAATCCAGTAACAGTAGTCTGAATCTTATGATTGCTTCTAAAGGACAAAGTACCAAATATTAACATCGCTTTTTCAATAAAAGTCTGTTGTTTAATCTAACATTTAACGAATATCTAAAAACGCTACATATTTTTTAGATCAGGGTCACGCGCGCGCGTTACAATTCCTCTGGACATTGCGTGACATGTCAGTTTATCGCGTTACACTACTGTACATAGAGGAATTTGATTACCCAAGCAGGCAAAAAGTTTTGATTCTCTTTATAATAAAACCTCGAAGGAACTCTTTCAAATTGTCAATATGTTAGCTTTCAGGTAAACAAAGATTTCGCACGATTCACAACCTCATTGATTTTGTTTTCAACGGTTAACGAACGATCTACACCACTTTTCTCTAGAGAAGAACTGACTGATATCTACTTATAGAAAAGATTGGCTGTTAACCGATAAGATGGCTTGTTAATCGTGGTTCTATTTCAAATATGCAATATTTGAATGAAGTTAACCGAGTTATAACCGTTTATATAGGTACAAACACCCACATATATATAAGAAAACGATCAACTTAGTATCAGCACCGCAAAACTTAGCACAAGAAGGGACCTCATGTTAGACTCCCTTGGGATTTGATAGCTCGGTTGTATCAAGTTGCACTAGACACGCGGCATGTCCATTTCGCGATCGTCGACCAGCGATTTTGTTTATTATTCAGTGTTTGATTTCATAACACATTTGGTAACATATTTCCACGCGCTATGGTAATTATGGTAATTATTGTGAGGCTTAGAATATAAACGGACCTGATTCCACGTTTGTGTACCAGGACTGCTAAGCAGTTAACCGCCTGTAACTTTTATCCAACCAAATGGCTATATACTTGCGTACACCTCCATTCTGATGGCTTTCTCGAAAACAGCACCAATGCTTAACTTTAGCATTGCAAATGTTGAAGGAGTGCACACCAATTTCGGCGAAATCATTGCGTGAGGGAAGTCGCTCTTAATCTGCCTGGCTGTAAGTTACTAAATGTAGACTTCACACGTCTGTGGTACCTAACCTCTTTAATTTTCTGATTCCCCAGACCTTTCTGAAGATAACTAATCGTTTTCATATCTTTGAAGAAGGTCCAAGTTTAATCTCTAAGCGTTAATGTGGAAATTGCTATTCTATTTCTAAGGAGTGTGAAATAGCTACGTTTTTAATAGGTAATCTGCGAAAACTTAATTTGTCCCGTATTTCCTCATACACTAAGACCGTGATCTACAACTTCCTGTACAAATACGTACACTTGATGTGAACATTTTGCAAGAGGCTTTTTTGGTATACCCTTGAACTGGCCCCCGTAAAGCGCAAAACATGTCATAGACAATGCCGGACAAAAAGGTTAAGACAAAACGAAAAACATGTTGATTTTTGAGTAAACCCATCACGTTCAGTTAATTGTTCTCCCCTCTCCCCCTCTCACCCAATGTTGAGGTAGATGCACAATGTCGTCCATAGAATGGGCTATCGTCTGGTACAACATTGACCCGGGGGGAAGGGGGGTTCGACAAATAACTTGTAAGGAAGAGGCGACCTAATCAAGTAACAGCTGAAATGTATGGATTTCATAACTGTCTCAAGGATTTTTGTCCGTGATTGTAGCTGTAAAATACACAAACATCATATATAAGCTTACTATAAGCTTAAATGTTTTTCTCTTTGAAATCAGCCATTTTATTGGAACTTATTTTGGTAATAAAGTTGATTACAAAGTTGATTAAAGATTGTTTATTTATTTAGTTGTTTGTTTGCTTGTCCTTGTTCTTTCTTTCTTCATTTAGTTAAGCTTATATATATATTTATTCATTGAATTATTCATTTTTCTATTTTTTAAAATATTAAAATATTTTGTTTGTGAATAAATTAATTAAATTTTTGTATATTTGGATAGCATTTTTTTTAATTATTTGAATCTAGATAGCAAGAGTAAGCAGTACTGTACAAAGTGAGCAGCCAACAGTTACAACCCCACCAGGCCTTGCTTTTGCTGTTTCTAAACACACTGCTTTTGCTAGAAAGAAGTCACCATCAGAATTGTCTCCTGAAGGAAGCCTTAACATTCCAGAAAGAAGTAGGTACAGGAGACAGCTAGAAACTCTTTTAGCTTGCGTAGAAATACATGGAGGCTCTCACGAGAACAGAGAGCCAGCACTTGATGGCATGTTCTCTACATTGGAGAAGTATGCAAGTACTGAAAAAAATGAGAAATATGTTAGCCTGTCAAAGAAGCTAAAAAGTGCTAGTTGTAACTCTGTAAGATCAGCAGTAAAGAGGTTTGAAGACAGCCACGAAAACACTATTCGTTCACTTTGTCTTCTGTATGCTGGTGGTCTAGTCAGCAAAAGAAAATATGAACAGACACGGTCCTCTCTTAGTACCTGTTGTACTGGCAAAAAAACACAAAAGGGGTACATACAAAGGAGAATGAGTGTTGGGTTTGGGTATACAATACCTAAAATAATACCTTATAAAAAACTTATGTCAAAGTTAAATGAAATAAATATAGGACAGCTGTTTTCAGTAAGGGAGATGCTTTGCAAGGATCTGCCAGCTAATATGAAGGTTAATGGTGTATATAGAGATTTAGAAGATTTGCTAATTTCTTTAGCTGAATTTTATTTGAAAATAGATGAAGACCTAAAAGAGGAAGATAGGTTAACATGGTTTGGGGGTTATAAAGGATCCTTTAAGGTTGCTATTGGAGGTGATGGTGCCTCATTTGGAAAATGGGATGAAGCCATTTCATGGCTTGTTAGCTTTCTGAATGTTGGGCCTAGGGTTGCAAGTCCAAATGACAATTTTTTGTTATTTGGAGCTAACTGCAAAGAAACACATGAGGTGGTACTAAGGTACATTAAGATGGTTAGAGACCAGTTCTCTGTTATTGAGGGGAAAAGGTATTCAATATGTGGAACGGAAGTAACTTTCACCTTTGAGCTAGTACCATCAGATATGAAGTTTTTGGCTTTTTTAAATGGTGAGCTTTCCAACTCATCAACTTATTTCTCTAGTTTTGCCAATGCTTCCAAACAAGATCTTAAATCTTTGCATGGCACATTTGGTACTAGCTCAAATAGCAAGTGGAAGCCTTGGAAGTACAATGCCCGGGTTGCTGAGGCAAAAAAAGTAACTTCCTTTAAAGCTAATTTATCGAAGAAGAACTATGCAGCTTCAACAAAAAGATCTAAAATTACACAGTTTATTGCTGGGAATAAATCTAGGCAAGAATTTGACCCTCCTATTGGAAAACTGTGTGAACAGGAAGTCCTAGAACCCTTGCATTTGAAAAATAATGCTGTCCAAAAGCTTCACAATTACATGCTAGAGTTAGCAATAAGCTGTAGCAACCTACCTTCAAAACTTTCAAGCCAAATTGACATTCCATCAAGTACTTGCATAAGCAGGTATATCCTTGCTATGGAGCAGAAAGTCAATGCCACAAGGCTTAAGAAACAACTTGTCAAATGGCTGATGGAAGACCGAACAAAAGATAAGTCTTTCTCGTATCGCTTCACTGGCAAAGACTCTAGGTTGCTTTTGCATGGGTTTATGTTTTTAATTGATGCCATCCGGGGCAACAGTGTTGACACAGCATTGATTACTAAACTACTGATACTTGTTTTCATTGCTATAAACTTAAGAGATTCAGTTTCCCTTTTCTCAATGTATCATTTCTCTGAGGAGAAACTTCTTAAGCTGCAGTCTTGCTCTTCAAAGTACTTTACTGCCTTAATCCTGTTTTATGATGAACCAACCCCTAGTGAGTGGAGTATTGGTAAGGTGGCCCCAGTTCATGCTAAGTGGATGTTACAAAAGTATGGGACAGGTCTTGGAATTAACACTATGCAGGGTAGAGAGGCTAAGCACGTGCAGATAGCAAGTTATGCAGAGCATAGTAGTTACAGCCTCAGGTGGTTTCAGGTATTTAGACATGACTACATCAGCAAAATGTGGTTACCGCAACAGCAACCATCTCTTCTTGCCTACCACCAGACACAGGATAGTGTTATTCCAGACAGGATTAAAGATGTTGAAAGGAGTTGCTATTGTGGTTTTGAGAAAACAGATTCAAAGTGCTTTTACTGTAACCATGAGTTTATGGTGGAAATTGTAAAATCTGTTGCAAATAAGAAAAAAACTGCAAAGGTTTTTAAGCTAATGGAATCTAGGCCAAAATAAGTGGAGGGGAATAGTAGATCTGTTGTGGTATAATATATAATCCCTAATAGATAGCTTGAGTCTGAGAATTCAACATTAAAATTTATTTGTTCATATACATGTTCTTTAAACAAGTATTATGTTACTAAATGTTATAGCACAACAGATTATACAACTTTACAATGTAAATAATTGATTGGTTGATATTCTCAATGTACTCTGCTTAGAATGTTTAATAATGTACACTTGCTAGTAAATTTTTATCATTACTTAGACAATTTTGTTTTAAGTGCATTCAATAGGAGCATTTTAAAATTCTGTAAAATTGAATTTCGAGTGCTAAAAATCAGTTGCTTATCTTTCATTTGTTGGTTTTTGTTTTATGCTTTTATTGAATGCACTTTACAGTCATATACATGAGTGCAAAATAGAAATAGCTCATGAATAACATTATTAGGTGACACATTCAAATGATCTCAGTTTATGACACAGCTGAGTGAACAAGCAAATTCTATCATGCATATATTTTATTTTAAATGATTGATACAAAAATAGATATATTTCAAAATATTTCAAGGAATTGAATATAAAGATGTGATTGTAAGTAAATCATAAAAGTTCACATTTCAAATATTCTTGTAATTATTTAGAGCAAAATAAATTGCAAATTTGCCTCAGTACATGTAAACTACAGACTAGTAAGCTTACATTTGAATTGCATTTGATTTTAAATTTATAACTAGTTCAGTACCTAGATTGATCAAAGTTAAAATCACATAAAGAGCTACCAAAATTAATTAGCATCAAGGAATGACACGGTTCAGTTATTTATCTAGCCGTAATGTGTTGAGGAAAACCAGTATCATTCCAATAGCCATAGAAAAAATCAAAAGTCATAACTTCTTTGCTATGATCGTACAACATACCAAATTGGTGGTCTTCATCAATGATTGCCTCGATCCGTTTTTGCCCGTTGAACTTCTTTCGAAGAAAGTCTTTTCTTGACATGTTTGAGTCCATTAATTTAACAAACAGACTTCTAACACGTGCATGAGATGTAAAAGCAATCACAGATTTCTTTGCTTTCTTAGACTTGGTCTCCCCAGTAAACACTCCAAAATTTGTACGTTGCACAATTTCTTGAATAACAGCAAATAGTTCTGTTGGCAAATTGACTTCAACTAAAACTTTCCAAGGATTTTTTACAGAACATCTTTTACTCATTCGGCGAAAAAATTGCTTATACCACTTGCATGCCATTCGTTTTAACATGGGATAGTAGCCACCAACAGTATATCTGTGTTTCGACTGTAAATCTCCAAAATTGCGGCTAGAGACAAGTTCTACTAAAGGTTTAAGCTCACTCAGTGCTTGAAGAACATTATTTTCACTAATGGAGTTCTTCAAAAGCTCAGATTCGGCCACAGTTAGAGCTCCAAGAACAGTATTTAGAAACTTATCTTTATCCGCCATTTTGAATAAGCCTATGTGTGACGTCTGCTGGCCTATGACTCACAGGCACAAGTTGGCCGACTTAGGCATCAGAATTTCCCAGCGTGCGTGGCACAGAAGATTAAATAAAAGACTTCAAATATGCATCATAAGTCAAAGTCAAATCCCTTATTATACAGTTAGATTCTGGCCTAAAGTGTAAGACCGCTGATGATTTCAGTATTAAACCTCCATTTTGTTTGTAAAGTTTAGAAGGCCGATTTGTATCAGGCCTTCATTTCGTATTTTCTTATTGAGACACCACAGAAAAAGGCTAATTTGGGGTTTTATATAGATTAGAGAGAGAACTTGAGAACTTGACATCAAGAAGTCCAGACAAGGAATACTGTATATTTATATATGATTGTAGGCATTAAAAGTTAGATTTTAACATCAACTATTACTGTTTTCATTTGTGGAGCTTTCATAAAACAGGAGAGTATAGAGCTACTTGTGGTCTAGAGCAGAATTTAATTTAGATTGAAAATTGTAAGGTAAAGAGGACCACGACATACTGGCTGATCAATCTATGAGTAGCATAGAACGGGAAATGGAAAGTTTAGGTGAAACAGGAGTGACTCTGCAGAATACACATTACATGATAGACTGGTAAATTTTTATTTTAATAAAATATTGATATTGTTATTGTCATTAGGGTGCACAATCACAATCAATATAATTATATTCAAAACAAAATACTGGT